>JAWLRI010000959.1:1741663-1770336 GCA_034781795.1 Crypturellus tataupa | reverse complement strand
GATCCTGAAAAGAGTTTTTTTTTTTTTTTCTTTTTTTTTTTTTTTTTTTTTTTTTCCTGGGGAATAAACGGATATTGGCCTTCCTCAGAGGAGATTCCCCAAACCAAGATCCGGCACCTATGAAGCAGCAGTTAGGTACAGATATCATAGTATTTATAGACCAAGTTATGTTTTCCTCTCCGCATTTTGTGTAAGCTGACGAAGAAACTGTCATTAGATCTTTACTGTGGTATAAACACATGCCTCATAACTGATCTGATAGATGCTACTGCTTGAGCTCAGCATAGACAGTTGTTAAACTGTCTGTGATTATATGAATAGTTAGTCGTGGCAAATGGTGTTTTACATTCTTTCAATATACACAGATTGTTTCATCTTTGATAAACTCCTACACTAAAATCAATTGTATGTCAATTTACTCTCTGGATTTGCCATCTAATTGAATCTGGGAATAATAGGAAGTGCTTTCCTGCTCAGGATAGCTGCAGTTCCCTCATATAAATAAAGTCCCTTCGTTCACTCTTGGCAAAAACTCACATAACAGGTCCAGATTATTTTTGAGAGATTTTAGTTAAATGTTCTGAGAAAATAGCTCAGTGAAATGATTACCAAACTGAAGGGCTTTGCACATTTTGCCTACTGAGGCAGTTAGGGGAACAGGAACAACATGTTTTACTATGTTCCTAGCTTCTTATTAAAGATATTTTCCAAAGATACACACAGGCAATTCTTACCCAAACAAATGGAGATTGCCAGCACCAAAGAGTAGAATGTTCTTCCACTTTAGATACAGGAGATTGAGGAAGAGGGAACCATATTAGACTATGCTAAGGCTTGTAGGTAAAATTCCTAATCCTGGCTCTGTTTATTCAAAGGCACAGAATTAGATTTGTTCTGGTTTTGCTTGAATGTTAGGAATGTCTGAAAATGACAGACATGCTACTTATATACAGGACAGTCAGCAACTTTCATGATTATAATTTAATAAATTTAAATTTTGGTTATTTAAATTTAAATGATTAATTTTAATAATTCATTAAATAAATTTAATAAATTGGAGGGAAAGGTATGTCTTTTCTATATGAATGCAGAGCAGGGGATGCTTTCCATTTCCGCTCCTACTCCTTTCCAGCTAAGATGCAAAGAGAGAAAGAGGTTTTTTAGACTTTTTCTTTAAAATAAATTGTGAGGTTGCCTCAGTCCTAAGTTAATAAACTCTTTTTGCCAGCTCTTTGTACTTTCTTCTAATTATCTGTTCATTATTATGCTTTAGAGGTAGGATATAATTATAGTAACTCACTAACTCATTTGCTTTTCACAGAGGGACTATTTCATAAGCATTTCTGTCTCGTCTTTACCGCTCCCAGACTGGAACAGCAAGGCACAGTCTCATCGCCTTGGTTACTTGCTTATTCTCGAAGAGAATGGTGTTTTGTGAGGTTACCTCTGTGGGTGGCTGGCTGGGTTTATGGCCATTATGCCTTATAATAGGAGGTATCTTTTTCAGTGGAACCTGATGAATAATCTGTCCTAGTTCCTTTCTAGAAGTGCATGGATGCTCCCTTTTCAAAAATGGCTCCTGCCTCCTGTTATGTTAAATGAGGGGAGATCCAAAGTGTCTCTGAGCAGAAGAAAGTGGAAGACATCTTAAAAGAAGTCAGTTCTCTGAAAAAGGCACAGGTTTTGTCTTCTAGCATAGCTGACCAAAAGTGAAGATTGGTAAAACCTAAGAGTCAATAGTAAGTATCGCCTTGAAAACATGAAAAATTATCCTATACATGCAATAGAGAAAGGAGAGGTGACTGGTCTGGAGAGGAACCTATGTACACAGTTTGTGTTGAAGCCAGGATCTGCAGTAAAATGCCCACTATGCCCTAGGTAATATGCTCCAGGATGTTGTGCAGAAGGGTGTCTTGGAGCCATAGGCCACTGACAGACACATGAGCACATGCACATGTCTGGATACAGCATACCGCATTCAAATTTCAGTTCCTTAGGAAGACAGTCTAAAAATCTCTTATCTTTAAAACTCAGTTTAACCTAATCTGAAAGTAGTTGGCTAATCTCAATCAATATCTGAAATGTTTTTTTTTTTTCCTATAGACTGCCGCTTTGTGATCAGTTTGTACTCAAAATGGAAGTTCTAATTATACCTTGCTTTGTGAGAGAAAACAGGAGGCTACAAGAAATAACAAAAAGGAGAGTGATCTCTGTATTGCAGGTTGGATTCAGACCATATGGTTAGCAGGAGTTGCTTTGCTATGTGAAAACTATGCTTTTGATACAGTAAAACTAATTACAGGTGCAGCACATCATATTCTCACCTTTGAAAAATCATAGAACTGACTTCATCCGTTACCTCAAGTAACAAACTAAGAAATGGCCACTGCAGAAATCAGCAGGAAATCAAAAGAACTAAAATATTCTCTGAAGTTTACAGTAGCAATATGAATGTCACAGGTGATATTTTTTTCTTCAGGATTCATCCAAATAATATATCTTCATGGATAATGCCTCTATTGTGGTTTTTCATATATAAAATAATATAGAAAACATTCCCATGCTTTCCGTAATACGTCATTTGTTACACTAGCCATAAAAGGTTGGATGTTAATCAGTTCTGTGGAGTTTCTCTTCCCTTAGAACTTTATAACATATACATCTGAGGTGGATGCTGTCTAATATTCTGGGAAATATCCTCTTTTCTGGGAAAACAAAGACAAAGATTTAAAAAAAAAGCAGCAAAACAGATTTGGATGTAAAGAAATGCTTTAGCCACTGCAGAGAATTTGTTTCGATATCTCATTTGCACTACCTCTACAGGATGTCTTTCAAAGCAGAAAACCAGGTATCTGAGAACTTGGACTGGCTGATGTGGTAAGAAATTTTAAAACCCTATCAAATTATCTGGTGAGAAGAAAAGCATCAAAGTGACAGCAGGAAAGTACAATACTTAAATCACATATTTAAGGGAAGCAGGTGACTCATCTTGATGTGTACAGAATTAAACCGAGAGTAATCAATCTTCCAAACTTGAAGGCAGCAGTACTTGACTTTTAAAACATAGAGGCTTTTTGTGAACACAAGCTCTGTCACTCATCAGATATAGCTTTTAGTGTACCTTATCAAATGAAATTCAGGAAGTCATTTCCTAAAGGAATGAGAAATAATGCAAACTATTAAACTGTAATATAAAGCAATACACAGCAAAAATGGTAAAGACGCTGTCAGGCGATGTCTTTCCCAGACTGCCCTAAAATAAAACCTATTTCTGGTAGCTTGTCTTCTTTTTTAAATACATTCCAATCTTTTCTCCCGATTTCACTCCCAAAGGCCGCACACCGTAATCCTTAATCCTGTGCATAGCAGCATTCCTAGATGACTTCAATGCATGCAGGTCTTTCTCAGCGGGATGACTGATGACTAACAAAAGTATCTCAGGCAAAGTGTATCAACACGTTACCATGAAACGCCTGATCTTGCTGTGTGCTAGGTAAACAAAAAGATATACTGACATATTCATCATGCAAATATATCCATATTTCAACACCACTATGGTTTTACATTACTGAAAAGGTGCTTGGGCATAGCTGTTTATAAACTGAATTATTTATTTTACGTGTGACTGTACATCAAAAGAGAAGCAACATTGCATTTCTTCTGCTTAAAAGGCATTTCTTAGAGGCACCAGACACCTCACTGAATGGTGTCAAAATAGGTGCTTTGCTAGAATGTCAAGAATCTTAATGTTACCACAAGTGCTAGTAACTTCCTTGGAGTTTGTTTACGCCAGGAAGAAATTCAGGGTGGGAGAGTGTTAAAAGCAAAAATACATGGAGATAATATATCGCAGCTGAAGGAGAGAGAGGGAGGGAGGCATAGGAATGGTTGTCATGAACATTTTGCTGCACTGGATTCCAGATCTGTGTCTGCTATAAAACAACGCAAAGCTGTTGATTCTGGTAAAACCCCTTTGGCTGAGGATCCGGCCTTCCCCTTTATGCTGGTGTTACCTGGATCCTAATAACTATTCCCAAGGGGATCTTCTGAACTGGACAGAAAAAAAAAAGAAAAAAACACCACTCATTAAGTAACATGTGTTTCATAAATTCAAAAGACCTAGAGATTAAATAATTGCTGCTTAATTACAGTTTTGTGGCAATTTTTATAAGATATCTCACAAAAATAGTATTTAGAGTTGTCCTAGATTGAGGACTGATTACAATACTTTTGCTAAGGGAAATGACTGATACTGACTGAGGAGGGACCTGGAAAGGAGGAAAGCGGTAGCTTCCATAACATCTGCCACTATGGACAGAGTTGAACTGCAGGGAATTCCCCTCTCCCTCAGGTGAGACATTAAAAACACACTTTTCTCTCTAGCTGCTTCCTGGATCTGCCTCCAGCAAGCACCATCCTTCAATAGACAAGTTAGGCCCCCACCCTAAAACATGCCTGTTTCACCCGCTACCATGGGTGGACCTTTTCATACACTACCATGTGTGGATCTAGAATTTGGAAAACAAGTGTGACCTCCTGCAATTGATAACATGAACCATGAAACTACTGTTCCTTTAGTCATCTATTCAAGGTCATAAACGTACTGGGAGCATGAGTGAGACATAGGCCTGACCCTGACATGGCACCCAAGTTGTAACAAATAACAGACCTGGTGCTGGCACATACCTATCTACCCTTGTGATTTTCAGTGACTGAAATCACTAGACAATTCTCAGCTCAAAAGAAGATGACCATTCCCCCATGAAAAATAAGTAGAAAGACAAAAGTATTCACAGCGACTGATAAAGCTCCAAGAGTTGCCAGAAATGATCACTATGATCATTTATCTGTGGCATGAAAGCACATTTGCAGCTAAGCCTTTGAGTATATTCCTGGCTGTAAGGGCACATGAACTTCCTTTGGCAGACAGTGTGTTCAGAGTGCTAGTTCCATATTTGTGCGAACGTGCAGTTGACAAAATTAAACTTATTAAAAATGCAGTTAACTTCTGCAACATGGATTCTGCCTTATACTGAGAAAAAAAGGTTGACAAAAAATAGCCTAATACTGTTCTGTCAGAAATTAAATCACTTAGTGCAGTTAGGCTACTCCCTTTCTTCTATGTTAAGTCAATAAGAAAATCAAATGTTGATGAAATGTTTGTGTCAACATTCTTTAATATTTAAGCAATTGGTTGGTATCACTGTATCACAAAAGAGAATCAGCTTATCATATAGAAATCAGTTATAAGCCTCATTTGCAGTCAGTCCACATTCCTTCCTGGCAAGTTAGGGAGGAGGCAAAAGGACCTCCAAAACCACAGGAACTGTATGTTACCACCTTTCCTGTTGGTGAATGATGCCAGATGCAGCCTGGAGTAAGTCCAACAACCTATATGAGTCTCAAATTAATTTTATAGCTCTTAGGGATGTGATACCTGTGAATGCAATGGTTCTCATTGGCATGCAGATAAGCACCAAAACCAAAACAAAATTTGTTTTATTTCTTTTACAGTTCTGTGCCTATCTTGCTCCCAGCTTCTGCCTCCAAGACATTTAAGAACTGTGTGCTGTACATTTTTTTCAAACTAAATTACACAAAAGATTGACTTACCTCTCTGATTGCTTCATTTATGATAGTACCAGTGCCCTGTGAAAACACGCCTTTTTACTCCAAAGCCACCTTGTTTTTGTGACACGGTAGCATTATAGCATTTCAAAAATTGTCACAGGAGGCGAACCATTCCCTGTGTAGTCTGGCATGCAGGATTTATCAGCAAGGGCTAGAGCCATAAGGGGAAGATAAGATTGTTTAAGGAAGGAAGGTGAATTGCCTCTCAGACCTAAAGACATCATGATGTGGGTATGGCAAACAGCGGTCAAGACATAAGAATATGTTTACCATATAATCCTCCCTAAAATGTTTCACAGGCTGGCAGGGCTCTGGGTTGAAGATGTGGCTTCTGTCATGGTACCGACACCTCTTGCTGGAGGAGCCAGGACCAGCCCTTGTGCACACCCAGCATTACACAGACCTTCTGTGTCAGATAGAAGCAATTTTTTTTTTTTTTTTTTCTTTTTACAATTTTTACTTGGGGGAATTTGCAGCTACCCTGAAATAGGCACAGAAGAGAAGTACTTAACAAAAGTGTCTGGGGACTGCTAAAGCCACAAATAAAGCTCAAAGAGGACAGCCTAACAAAAGATGATACTTAAGCATAAAAGGTGATAAACGTGAATAGCATTCACCAAGAAATATAGATTAGATTTCTCCCACAGAGCAATCATTCAAAGAATGACCGATTGTCTGAAGAAAAAGATTTGAGTCATTATAAGTAGTTTGGTTTCAGATTCGAGGAAGAATTAGAAAAAAAAAATAGAACCTGAAGAGTACTTAAGAAAGGAATAGAATACTGTGCAAGGTCCCTCGGTCCACAGTTTCCTCCAGTGTGGTGCAAGATATGTCTTTGCAGACATCCAGGGTAAACTTGACTGTACCTACCCAAACACAGCTGGAGCAATCTCCAGCTGTGGTCACCCCCTGTGAAAAGTCTGACCAGACCAACTGGGTAAAGTTGAATCTCTGGGTTTCACAAAAGCCAGACAGCCAATGCAAAAGGATTTATGTATTAGGGGTAAGGTGCTTTATTCCATTTTAGAAAGGAGAAATCCTCAAGGATAGTCTGAAAGTTATGAAATGTTTTTTTTTTTTTTTTTTTTTTTTTTTTTGCATAGAAGGTCAAGGAAGAAAAAGAAAAAAAAATGCATTTAAAATCTGGAAAACTACCAACAAAGAGTAACATGCGTTTGCTATTATATATTAATGAATTGAGCTCAGTGAGACAAACAACCTTTAGTTCAAAGGAGCCATAAAGGTCTGAAAGTTCCCAGCAGTGGCTGAGCTGATCTCCTTAAGCAGTCCGTAAGCATAGCCGAATACTCCCTTGTTCACAAAAGACATTGTTACTGAGCAAAACCACTTTACTGACCCTGCCCCGACAATTCAGCAAAAAACATGACCTGTGTAAGCAAGGGTTAGCAGGACTGGGCTCCCTCCAACTCAGTTTTATAGTCTGTGTTCTACTGCCAAGCAAAAAAGGGCTGAGGAGCATCCCTGATGCCAAGACCGTACAGCAGTGACTGGCTTGCAGGGCAGCTGGAGTGGTCCAGAATAGAGGCAGGGTGAGAGGTAGCAGTTAAATAGAATCTAGTGCGCTTAGATTACTCCCTTTCCCAGATTTATTTAATTGTACAAATATAGCCATCACCATAATGTACCATACTGAAATATCTAAGAAATATGTGTTCTTAGCTTTATAGGGACATCAAGATGGCCTTTATAACACCTGTTCACACCTTGTGATATATATCACACAGTGTTATCGGGCAGGTTTCAGTGGCTCTCAAAGGGGAGGAGCATTCACTTCTTAGTAAGGTCTGTTGGGAAAGCTGTTTTTCTTCCCTGTCCTGATACTTCCATTCACCCTAATGTTACATGTCCTAGAAGATCACCTCCCAAGACCAACTTACTTAGATAAAGTAATTTTATTATGTGAAATTAGGCAAGTTCATCCACTTCTATCATTTGAGTTAAAAATGATTAGACTATTACAGTTTCGCTAATGATCTAATCTGTTTCAAATGTAAGCACGACAGGGAAAAAACAGGTCAGTCTTGGTTTCATTGATTTTTAATGACAAAACATGAAATATCCTCTAAGCTAGCTTGTCCTTTCCTTTCAGATCAATACGATCTGAAAGTAAGATCTTTACTTTTAGCAAACAACGATTGTGTTCATTAAAACATTATGCTGTTTCAACTTTGATCTTACTGCATACACTATGTAGGCCACTTGACAGGTCTTTTTCTTTGTAATTGAAATCAATGAAGCTGACTCTGGCAGGTAAAACTAATTGGATCATTAAAAAAGGAGCAATATCTTTAATGATGAGATATATTCTATTCAGCTTCAAGTTCTTTCTAAAGGAAATGACCTTGAATCCAGTGTACAGAAGCTCCTCCCAAGGAAATTTCTTCTATAAACTTACAGTGAGTATCACAAGACTTGAAATTAAGCCTTTCACTGTCATCAGCATTACGGGAAAATTGTCTATTAACCCTAGGACATCTTCTCCACCAATTTAAGCAGCAGCAAGTCTACAAACACAAAGAGATGTTGTGGTTCCTATATTTGAAAAATACTCCTCTTGACTGAAGCATCTCATCTATGGAGTATCAGCCGTAGAGTACTCACATCTCTTCTGACACCCCATTACTTCTAAAGTGGGCAGACAATATCTCACTTCAAATCCTCCCCAGTAATTTACCTAATTTCCAGCCCTTCTCTGCCAGGATGAAAGGCCCAAAGGATAACAGTACTAAAACTCTGAGATAAGGCATCAGAATCTTCCACAGGTCCCAGGACAAAAAAATAGCACATCTGCAACCTCAGTTTGACCTTTTAATTGAGTGAATCAAAACATTATGCATAAAGCTGATCTCTAAGGAGACAGTGGTTTGTTTTTTATATAAAAATATTATAAATATATGTAATATATAAAAATAGTTTAGAATCATAAAATCATGTAATTATGGTTGGAAAAGATCTTCAAGATCATCAAATCCAACTGTAAACTCATAACCACTATGCCTGCTAAATAATGTCTCTAAGCACCTCATCTACCACTTCCCTGGGCGGTCTCTTCTAATGCTTCATCATGTAGATAAAGTCCTGTAGAAATTTTTCATAATATCTAACCTAAACCTCCCCTGGCACAACTTGAGGCCATTTCCCCTTGTCCTATCAGCAGTTTTTCTGGAGAAGAGATTGATCTCTGCCTCCCTACAACCTCCTTTCAGGTAGTTGCAGAGGTTTCCCCTGAGCTTCCTCTTCTTCAGGTTAAACAGCCCCAGCTCCCTCAGCTGCTCTTGGTAAGGTCTGTGCTCCAGCCGCTTCACCAACTTTGTTGCCCTTCTTTTGGAGATGTTCCAGCACCTCAATGTCTTTCTTGTAGTGACGGGTCCAAAACTGAACACAATATTCAAGTTGCAGCCTCACCAATGCCGGATACAGAAGGACAATCACTTTTCTGCTCCTGCTGGCTACACTGTTCCTGACACAAGCCAGGAGGCTGTTGGCTTTGTTGGCCACCTGGGCACGCTGCTCACTCACGTTCAGTCAGCTGTCAACCAACACACCCAGATCCTTTCGTGCTGCATAGATCTCCAGACACTCTGCCCCAAGCCCAGAGCACTGTATGGGATTTTTGTGACCAAAGTGCAGGACATGGCACTTGGCCTTGCTGAAGCTCATACAGTTGGGGGAATTCAGCTGGGGTCAATTCAGCCTGTGCAGATCCATCTGTAGAGCCTTCCTGCCTTCAAGCAGGTCTACTCTTCCTCCCAGCTTGGTGTCATCTTCAAATTTTCTGAGAGCGCACTCAATCTCCTTATCCAGATCAATACAGACATTAAAGAGGACCAGCCCCAGCACTGACTTCTGGGGAACATTGCTTTGCTCGTGGCTGGTAATCAGCTGGATTTAGCTCCATTCACCAGCATTCTCTGGGAGAACCCATCCAACCACTTTTTCATACAGAGAAGAGTCCATCTGCCTAAACCATGAGCTGTCAGCTTCTCCAGGAGAAGGCGGTGTGATACAGTGTCAAAGGCTTTACTAAGGCCTTACTAAGTACACCCTGTTCACAGTCTTTCTCTCCTCCACTAGGCAGGTAACCTAATCATAGAAGGCGATCAGGTTGGTCAGGAAGGACCTGACTTTCATGAACCCAGGTTGGCTGGGCTTGATACCCTGGCTGTCACACACATGTTGTGTGATCGCCTTCAAAATCATCTGCTCCATAACTTTCCCCAATATCAAGATCAGGCTGACAGGCCTGTAGTTCCCTTGATCCTCCATTGGACCCTTCTTGTCCCCAAGTTGCTGGCAAGTCCCCAGTTGCCTAAGACCTCCCTGGTTGACCTGGACTGCTGGATGGAGATGCGGAGTGGCTTGGTGAGCTGCCAGCTCCCTCAGAACCCTCAGCTTGATCCCATATGGTCCCACAGACCTGTGAATGTCCAAGCTGGGTAGCAGGACATTGCCTGTTTCCTCCTGAATTATGAAGGGTTTAGTCTGCTCTCCATAGGTGTCTTCCAGTTTAGAGGGGCAAGTACCTTGAGAATAATTGATCTGAGTATTAAAGGCTGAGGCAAAGAAGGCATTAAATACCTCAGTCTTATCCTCATCCTCAGTGACGATGTTTTATATACATGAAAACGCATCTAAATGAAAAACCTGTCTCAGTCACTGCAGTGATCATCTACACATAGAAGAGAGAACTAGGTGTGTGATAATTGAACTAGAAATATAGTTCTCAGATTTTGAGCCAATAGTCTGAGTTCTCAGATTATGAGAGATTAGATAAAATTCAGCTTTAACAGAAATTCATCTTCATGCAAGTATGAAAAGTATTTGATATAAATAGTACCTATTCCAAAACTAATAAAATTTAAACATTCTCAGAATTCCTCAAAAGCTTCCAAGAAGTTCTACACCAGGAGTGAAATGAATTGTGCTGTTAGATTTTAGATGTTAGCATTTTCAAAACCAACAGTCACACTGAAGTTAAAGCAAAGGAAACTCCAAAGGAATAAAAGGCATAAGCAAGTTTAAAGAGAATAAATGAATTATTTAAAATAAGCCTGAAGAAAAAATGTGGAAAATCAGATATGCTTTTGTAGTAAGGTACTTATTATGGGAAAAATGCCAAATGTAACTATAAGGTATATATTTATACTGTTTTGAGTAACTGAATAACAAAATCTATCTTAAGTAAACACAGAACTGCATAATCTGGAATCTAAGAGCAGGATTCAGATAACTAAATGCATTTCATTACCTAGTGCCATAATCCAAGGGTTGGGAGATACCATACAGGACATACAGGAGTCTTGAGCTTTCTGTAGAGGCTGCTGGATGTTATCTGGACATTTTAAATGGCACCTATCACCTATCTGTGGGAAAATGAATGAAGTTCTGAAAACATTAAACATTTAAAGGGCATTAAACATGTTGTGTGAGATTTGATTTGCAGTGGATAGTGTCTGGATATGAACAGGATATCTAAGATCCCACTACAGTTCATGAAAACTAGTCAAGGCCACTAGATTCTCAAGAATAATTCAGATCACCCTACAGTAGACACCTATATCTGAGTAGCTGAATATCCACAGATATCACAGATCTCTCAGTTGATGAGCTATCCATGGGCTGCATTGGAATGCACCTACTGCACTCAGAAGAACCCACAAAATCACACCTGTCCAGGCATGGGCACTCTTATTGCTAGTGCAGACTTTAGGGGCAAAAAGACTACCCTCTGCTAAAGGAAAGAACAGTGTTCTTGAGTCACTACTTATCATAGGTAGTTTAAACTCCACTCTTACAACCAATTTGCCCAAAACATTTGAGAGAGTCAACTGAGCTGCAGGAGAGCCGTTGAGTACATCCAGCACTGATGGGATCAGTGTAGCCTTGCTGATGACCCTAGAGAGAGCCCCCAACTCCCTTTGACAATGAACCACTTTAAAGACTAGTGGATGGTGTGAGAAAAGAGACTGTTTGCAGTAATTCAAAACCCTGCTCTATGCTGCTGTTTATTGCTTGGTATTTTCATTATGTTTGGAAAAGGAAGACATGGGAAACTATCTTTAAAAACCTTTGGCCTAACCCTTTTGGAAACCTCTGCAATATCCACAAGTTCATTAACTCTCATTAGAATAATGCATCGTGCTACATGTTTGATGCTATGTGGAGCTGAGACAGCTAATCTAAAACTCAGGAAAGTGCATATATATTATTACTCCAGAAGAGGAAAAAGGGAAATAAATTTCTAAGTATACTTAAAATACCAGGCAAAGTTATGACTTTCTATAAATATTTAATAAAAGACATCAATAATAAATGTCTATTCATCTCTACTCACATCTCAATATGTAAGGTTTTATTCTGGAAATTTAAATCTGCTCTACAAAGTTGGATTGCTCCCTGGAGAACAGTGAATGAACTTGGCAGGCAGTGGTCACTGGGGCACTTTGGGGCTGCAAATGCTCTCTGATGTGTGAATCCTCTTACTCTTATAGAGCAGAAGGGGTTCTAAAATGTCAGAAGGCATATTAAATAGTAACTTTAAGTCTTTCCTGTAGAACAACCGTGAAATCTGCAAGGAAGTCGGTGATTCGAGTATATTTGGTCTGTAGGGGCTGAATTTGGCCCAAGAACATTTAGAAGTTTTACTCAATGGTTATAAAAACCTTATGAAACAAAGTATAGAAATACACTCCCTTGACTTTAGGTAGCTGCTATATATTTAACCTGAGGGTTGGGGTTTAGAAATACAGACTTTTTTTCATTCAGCATTTCCTCTATGACTACAATTTTCAAACTCCAGCTCACTTGCCTATCACTTTTGGTGATAATCTGGACATTCAAGTGCTTCAGAATCTCTCTTGGACTCCAAAGCGCATGATTTTCATTCTGAATTTGTAAGGTCAACATTATCATTTTTAATTAGAAACCTTCACTGATTTCAGATGTATCAGAGTTCAAGTTGCATTTCAGAGTCCAACATTTAAATACAAATAAATATTTAAACTACATTATTGTCTATTTGTATTTGTATTATTGCTATTTGTAGCAACAATTACTTTTTCTTTATAGCCATGAAAGATCAAATATATTTAAAAATACCTTTTATTCTAACCCAAGGCTTTTATTTTTTATTTCAGCAAAATGGATTTTTTTGTTTTGTTATTTAAGATACCAAAAATCTAATTTCGCAGTCTATTCCAGCAAGAAATATCTGCACTATATATTCTAGTTTATGAAGTTTTCCGAGCTTGTTTCTTGTTTATGCTCATTAGAGGCATTGCAAGAAGTTTATGAAGACCTTGAAAACTCTACAAAGGATAACGAAAGCTATGCGACTGCCTTTATGTTGGAAGATCATTACCTGTTCCCTTATGTGACAACACTTATGTAACAATGCGTGATGAAGTCGTTCTCCACTTCTTTCTTTCAGCATTCAGTTGCTTTAAGATGTTTCTGATATGCAACATTATTAAGGACATTGACTGAAAGTTTGATCCTCATCAATCACTGATAATTCTAATATGCCTAAAGAAAAAGAATAGTTCCAAAGACCTTTTTTACAGCTGCCTTCTTTGATATGCCTGAATATCCTTAATCTAACTGGGCTAATACTAAAAAAAATAGTAACTGCTTTTATCACTCCTTTTTATATGAGTAGCTAATTTTGTTTTGACATTCAGATAGTAAACAGTACAGTTTGTATTCAATAGTACAAAAAAGAAACTGATTTGGATCATATTTCAACCTGCTGAAATATTGATTTTACAGGTATTGAGCATGCTAACAGGAATTACTGAGCACACACTTCTCATTCTTTGACTTAGTGTATGCCATGCAGCAGAGCTGTAGAGTCCTTTCATTTGTTAACTGAATTAGATATATCGTATGTTAGATGTGATCATTCATTTTTCGTCTTTACCAGTAACTTATGCTTTCACTATCTGCAAAATCTATAGCTTGGTAGAACTGGATAGCCTACTCATCATGTGCAAATAAATTAAGCAAACTGTTCCATGCACTGTGATGCAGTCTATCACTGCCTGATGTGAAGCACTTTGATATGCAGAGAGTGATGCATAATTAATACGTGTGCCTGTCACAGCAGAATTGGGCCAAAAGTATGGCATTGATCTAAGGCTAGAATTTGGTGATGTAGACAAGGACCTATTTCAGAAGAAATCAAAGCCACCAGGTTCATCAGAATGTTGATCCAAGCAGAATGATGATATGGAAAGCTAGTGACCATGATTCTGTTGAATATAATATTGTTTTTATTAAATAAACCACCTCAGTCTTTGCTAGAAAGTTTACTGAAAACTTCATTGTCTGGATCCTGAAAATATTATAGACTTTTCTCAGGCAAACCGACTCTCGGCAAACAAGTACAGCAAAGCTGCCATGGAAAAATGAACATTAAAGCATATAAATGTCTGGTTTTCAGCTTTGTCTGAGCTGTGCATGCAAGGAGTTTGGGGACCTGCCATTCCTAGTAAAAAAAAATACTTGAAACAAGGGAAGTGCAAGCAGATAGGCTCCAGCACAGCAGCTCCTTCTTGTTTATGTAGCAGCCATTGCAACAGGTGATGATATTTTTGCACAGCCTCATCAGCCCCTCTGGTTCTCATGAGGATGGTATGTGCTTGCCAGAGACCCTGGCTTCTGCAGTTCTGGTTCTTCCTGGGACCTGTTCTTCACACAGCGCCCGGCCTCTACTCCCTGCATTGTATACAAGCAGGCACTGCTGAACCCTCCTGTCTTCAGGTTTTGTGCATTCACAGAGAATTAGATACTGACATTTGTCTCAGCGATACAGCATCAGTTCATCAGCTAATTGGCACTTACTGTCTAAGCATTGCAATAAAGCAGGCTGCATATAGAAACAGCCTGAGACTGGCGTCACATGATTTTCTTAATTGGAGAGCAGAGCCTAGAGGGATAAAAATAACTAGTTTTTGATTCTGAGAGACTTAATAGAAACAGACATGTCTGATCTGAAAAATTTAAAAGATGAAATTTTGTTTTGAATTCCCAGCCTTGTTGAAATCCACATTTTCCATTAACTTCAGCAGAGCTTCAGTTTCACTGCAGGAACTCATATCTTCTCTTCTTTTCTTTGGTTCACCAGAGATATTTCCTCATTAGAAATGTCCATGCTTCCTATGATACAAATAGCAGTTTAACCCTGAGCAAATCCCCTCCTCATCCTTGTCCTAAATAACCATTACTGGCTGCTGTCAAAGACAGCATACTGAATTAGAAAGCCCTTTTGCCAGGACAAAATATTCTTATGTTCTTAGAAGACTTAAATGCTGGATGTTCTTTAACACACCATTAACTCACCAGAATAGTTATCCTGCATCAGCACAGATGGATTAGCCCTGTCCAAGTGATTTTGATTACACTACAAAGTCACAATCAATTTAATGGGCCTTCACTGGTACTCTGCTTATTCATATATCTTTTTAGATCTGCAGACATCTCCTGTGGCTCTTAATGCTGCATTATGCTGAGCTACTATGTGATCTTTTCACTGAGGATGGCATGGAAACTTATTTATCTTTCTGGGATCACAGAGGGAATTGTAGGATGACATTAGTGAACCATTTGCTCTTGAGAGTGACTTGGCTGATATAAATGGAAGTGGCATCTGAGCCTAACCAGGCAAATTAATCTACATATGAAGCATCAGCACATTTGGGTGAGAGCTAAAGATGGAAGAAGGTTCACATCCAAGGAAGGTCCTAATTTAACCTTGCACTGGCTGCTCATAAGGCAGTAACAGTTTGAAAAATCGGTGCTGAGTGCAATCTGTTTCCTTCTCTAAGCTCAGGAATGTGGCACTGGAAGGGAAAATATGGGTCAAGGTAGACAGACCCTCAGCCATCACAGGTGCTCACAGTGCTCACTCCTTTCTCTCTTCTGGTCCATCTGAAAAATAACTGTCCTGCCACTGAAGGGTTGTTACAGGACCCCACTGATTCTGAGATTAGAATCTCCTCTGATTTCCTCCCTACATGTAGTCACAGGACACACAGCTTTGGAAATAGCACATTTGAGAGTTGTGGATCTTATGTTTGATCTCCAGAGACTTACATAGAGACACACACAGGAAAGAACAGGAGCAGAGGAACCTTGCTAGCGCTTTCCCAAAGGCTTTCTGAAGTCTGAAAAAAATCAGACCTCTCTTTCAATGACAGAAAAAAGGGGGGAGAGGGATTGCAGAGGTACTCTAGTTTTCTTTCTCAGCTAGCATGGACAGCTTAGTTGTTACGTGTATGACCTGAACATCACTTCTTCTATGTGAGAGACTGAGAAATATGCAGGCTGCCTGCTATGTAGGCAAGAAATCCCTATCCTGAACAACACTCAGTACTGAACAGAAGGAACACAGAAGACAGGCAGAAAACAAAGATCTTTTTCCTATGCAGTTAACGTGTGACCTGGAAAAAGTTCTTCACCTCGAGCATCTGTTTCACTATTAATTTATTCACAAGCCTCTCATATAGATCCTATGTACTTCAATTAGACACTTAAAGCAGGGAAGAGATGATTAAAAAAAAAAAAAGAATAGTCATTAACTCCCTATAAATTCAAGGTTTCACTGTAAATCTGAAGATTTACACAGTATAACCCAGCCCACCCGAGTGACAATCTGTCTCTCTACACTGAGCATTCAGAAATGGAATAAGAAATGCAAGGTTCCTATAGCTCCTCAAGTTTAAGCTCCTCAGCCTCTTCTTTTCAGAAGGGAAAGTGAAGAGGAAAAAGTGTTTGCTCACACAGCCATGGAAACTAGACAGCCGTTCAGTTAAGAATGCAAAAGTCAGGGAGAACAAAGTGTTCAGACAAAAGTAATGTGCCTCTAAAGAGGTAGAAGTGGGGTCTCCCAAATGCACTTCCCAAATAGCCCCTATATTGGTCATTAGTGAATACTCAGACAAAAATAGGGATAACACCCTGGTATCGGGGACCATTAACCTAAGTTCACTAAGTTCACTCTTTGCAGTTCACTAACCAAGACATTGGAGCACAGACTTTTTTTAGTTGGCCCTTCCTGGCTATGCTCTCCTGGCATTACAAGCTCCAGTTCAGCAGAGGGGCTCTCCAGTGTTTCCACAGGAGGATATCTGCACGCTGTACCCCCACGCTGGAGGTCTGCAAGCCGGAGCCAGCATGGTTCCAGGGCAAATGTTGAAGCCAGTGGACAGTGACCCAGCATAAGGAGGGGGAGGATAAGGTTCTTGGGTCCACCAGGTGAAGCTAGCCTGATTGGGAATGCAACTAAATTTAATACAATTCTATGGAAGCTGTTCAGCAGAGTTGTCTGATTAAGCCAGCACCACTGAGGAGTTCAGATGATGAGCAGCCACCATCTCTTTATGCCTTCTGGGCATGAACAAGCTCCCAGACATGGGCACCAAGAAGCACTGAGCACCAAGAATCACTAAGCCATCACTAAGTTCTCCCCACAGCAGGAGGGGAAAAGGACTGTGTTGAGTTTTCTGTCTCCAGAGTCCAAAACACAACAGAGCTCTTCCTGTCAAAAATGGGAGAATTTGCATTCCCCAGAGGAAGAAAGGACTTGAGAGTAGCCTGAGATAGAAAGGAATTACAGTCATACTAAGGGGAAAGGAAGGACCACACAAGGACCTGGAGAGGGGGCTGGGATATGGCCATGAGGCACTGAGCAGCATCCTCCCCTCAAAAAAGGCTGAAGTTATTATCCTTTTGTTAGACAAATAAGGGTTTGCTCATTTCCTTCCCCTTTACCTGAATCGTCCTAACTGTTCAATTTACTGAAAATATTAAAAGCTTAAACAAAGCAGTTACCTTATGTTGCCACCTGATGTGATATAATGTGACATACCGTGCCAGCTGCAACCACAGGCTGTATCCTAAAATAATTTAATGGAATATGTCATGACATGAAATAATAGGAAATGATGCATGACAAATTAATATCTAAAAAAAGCAGTAGCAGATGGATGTGTAATCCCTTCTTCAATGGTTTTCGTAGTATTCTTGATGGAACACTGCCTTGTTCAACATTAACAGACATTGCACACTAACCCCACTTTGTGGTACATCAGGCCATTGCAAATCTCTTAGCTTTTCATCACAAATCCTTGGACTCTTGAACTTTTATTTTTTAATTGGACACACAGCATGTGAACCTCTTACAAAGCATTTTCATAGTTCATCTTCACCACATGTAGTAGATGGCACCAATGAGATTACTTTGATTTTGGTAGAAACGTTTCAAAGGCCACCTGGTTCAGTGATTCAGTTCAGTTTCAGTTAATGTGAAGAATTGCTTCAGTGCTTCTTAGCCCAAGCCATGTTTAAATTTGAAGTATAATTAGACTAAATTCTGTTTTGCCTTTTTTTTTGCTCTGTCTGCATAGATTTGGTATATCAAGGGTAATATTTAGAGTTATATTGCTCTAAAGGATGATAGCACAGTATTTTTCATGACATTGACATTTTTCCAGTGTGCACTTTATGCTCTCCCACATAATTCAGTTGTATAGTATAGAAATGTGCAAAGAAGCATAGATGCTATGCTTGCTATACAATTGAATAAGTTTCTGTAAGATCATTGGGAAGTTTAAAATGCTTTATATTTGTTTACCAAAATCAATAAAACAAAACCAATCAACAAAACCAATGCCATCAGCAATTTGTTTTCAGGCAATAGAGCTCTTGTGCAGGACTGAGCACATTGTTTCAGATCTTCATAGCATGACTGTACCTGATTGTTACTACAATAATAATATGGCATACGCTGCAGCAATGTCTGTGCTAGGCTAGGCTACTTATTCTGTTTCAGCTCCAATGTTTTTACCAGCTGAACTACTGTAGGTTCACTGTTTATTAAACTTAAATGAGGTCAAAACTGCATTTTTAATCTAAGCTTTTTTAATGGTGAAACAGTTATAAATGAATATTTTATATGAATACATATAAATACACACATATATATTGAATGAATATGAAAAACACATATGTTTTTGTAAATCAAATAGCATAATTGCTCTTTCACATCATGTCTCATATATTCTGCAACTCAGAATAACAGGAGCTCATCTCTACAAGGCTGTAGAGGCAGGTTCTGTATCATCTCTGCGAGGCTTTGTAACCTTGATAATAGCATTGGTGTCCAGGAAAGGATACGTCCATGCTTCAGGGCATGTTTATGTCTCAAATGACTTTTAATCTCTAAAGAATTTGATTCTCTCTGATATTTAGAAAGCAGGAAAAATCAGTCAACTAAGAGTGCACTCACTTTTATGGGTGATCCTAGTTTATTCATACGGAGATTATTTCCTAATATTACATTGTAAAGTCACTGATGTTGTTAAAGAATTACAGAATATTTGGGGTTGGAAGGAACATCTTGAGATCATCTAGTCTACCCAACCCTGCTCAAGCAGGGTCACCAAGAGCAGATTCCCTGGGGCTGTATCTAGTCTTGTACTTGCTGGAGTCCTTGCTGCCCTTCACCTTCCTTACCATTTTCAACAGCAGCTGGGCTTTCACTCTCATAGTCCCAGCCCTGCATTCTTGGACATTCCTTCGGGGTCACCTCCCTCTATTTCCAAGTCTTGCCCAGGTATACATACTAGTATTATTAGTATTATGTTCTTAAATACCTCTCCTATGCCTGGCACATTTGCATGGGAACTTCACATCCAGAAGTGCCATCTATTTATTGTAAACAGCGGTACGCACAGAGCGCTCAGTCTCTGCAGTTCAAAGCCACAGAACTTCCATGCCTCCACAGCAGTCCTGCTAAGGTACACCATAACCGGCTCTAATGCATGTATGCAAGCATATACATTTAGCAAGTTACCCTCAACAAGGAGGGAATAAAAAAGTATGTCATTCCACAGAATTTAAACAGTTTGTGGAAGATAGATCAGTCATCATAAATCCTCAGCCCTTAATCACATTTTTACATAAAAACCTTGCTAAAAAATGGAAAATCCTATTTCCTATGTATAATTTTATGAAATTTTGCTTTCAATTTAAGGGACAGGACCATAGATGCTGGGGCTTTATGTACAGCACTTGAGATCTACTCACCTACTTTGCCTTTAACAGCGAAAATGAAACAAAGCTTTACTCATGATCTTACATAATAAGAAGTTACATAATACATGACTTCTATTAAAAAATACTTTTTATTAACTGGCACTTAGCAGACTTCATCCACCAAAAGTCAGGCCAAAATGCTAAAAATAGAATATTGTCAGCTACAGAATTATGAAGAAAAGTACAGAAATTGTTGCTTTGTCAAGCACATCAGAAAATGCTGCCGCCTCATGTATTGAACCTTCTACTTTATACCTTCGAGGATAACAAATAGTCTGTCATGCTAGCTCCAGCAATGTAATTAGCATTAATAGCTACATAAAGTAAGCAATTGCTTTCAAAGTGTGATGGATGCAAGTAAAGTTTCTTAACAATAACAACTGAGGGTTCCTCTCCAAAACCACGGTAATTCATCTTGAATGACTTAGATAATATTACTTTCACTCTTCAACTTGTATAGGTACTGATTCAATCCCAAAAGCATCTTTACTTTCACAGAAATAAAATCCTCAGAGGCAATTTTCCAAAACAAATGTCCTTAATCCTTTTGTAATATGAAACAGAATGTCAATGCAATCGCACCAAGAGTTTGAAATGTATAGATTTATTTCTCACTCTGTAGAAAACTTTGTTTTTTGCACATCTCACTTCTTTATAAATATAAAAGTTCATGACATACTTTGGAAATCATTTTTTCTTTGGGATTTATAGTTAACTTTTATTACATGTCTTAGTGCTGGAAAAGGGTTTAAAGTCATATGACAATTCAGCAAAAATATAAACTTTCTTCTTTGTTAAAAATTAAAAATATTTACATCATATTTTCCAGTGCTTTTAAATTTGGTTCTTAAAGCAAAAAATATTGGTCTATATGATATCCAAGGCAATCAATGCATTTAACAATGCTAAAGACATGACAGACTGACAATAAAGCTTAAAGACATTATATTTTTTTTGCAATATTCAGAAAAGCTTTCTTGACCATATTGAACAGGATCTGCACATTACACAAGTGCTCTCAGCCTAACTAACGCATCTAGACCCACCAGAATAAATAATCGTGCTTGAAGAAAATAGTGGAAAATCTATACATTGCACACATACATAGTATAGGAATCTCCTGGTTTCAGTTAATTTCAGAAACTAGAAGAAAAGATCTAACAATGAAAAAGAAGAGCGAAATGTTGGTACTATCAGACAGTAGTCTATTGTGAACATGTTGTGAAGTTTAAACAAGCCATAGATGGAAATTATGCTGCAAGATATCAATGAGAATTCAAAAGGGAAATATCCCTTTCACAGGGAAAAGAATCCTACAGATATTCAACTAGTTATATTTTCTTTACATATACATTCTCTGAGTTCTCCAAGTTCAAATTTTATTGGGAGATCTGAAACTGGATCTCCCAATTTCCTCCCTGATATGAAATATAAAACCAAAAAAAGCCATACAACCTCCTGCAAGAACAATATAAATAAAATACAGAAATCCCAATTTTTCCATGAGACAGGTACTTAACATCTTAATGACATTTGAAGATGAGTGTCAGCTTAAGATAGAGCCCTTATTCTGTTTGCTTTGTTATCTTAAACTAATAGACATGGAAACTAAATAAAACAGAATTTGCTGGTACCTTAACAGGGTTTATATTTTTCGATGATTTTATTTCTGCAGTTTACCTACTTTTCGCTTTCTTTGCAATTGTTTTTCATAATATTTTAAATAATGAATTACATAATTATTATATAATTAAAATGTTTCACATATTCATCTGGAGACAATGGCAGAAATAAGCTTACTGAATGTACATACTGTATAGACTGAATGTACATACTGTATAATATATAGTGTAATATAATGTGTAATGTGTCCAAGAAAAAAAACGGAAGATAAGCATAGGGTGATATTTCTGATAATAGTCCTCTTACTTCCTCGAGTCCTTGTGTTTCAGTAACCAAGCAGAAGCTTGTGAATAGTCTGTCGAACACAAAATGTTACAGTATTCAGTTGAGAATCTGAAGAGAAAAAAAAAAAGAACAAATTAATTATTACCTCAAAAACTTGCCTCAAAAAGCCCCTTGACAAGGAAAGAATAAACAAACAGCAGAGGATTGTCTCCTTCAGTAAAGTAGCCTAAGATGCAGTTATTCCCATCCTTTCCTCTGCATCAGGACACAGCAGATCAAACCATGAAGCCAATAAGGTAACATCAAGAACAAATTGTATTCTTTGTCTTCAAATATTTGCTATTGTTGCTTGTACATAGTTTGTATTTCTCTCAAATCAAGTTGTCCAACTTGCCCCAGATGCTGCAACCTCGTAAGTCTTAGTGTCACCTTTTGAAAAGCTGTATAGCATTTGAGCAGGTCCCATCTGCTTTGATCTGCTATATATGTCATGAATAAGTCCACAAGCATGCTTGATGTATGCTGTAATATCCATTTTGATGAGTTAGCTCTGCACACAAAGTAAGGTTTTATGCTCTTACATGGACACTTGACTGCAAGATTAAAAGCTATACAGCCGTGAAGTTACTATAGTTTTCCCTTCTGCTAAAACGCATGCCAGTGACTGATTATGCTGTCACGAGAGATTTCATGGGAACTACAGAAAGTGCCAAGCTCATGGACTCTGAAAATGAGACATCTTTTATGAGCACACAAAAGCTTTCTAAAATATTGAATTTCTAAATCTAAATATTCTGAACTCTGATTTTATAATTTCTAGAACATAGAAAATTCTGAAAGTTTTTTAAAACTGGATCTGTCTTTCTTAGAGCACAATGAAAATGACCAAAATTTGTGGTGTTTTAGATTCCACTCTAAACAGAGGACAATTTCATTAAAAATGTATGCATAACCAAGCACATCATTACTCCGACTAAGACTTAGAAACCTCTAGATTCTTACATCCATCTAGCCTGTTCTTTACCTTAGCAATTTTTTTCTCATTGCTTTTGACCTGAGCATTGTCAACTAATAAAGGACTGAGAAAGAGCATGGGCTCTCTGAATCACAATGTAGATGAACATTTATTAGCTATACCTTTACTAATGAAGTTTCAAAACTCTAAGATTTCAATATAGAGCCATGGTGTGTGTTTCATCAAGATTCTCACACTTTACAACTGCAGAAAACCCAATACCAGTCCTGACAGAGCCTTGTCCTAGAGAGATGTTTGCTCATTTATTGCATGGCTCACTATCTGAACCCCAGTGGTACCAGCAAAGTTACTGACTGGTAACTGGTATAAAAAGAAGAGAGGAGGGGAAAAGAAGAGGAGGAGGAGACAGAAGGTAGAAAAGGTCAGTTCTTTAATTATGTTCTAGCATGTAAAATGTTACAAGTCTGGGCACATAGTAACTACGAGTCATGGTATTTCTGTCCAGCTGAAATATATGTTTCTACAAAACGGATAAGCCAAAATTATGGGTGAAATATCACTTCTACTTTGATTTGCATTTGATTTACGAGTGAAAAATAGCTGTTTACACAGGTATGCACATTTCATATTTATGTTTGTTCCTGTAATTGCTTATGATGTTTTCAAATGCTTTTCTATAAACAGCTTTTTCTCCATTCTTTGTATTTAATTTCATGAAAGCATAAGACATTGGGACACCTATAAAAGCTTCCAAGTGAAAGTAGCTATGATGGTATTTTTTAGATCTCTTTTATCCTCAGACATTCTGTGTCCCTCTCATGTAACCAAAAACATAATAGCATAGGTCAGCAGTGAGGGTAAATAACAATATTCTGTTGGTTTCAGAAGATACTGAGGATCTAACCTTGGTCTTATTCAGAATACTATCTGAAATAAACTAGCATCACTCTTATCTGATAGAAAATTAAACTGAAAACTATGACACAATCAACTTAATTTCAAAAATATGGGGAAGCACTCATAATTCTCCCTATTTTCATGCAGCCTTCCTGCTCAAAGGAAAAATGTGGAAATCTTGCTTCTAAGGTACCACAGAGAATCAATTGCTCATATGTATTAAAAACAGGCTCCTGAGTTCTCTCTTTCCAATTAAAATTCTGATTTTTTTTTTGTAAGGAAGTAATATTTTAATTAATTTAACTATTAACTATTTATTTGTTTAGGTAATCCTTTATTTGATCAACTGAAACAAATGTTCGTAAAATAAGCAGTTCCTTAAATATATTGCTTCTAGTTGGACAGTAGTAAAACAGTGCCCTTTAAAACAAAACCCTTTAAAGAGGGTTTGAGAGAAATTACCTTGGCAGGAAAATCAGGCACAGAAAGGGTGCCTGAGGGTAAAGATGACCTGTGTAAAGAGAAGTAATATTTTATTTATTCCTTTCATACCTCTTATTCATGAAATCAAGTGCACTTTGTGATATGATATCTCTAAATCACAAGAGCAGAAAATAAGAGACGATAAAAAAGAAAAAAAAAGAAAAAAAAAAAAGAATTCTGGTTCCCTTCACATTTATGTCAGCTAATTAACAATGAAAATTAGTCCCATATTCGTTTCACGAGATGATAGTCAATGTTTTTATTGACTATAAAGTCAGAGGACTGTGCCGTTGAATGTGAGTGAATTTGAATCAGTTCTGTTTATAAAAATTTTTGAAAGGTTTCTATTCAGCTGTGGCCTCAATAATAACACTGTCATCTGAATACTTGAAATCTGATTTCAAACTGAAATGCAGGACAGCAATCTCATAATTAATGAGGGCATAATTAATGGTCTGGTTGACCAAAATGCAGTAAATAAACAATACCCTTCTCCTCCTGATAAGAATACAAAAATATCAAGGTGTGATATTGTGAACAGATTATTTTTAAGGAGACTTCTGTATCTAGAGCAGGTAAACAATATCTGATATCAAATGCACCGCACAGAAGTATAAAGAACGGCTTTTCAAAAGTAAAAGAACACATCTGTTCTTTCTAAACTTCTGATAGACAAGAGCTTAAACTGACAGTCATATGTCTGGTATGGTCCTTTTGCTAAATATTGTTTCTGGGTGATTACCTCTAGAATTCGTACTGGAATCTGCATCCTAATGCAAGATTACCTGTGTTCTAGGTAATGCATACTATTATCCACGATGTTCAATTCCACCCAGTACTTTCTAGAAAATT
Organism: Crypturellus tataupa; assembly: GCA_034781795.1. Lineage (NCBI taxonomy): Eukaryota > Metazoa > Chordata > Aves > Tinamiformes > Tinamidae > Crypturellus > Crypturellus tataupa. Next base: position 1,745,474 of record JAWLRI010000959.1, on the reverse strand, counting down.
CACTTTATATGTAAGAAGGGACTGAAAAGATAAACATCTTTCTTCAGCCTGTCTAGAAATTTTGCTTTATAAGGCAAATAAGGAATATTTTTCTTCCCTTTTTTTTTTTTTAAGGGAGGGGGCATTTGGGCAGTTTTTTTAGCTCAGTAAGGAGAAGATGTATCAGAACTAAAACAGAATGTTGCAGATGGAAAAAAATTTTTTGCAGTATTCTTAAATTGCTGATTCAAGAAACACTTCAAGATACACTTCAGCAGAACTTTATATAAGGACAATACCTCAGGATAGTAACTTAAGCTAATAATTTTGACTGTGGTCTGACTGTGGGAAACCACTCACTTACACAGCCAAGAGCCCCTATAGCTCACACAAACCAACTACTTCTTGTCAGATCTAATCTAAATGGTAAATATTTAATTAACCAAACAGTTGTTGTCAGCTTATATTTAGATTCTGTTTCAGATCTCAAGAAGGGACCTGAAAGCTTTTTTGGCTCTGGTAGCTGATCTAATATAGCATCTAGCTCTACCTGCAACCTAGGTCAACCCTGCTTCCACTATAAGGAAATAGCACAAGCATTTGCTAGGAAACTATGAAAATGGCCTTTCCAGAGAACATACAACAAATCCAAAGACTTTGGGATGTGTCTATACTATCCCACAGATGGTCTGTGCATGCACAGCGATCTGTGCTTTGCAGATGTGGGCGTTGAAATTCTATCATCAGCCTTGTAGTGAATGCCCAGCAGCTCAGTCTGATATTTCCTGCAAACATTGGCTTTGCTGCCCTTGCAAAATACAGTCATCCTGAGCTTATGCCGAGGATTTGTCTGGAGCTTCCAGATATTTCTCAGCCTGGACAAATACACACAATCCTCCGATTTCCTTCCTGAAAAAGGAAGGGCAGACCCTCTCTATCCAACCCCAACGCATGCTGTTAGAGCTGAGTTTGATTCATTAGGCAGGTAACTGCAGGGGTGGTGAGCTCCTCCAGGCTGGATAAGATGTCCTTGAAGAGAGCACAGGGGCTGGTAGAGAAAAACAGACTTAAACACATGGAGTTCTATATTTGAGTCCAGACTACCATGAGTGGGATCTGAAAAGTGATTCTCATTCTGGGCTTTCTAAACTACAGTAGTTTTTGGAAAAACAAAAAATCCAGAGAAGTGCGCTACTGTGTTCATGACCTTTCCAGAGGGTAGGAGCAGTGCAGACACTGGCAGATCCCGGGCAGCTTGTTCTGCCTGCTCAGTTTTCAGTCCAAAGGAGACCTGCACTGGTTTCTCTCCAAAAGTGGAATGTCACACTGGCCCAGTAAGATCCTGCACATCCTGGGCTGCTGGCAGGAGGTACATTCTGCTGTTCAACAGGCACAGAAGACTCACTTTTCTGCTTACAAAAATCAAAGCAGAAAAATACCTGGAGGCAAATGCTGTTTAACTACACCTAGAGCAAGGACTGCACAGTGGTTGGTCTGCACAATGTTTATAGTGACAGCAAAGGAAACAGCGTTTTGGGGAAGGGAGGAAAGAAAAGCAACATGTCTTCTAGCGCTTGGTGGTAACTGTATAGCCTTGTACCAGCATGATTCTGGAGCAAAATGAAAGATCTTTCGGACTAGACAAGTAGTCTTGTCTAGAACACTACTTTTCTAGTCCAAAAGATCTTTCATTTTGCTCCAGACTACTTGTCTAGTATGAAAGAAATTCAAACAATTGGCAAAAAGATAAACACTGGAATGAATTTAGATCTGGTGAAACTTTGCTGAATTTTTATGATTTAAAACATTTGCCTGTAAAATACAACATCTTCCACATGCTAACTTAAGATAATTGAGGTGAGATTATCTAACATAACTCTGGATATCTACATTAGTTACATTTGAACACGCCTGTGGTCTGTTTTATCTGTTTCCTAGAAGAACTTCCCATAGTTCTTTCTTGACCGTTGAGGGAGATCAGAAAAAAAGAACAGAAGTAGCTGTGTCTATTCAAATGAATGCACCACACCTTGTAAATGGACATTTTTTGACTAGATAGTACCCTTTTAAATGCAAAAAACACTATTTTTTCCATCTGTAAGGAATAAAATTTCAGCCAGCATATCTAATCATATCTCTTTCCCTATTTTGCCATGGATGAAACAAGAGGTAACAGGTTTCCAATTTAGCACAAAGCAAAGATGCTTTGTGCTAAAAACAAGGAGTTAAAAAAAAGGGAAGGGGAGAAGGTAACAGACAGGATTTTTTTGTTGGTGTTGCATGTGCCACATGGATTCAGTTTCAGCAGAGGAAGGAGGCATGCAACTTGGAAAGACACAGTTGGGTGAAATGACATCCAAAATGGAAGTATTCCGAGGAAAGATAAAAACATGGAAATTTTCCAACAGTTTCCATCACTTAGGGGATTTGAATCTGACATGATAATAAATATCAACAAAAATGAATGGGATAATTTTGAATAGTGCCTCAGAAGCTTGAAAGGGACAGAGTGGTTGGTTTTTGTGAGCCACTGAAGAATACCCCATGGCTCACAGCTTTCAATGGTATCCATTTTATTACCCAAGGAAGTTCAGCAAAGTAGAGGGAATTCAGAGTAACAGAACAATAAGGATAAAGACTCTGGAGGGAAGGAACTATAATGGAAGTACAGAAGAAGCAAATATGTGTTATATAAAACGATACAATCTTGAAGATATCTTGAGTGCAGCAAAAATGCTTAAAATGGGTATTGACTATATTGACTGAGATCATTTCAAACAATATTTTTACATTAAAATGGGATAAAGACCAAGAGGATACACAGAATTCTTTAAAGAGGGGCTATGAAGAAAGAGGCAAAAGAAAACAAAGTTACCTGGAGCTGGTATTAAGTAGGCTAAGAAGTCTCCCAAGTTCTGTTTAAAAGAAACATTCTCATGCAATAAAAATATTTATACTTGATATTTATCTGATACTATTATTCTAACTTCTCTATAGATTTTATATGTAGTTTGGATTTTTTTTTGAACTGTCTTTTCAAACAAAATTATCAAGAACTTTTTTTCACTGACTGCAAAAGGCTTTAGATTAATTTTGAATATGTAAAGATATATTTTGTAGCCTGTGTGATTGCAGAGTAAAATAAATGGTTTTATGCGCAGAATACCTGCAGTTCCTACCTATTGCAGTGAGGACAATATGAAACATGAAAGAAAGATGGAGGGAAAAATCATCCTATGGCTTTGTCTCTCTTAACATTAATGGCAGCCTTTTTTTTTCTTCTGAATTTTGACCTTGTATCAAAGGTAACCACACAGTAGGTTACCACCCGAAATGCAGCTGCTCTGGAGAACAGCTCCGACTTCTGGCCCCATCCTCCCTACATTCTCCCCTCAAGTGTTTGTACATATTGATAAGATACCCTGTCAGCCCTCTCTTCTCCAGACTAAACAGGCCCAGCTTGCTTAATCTTTCCTCATAAGATAGATGCTTCAGTCCCTTAATCATCTTTGAGGCTCTACGCTGGACCCTCACTAGAAGCTCCACAACCCTCTTGTACTGGGGAGCCCAGAATTGCACCCACTACTCCAGGTGCGGCCTCACCAGAGCTGAGGAGAGGGGCAGGATCCCCTTCCTTGACCTGCTGACAACGCTCCCCCTGATACAGGCCAGGATCCCACTGGCTTTTTTGACCATGAAGGCACAGTGCTGACTCATGGGTAACTTGGTTTTTGGGAGGACTGACTTTCCAACAAGTCAACCCCTAATCTGTGCTGGTGCCTGGGGTTATTCCTGCCCAGGTGCAGGACCCTGCACTTGTCCTTGTTGAACC
>JAWLRI010000959.1:1726896-1740690 GCA_034781795.1 Crypturellus tataupa | reverse complement strand
TTGCCACTCATGAACAAAGACTCCATTGAAAGTGCAATGAGCAGAATCTTCAGCTCTTAATGTCATTCAGAGAAAAAGGTACATAGGTTACTTCACAGTTTGGGCATTTTATTTTTTAGACAAAGGGATGCTGTACAGGAAACAGTTAAGGAAAAGAGGATTCATCCAAAAAGTCTTGGACATCTGCAGTATACACTTCTAAAGTGATCTGGTTACAGTTATTCTCTTCATTGTTCATCAAAAGAGGTGAAATCACAGAATGGTTAAGGGACTTCTAGAGGTCATCTAGTCCAACCCCCCTGCTCCAGTAGGGATATCTAGAGCATGTGGCACAGGGTGTGAAATATTTAGCTCAGGTACACATTTCAGATGCCAGAAGTTATTACAGTCTCAAATAGCCATTGTCCAAATTTTCACAAGTTGTGAAAGTCCGTAAACAGCATTACCAGATAACTGGCAGTAGTATTCACAGCCCTGTTTTCCGTTCTCCAGAGTCCTCTAAAAACCCCTGTGCCTGTCCTGTACCAGCTCTGTCCTTATTCTGAAAATTCTCAGTGAGATACAAAAAAATCAGTGACTTGCTCCATAACAGTCACTTAATGTAGAGTGGAACTAGGCTCAAGTTGCACTATTTGGCTGCCAAGACCCTAGGTTAAAAATGAAACTGTGGGCATAAATTAGTTATGATAGCTGACTCGGAGGTTTAGACCCCTGAAGCCCAGCCACAGAATTTGTGCATAAGGAAACTGATACCAGGAAGAGTGGAGGAAGGGCTTTGAGTCTCTTACGGCTGTGTTCTTCTCTAGCAATAGATATTCAGACAGGTTTCTTTAGCCTCCTATTGTTTTATTTTTAATGATTGTAAATGCTTTCTAGAAATCACATTATCACTTTTTCTCCGTGAGATTTCATCTGGGAAGAGGAAGTATAGTCTGCCTCTCCTCATCTCATTTGGAGACTACTTTGTTGATTTCTCCTGGAATATTTGGATCCTTAGTGGAGCCTATATGGATTTGACTGGGGCAGTGGGGAAATAGGGCCTTGAAGGGAATTTTTAGGATTTTTTGATTCTTGCAGATCTTCCTCATGACACAAAACTGTTCTCTGCTGGATGCACATACTGAATGGGAAGGAGGAGAATCTAGAAAAGAAATTCCACTCAAGGAATTAAAACATACACATTATCAAAGCAATCAAAAATTAACATTCCCCATCGTATGGAGTTTTGGGAAGACTGTCAGAGTGAATATAACTCTAAGGAGGAATCAAATAAAACAGTTCAGCATGAGCAGGATTCCCAAAGCATCCCTGATCACAACAGCCATTGCACAGGAGAGAGATCAAATCCATGTTATAACCAAAGTAAAATCTACAATGGGAGCTCAGAAGATATTCAGTATCAGAGGCTCCTCCCAAAGGAAAAAACTTAGCATAAACAGTTATTGTAAAGAAGCTAGAGATGGTGCCTGAGACAGCATGAACAAATTCACCTGAGAGATGCTGTATAAATATTTGAAATGATAGAAGAGCTTAACATAAGAGCTTTCTCAGGCATAAGAGAATACATCAACTCCCCTGTATGGGTAGCAGCGGTAACTCTGTGATGAAATCAAAGCAAGAGTCCATGTGGGAGAAATACTATTGAGATGACCAGTGAGAGAAAAATGCCATCAGAAACACAGTCTTGCTAAACCACGAGTTCTACACATGACAAAAACTTCAGAAGTGTGAGAGGGAGGAGATGGTCTTTCTTTCCCTTTCATGTTTGGTTTTATTAAAAGCATAGGACCCACATAGGACAGAAGTCAAGTATTTGAATGGACACGTGGGCAGCCAAGGAAAGAGAGATTTCTTGACTTTGCAATACAACCAGCGAAATTCTTGGAGTATCTAGGAGGCTCCCAGAAAAAGAATATTTTGTGGAGATATGCTATCCCTACAACCAGATTAATATCAATGAAGAAGGCTTTTGACAGTTTTATGGAAATAAGAAAAGGGCATATTTTTTGCCACATGGCTATTGTTTGATCCTTCAAAGAATTACTGTTCTATATGAACAAACATATTACAATGGCAGTTGCATATTAAAGTGTTTGCTCATATACAGCAGTATCCTAAAAGTCTAGAAAGTTATCCTAAAAGTCACGGGAGGCATTTACACATTTTTCTACCCATAACAAGCTTACCTCATGGGATCCCACCTGGTTACAAAATCTGTACATTAGCCTTTACTTCAGACATTACCGAAAGATGTAACTCCTTACAAGTACATTGACATCCTAGAGTATCAGTGAGTGGATACTCTGTACTTCTGTCTGAAGAAAAATAAGCATTGTTTGTAACAATTACATAGGACAAAATGAATTTATGGTCTCCTTAGAGTGCATCCTACTGACCCCACTGCCACTGAAATAGAGTCACGCCAAATAAGATGCGTCTTATTTTGTTTGGAATAGGTTTTAGTTTTACTTGAATCTTCAGAATGCTTTAGGGTGTTAAAAAATAAAATCCTGCCATATGGTAAGAAGCTAGAGGAAATTCGTCCTGCATTACAATTGTTATGAACTCCACATTGGAGTTCCAAATTGGACATCCAAACACATTGTGACCCCACAGAATGCATTTGTTTGGAACATCTTCAAAAAGCTGTTTTCCCTGTGAGAACAGGTGTGGAGACCATTAAAGACAAGGTAAAATTCAGATAAATACTGCCTGAGTTCTGACTGATCGTGTTTCTTCCTGCCTTTTGCTGGGACTGCATCTGGGTCTTACAGAAAGGTTCCATTCTGGAGCATGTTAGAAAAAGGATTATGGAATACCCCAGATACCTCAGAGGGCTGTGCTTCCATTCACAGCGACCTGGACAGGCTGGAGAGAAGGGCATAGAGGAACCTCATGAAGTTCAGCTAGGGGAAGTGCAGTGTTCTTTACTTAGGAAGAAAAATCCCTATGGACCAATAAAGGCTTGGGATCAAGCAGCTGGAGCGCAGTTCTGTGGGCAAGGACCTGAAAGACCTGGTAGACAAGTTGGCCAGGAGCCAGAAATGTGGCCAAGAAGGCAAATGGTATCCTGGGATTCATTAGGAAAAGCACTGTCAAGACAGAGATGTGATCCTCCTACCTCCACTCAACCCTGGTAAGGTCACATCCGGAGCACTGTGTCCAGGTCTGGGCTCCCTGGTAGAGGAGAGACATAGAACTACTGGAGTAAGCCCAGCACAGGGCTGCTAAGATGCTTAAGGGACTGGAATATCTCTCATATGAGGAAGGGTTGAGAGAGACGGAACTGTTCAGCCTGCAGAAGAGAAAACTGATGGAAGATCTTATCAATGTGTATAAGCTTCTGAAAGGAGGGAGTAAAAAGAAAGGGTCCATACTCTTTTCAGGGATGCTCAGGAGTTGGATGAGAAGTAACAGGCACAAACTGAATCCCGAAAAATTCCATCTGAACATAAGGAAAAACTTCCTTACTGTGAGGGTAAGAAACACTGGAACAGGGTGCTCAGAGCGGTTGCAGAATCTCCATTCTTGGTGATATTCAAAAGCTGCTTGAGTAGAGCCCTGTGCAACATGCTGTCGGTGACCCTAGATGATCTCCAAGCATCCCTTCCAGACCCAACCGTTCTATGGCTCTGTACAGTGTGTGTGTTTAACCAAGTTCTACATATATATCTCGGGAAACAATATCACAAACCATACTCACTGGTAAGATGTGTCAAATCTTTAGTGCTCCTGGGGCAGAGAAGGGAGTTTACTGTTCCAGTAACCATTTGTGACCACTTGTTTGGTGTTTTAATCACATATAGCAAGAAAAACATTTTTTATTTTTTTGGTAAATTTATTGATATTTTTCCCACTAAGATCAAATGAATGACTAAAACCTCATTATTTTCAAGGCTCTGTTCAGGATTCTGTCAGGCTGAACAGCATGCAGGCTATTCTGCTACCTACTACTATCAGGACTAAAATCTTTATGCTTTATAATGGAAATTTAAAATTCCTGTAATCACATGTTTATTGAATTTAAAGCAACAAAGGTAAAAAAAAAAAAAAAAAAAAAAAAAAAAGGTCAGAAAAAGTGCCACTCTCCCTGCAGAAATTTATCTCAGTTAACCTTTGGCTTTTTCAGTATGTTCCAAAGCAACACAAAATGCTGTATTTCTTTCTTGATACAAATACGAATTTAAATCTTTACAGTTTGTCCCTTTCATGTGCTCCTTTTAAATCTAACATGTCTCAGGGAACTGTTCAGACAAACAGAATCTGCTCTACTTGACACAGACAAGTATGTCCTGGACTCTTGATATTGAAAAAAAAAATGCATTTAAAAAAGAAATCTGAAACCCAGCATCTGTTATATAGATTAATGTTTAAAGGACATTGGGTTTTGAAATACAGTTTGCAGTCCTATATTGAAAATAAATCATTCATTGTAAGCCAAGGACACGCATAACTAACATTACATTATGACAGTATTAATACAAAAGAGGTATATAAAACATACTAGTAAAAAATAGTCAATTTTTATATAACAAAATCATTTCTTAATCTTGTATTTTTTATTTTTAAAATATGTTTTATAAAACATTTTACTCTTTGCATTATAGTTGTCTTATAGTTGTCTTCTACTTTTTAAAGCTTTGCTACATTGTGTTTGAGAATACATCGGGATACATCATCCCATTTGTCATAACTCTTGTCTAAAGTATATCCATATTTGAAGAACACACTATTCTTTCTCAGAAAGGTATACTTGTTATCTTGACACAACATTCACTTTTTACTGCAAAAGTAGGTTAACACAATGCTTATGTATAGATGCTTTACCTGGTTGTATCTCCATCAACAGTAGTGCTAAGGCATTGGATTACTTCTTCACATTGTTATTAAACTGTGTGGATAAAAGCAAATAAATACTTATTGTTGTTCTAACTAAATTTAATTCTTTCACATTTATATGGAATCCTTTTTTTTTTTAACTACCTTAAACTTCACGGACCATGAGGAATGAACAAAAGAATGCTTTGAGCTGCTTTGTCAAAAGACAAAAAAGGGGGGGTATTATAACTAGATCACACCAACATATGCAAAAAAAGTACCAAAAAGTACAAAAAAGCTATGCGTACTAAAGTACAAATAGTAATATTACAGATTTTTTGTGAATTATATACTTTTCAGAAAACAAGATTTTAACATTATAAAACATGTCTATTTCTTCAGCATCTCCCATGCAAACTTCTAAGGACCCACTCATTCCTTATATACCACGCAACTGAAGACAGTTATACCTGCTTATTGTTCTTTCTGACATCAGATCTCAGCTGTCTATTCCAGATAAAAACTACATGTGCAATCTTCCTGAGAGCCTAGGAACAAGAGGCAGCAGAGTCACCTAAAGTCTCTGTAAACACTTCTTCCAAAGGTGAAGAGATCGCAAGCAAAACTACTGGAAAATCATAGCTTTAATTCATCTGCAATTAGTACCTACCCCTGGTTGCCACCAATGTCACCTACCTGAAATCATCTGCATGTTCTCACCCAATTACCTATAATTCAACCAACCCTCACAAATATATCACCCATACATACCTATAGACACATATATATGTGTATATATGCACATATACATATGTATGAAGAAAGATGTAACTAGCCAAAGCCCAGACACAACAGGATTTTCTGGTACATTGTTTAGGAGCAGGAAAAGAGTTAAGGGACACATGGAGATACATGACACATCTGAATCCAAAAGTAATTTGAGGAAATCCAAGAATTCCCATGCATTACATCTTGAAGGAGCAAAGCAAAGGTGTGATTATGTTTTATTGCGGACTTCTTGTTTAGACCTATCATTTTAAATGTATATAATTAATTGTAACAGGTTCTTTAAAAGTTTTGATAAGTGCCCAAGTGATGTTTTATGTCATTTCCAAATACACTCTTTTTCTTCTTACTTCATCCAACTTAAAAAGATGCCTGGACATCTCAATCTTCTACATTTCCTGCTGGCAGTCCCATTACCAGGACAAGCATGCGAAAGGCATAAGGCAGAAGGCAGCCAGGAGATCTGAGGCAGTCCTGAGCAACCAGGAAAGTTAAGAGAGATTGTCTGTTCAACGAACACATGCAAACACCTAAAATTTCAGCAGGTAATAGAACTGGTGCATGGAAACACCCCAATTCCATCTCTCAGGCTCATGCTATCTGCAAAATGGCAACAGCAAGTACAACTTTGGAGCTGCAACTAAACTGAAAGAATAATGAGCAAATGTGAAATCTGGCTCTCAGCTAGAGTTTTGCCAAAGCCTGCCAAGCACAATGGGGAAAAAGGGAGCAAGGAGACTCAGGTGGAGATGAGAAAGAAGAAAAGAAAATATATCCAGACATTATCCCTGGCAGCCGTCACTGCACTGATAAGTCAGATAGCATTTGGAAAGAGAGAAATTACAAGAAGAGGAGAGAGAAAGAAAATGAAGGTGTCTGAGGACTAGATGAGAAGAAAATGGGACAAAACAAAGGTAATGAGAGAAACGCAAGGCCATAGTATCCCCCAGCTTTGACTGAAGAAATGTCTTTGAGATCGATGAACAGGCAAAAAAAATTAGATAAAAGAGAAGAAATGGGATAGGATATTCAAGGAAAGGAAACTGAGGTCTGCTTCAGGGTTTGTTTTACAGAATATGAGCAGAAATACCACTGTAAGGAGAATCTAAGCACACACTACAACCTGTCACCACCTCAGATATGTCCATCTGTGTCATGGACCACATTATGAACGGTCCATGGAGCTGGTGGAAAAAGCAGGTGGTAGTTTCTCCTTTCAGGATATTTCTTACTGGGGAGAACTACGGATTCCTAGAGCCAGTGTTGCCTCTTGCACTATCTCACCTTGACTTGAAGAGTTTGGCTGAGGAAAGCGGAAAACATGTTCTCAGTCAGAAAGTGACAACATGAGTAATCAAAGAGCATGTAACTGGAAGCAGGACACTAAGCCCTGCAGGTCATTTTGGGGTGCAAAAGCATAATTTATATAAAAGAGTCAGTACAGAAAGGAGGTTGTAGTCTTTTTTCTTTCCCCCCCTCAAAATATATCTTTCTTGGTCCATTAGCCCACTTACTTCCACTTCCGCTGGGAAAACCTTAACATTTCTTTGCAAAATTTCACAACAACTTGTCATTCTCTGCTATTGCCTTCCTTCTAGATTCTAACATTTAATCAGATTCTATCTTTTAGCAAACTGAGTTTCAATCACTTCCAGGCAACAAGCAAAGATATACTCAATTTCTTTATTAGCTTCATTCCTGGCTAAATCATTGCTGCAGGAATGATTTCCTTCCAACTAAAGGAAGTAGAGATCATCTGCATGTTACATACCTTCATGTACCCTACCCCAGCTCATCTATTTCATGCTCTAAGCCCACTGTAGAAGAACAGTTTCAGCATGTAGATAAGATTGCTACCAGAACATAAATATTTGGGAAAGCCAAATTTTTTGCTGTTTCTTTGGCGAGGGATGGGGCATTAATCAAGCTAAATCTCTGTGTGGAATGGAGTCAAGACTGACTTCTTCTCAAAGGATTCCTCTAGTTGAAGATGGAATTGCCCATCAAAGCCCCTTAAAGACATCCATCTCAGGAACAGCCAGATGTCTATGTCTTAAGTCATTATTGTGGGAGATCACAGTTCAGACTGTGTTCAGACTTATTCAGGCTGGTTCAGACTGGTTCAGATGAAGCTGGCACATTCTAAACAGAAGACAAATCCCTGGACCACTGTCTCTAGAGCTTTTCCCAAGCCTTTCCCCACAATGAAGAACTCCAGAGATTTCTTTGATATAGAATGAACAGAGTTGCAGTGGTCTCTTCAAACTGGAACATCTTGAGGTCTTGGCCTAAAGAACAAGGCTCCTTGTGAGGTGCTGAATACTCATAGTTTTCTAAGCATTCCAGGTAGAGCCCTTTAGTCTTGTCTCATAAATTATTGGTGCCTCCCTTTTTTTTTTCTGAAGTTTCCTTCAGTGGGGGGCTTCAGATCTGTAGCATCAAGTAAGCCACAGTTGTCTGTTCCAGGCTTATACAAACGTAAAATGTTCCCTATTTATTCTTCAAAAGCACATGCACAAAAAAAAAGACACTGTAGAGATGTTACATTTTTGACACTTCCCCCAAAATAACATCAAGCTCGTTCTTTCATAGTCTTTGATCATAACTGGAAAAGAAAAGCATGCAAGTTGAAACTGGAAGCATGTAACCTGTCTTGTTCAGTTACTTCTCTTTCTAGAAATCACTATATACATATAGGTCTATAACTGCTATACTTCTAAAAGCTTTTTAAACAAAAATATTCCAGTTGTCAGAATGAGCTTAAGAATTCTATTTTGTACCATTGTTTTACTCTGTTCTGCAACCCTAAACCAGAATGTTCGGGTTCATCAGGTAATATATCATTAAGAGAAACTATTTTTTTCACAGCAGTTTTTCAGTTCTACCACTGGTCAGTTGTGACTTTATTGACTAATGACAGAATGAGGCCTACATTTGTGTAAGACATTCTTAAATATAGGTGCTATAGTAATTTGGAGAATGGTGGTTTCCTTTTCTGTTTGAAATGTTCACCTTGAAAACATTTAGCCACTCTCCATGTATAGAATAGATCCTCTGCAAGGATGGGACAGGGAAATGCTATCATTTAATCCATTTGCATTGTACCAGCTTTCATGAGTTTATAATCTGCTCTTCTTTATAACTTTTTATTCTTGGGTTTTGGACATTTCCCCAGGAGATTCATGTTCAGTAGCTGTTAGTAGTTATTACAACAGCTTTCCTATTATTATTCCTGCCTTACAGCTGTTGTGCATTTATTCCCTATTATGGTCTCAAGGAACCTCAGAACCCTAACCAGCACACCAGCTGCATTCAGTATACAAATACCAGAAACATTCAGCGTCAACCAAGTGAAGGCTACATCAGACTAAATATTTTTTTAGGGAGTGATATTTATGCTACATAAGGCAGGGAAACATTGGGGAATCAACTAATTTGATTAATAGACTGTGATGGAGATTTTGTAATTTTACCTTGGAAAATGTAACTTTTCTTTGGAAAATGATTAGATCCTACTTTTGTCTCCCAGAATATGTGTCCAGACCTGTCTTCATTCATACTTTCAATACCTGAGTGCAGTATGTTGCAAGACTTGATTTTCAGACTTGGATCATTTATTTCACCCATCAAAAATGCGAATGATCCAAAGTCATGAGTTCAGGCTATGTGCTGCATTATCCTACCTCAAAGTTTAGTTAGATCAGATTTCAAACTTTGTTATGGATGATTCTTAGAGTATTGATTGACAGCCAAAGACAGTTGTCACTTAAAAGAACTTTACATCTCAGCTAAAGAAGAGCACTTTGTATACAGCATATTCTGCACAGAAATGTGGCAAAACACTACACGACTGAAACAAGTTTCATTGGAAATTTTGCACTCCTAACTATCCATTGCAATCATCATTGGGAAACTAGGAGCCTGCAGATCTCATCAAAAGTACAGAATTAAGTAAAATTCTTCAGTACAAAAGAAAACTCAATTGGGGATTTCATTTTTTTTAGAGATATAATTTACTAATACAGAGGGATTATAGTAAAAAACAGAGATATGTGAAATGTATATATATATTCCTCTAAATCCATATACTTATTTTGGAACCATAGTTGTGATTCTTTTCACAACCTTTTAATAATTTTTTCTAAGCACAAAAATCTCAGAGAAAACAAAGACCTTCTGCTGTAGGTGTGCAGACACTACCCATGCTGAGGAGGGCATCTGAGTCAGGAGGCACCTGTGGCAGGCACACACACTCAAGAGCACACAGCAGACAGCTACTGGGAACTCGGTCCTAATCTTGACTACACCAGTTGAATGGAGGTCACATTGTGACCCCTCTTTGAAACTGTGCAAGAAACATCTTTTTTAGCCCTGCCTGCTGCTGCTAAACATGAAATTATGCTGGAACCTTGACCAACACAAGCAGAAATTTATCTACCCATTGCCACAGCACGTTGACTGGAAAAGATTTAGTTGAATTGGATTGGACAGAGAGCAGTAGACATAATGCCCTGCTCTGCAGCATCAGCAAAATCTCATTATTAGCTTTTCTGCTTTTAATCTATCAGTCTAACTTTCTTTGTCTTTTAATCACTTCCAATAAACCTGAGTGGTAATTTTCTTTGGTCTTTTCATTATGTTTTTCTTATAAGATGAATGGATGTCATGGGTTTATACTTGCTGTCAAAGTAAACAGTATAATTAAAAAAAACATGGAAGGGCAAAATTACAGAATATTAGTTCTTTTAAGGTAGAAAATGTTTCCCTTTCCTGTTGCTTAGTGATTGAGAAACATTCTGACTATGAATCAATTTTCAATGAATCCAAGTAGATAAACTACAAAGTTTACCTATTTACCTAATTGTGGGCAAACTAGGAAGAGTCTAGAGACTGTGGGGCTAAGTCCTTGTTAAATCATAAAAATCTTCACTCCGTTTTCATTTGTGTGAATAACTGAGTAAATTATATAGATTTCTAGAGGCTCTAAATAAGTGAAGTCCCTAATTCTATTTCATGTTAAGGCTTTTTGCTCAGCGATTTAACTGTTTTCTGTTGAGCATGACTCCTTCCTAATACTTTACACAGCAATTGCCTCCTGTCACTGTCTTCTTTCTCTTTCTTTTCTTATCTAAATACAACCATTTTTTTCCACAGTCTGAATTAAAAAGAAAAGAGCAAGCTCTTGATTTTTTCCCCAACCACCTCATTCTATAATCCACTACTTGTTCAAATACTTCTTAACTGAGTCATAGAATTATAGTGTCATTATAGTTGGAAAAGACCTTTGAGATCACCGAGTCCAACTGCAAGCCCCTCAACAACATAGTCTTATTATATATATTGCAATCTCCAGTGCACTATCAAGGAAATTCATGTCTTCATTTTCTGCCTGTAAGCTGTATGAAACCTAAGTCCCAGCAAAATGCTGCAGGCACAAACTCTCATTTTTACTTACCTTTGGCTCTACAACACTCCCATTTTCAAGAGAAAAAAAGCACTATGAAAAGTCCATAAGATTGAGAGTAGCTTCTGAAGGTTTTGGAAATTATTGTCATAACAAAATTAAAATATATAGCACCATAAAAAATGTTTACAGTTAAAATCTAAAACTAAAATTAATCATTTAGTTCTATTCTTGCAAAGGAGTAGTTCTTACTGAAAAAATAAGAAGCTGATTCAGATATTGAAAACCCTTACTTTTACCTATTGGTGAACTAGAAGAACACAAGTGTAGATTTCAAATCTTTTCCCTTCTCACTTGAAGCAAAACAATTCAGGAAAACAATAAAGTGACTTCTTCTATTCCATGAGTCTTATTTAAATCTATGTTTCTTTTGTTGGAATGAAGCAAACCTGTGCTAAGTTTACATTTGTCATTTAATACTCCCATTGCCTCTTTTGTTGTTGTTTGTGCTAAGTACATACTGTAAAAATGTTCAGAATTTATTGTTGTGAAATTCTGGTGTCTGCTTTGAATGTGGTATGTCAGGAAAAAGAAAGAAGTTAGGAATAGCTATGGCGTCTTCTGCTATGGTTTGAGAAGATCCATTCAGTGTCATTGTTTAATGTTCTCCAAATGTAAGTCTAAAACAAGGGAAAAAATCCTGTTTAAATGTCTGCAGCCCAAAGATGCAAGCTTTTGTAATTCTAGCTGGGAGTTAAGATACAAGCAGAACTGTTTTCTCTTACTTTGTAGTCCTGGATCAGAATACAGGAATATATTAAGTTCATCCAAGAAACAGCAGGTATTAAATATTCAGTTTTCACAGCTAGCACTGCACTTGAAAGAGTTATCAGGAAAGCAAAGCCTGGACATTTGCACTGATCCACCAGAGAATAAATTATATTTATTGTTTTTAAAAAATGCCTATATTGTAGAGAAATATTTAATCTCCTCGGGAAAAAAAAATAAGAGGAAAACTAAGAAAAACTTTGCACTGTGACAATTTGCATTTGCAAGAGCACTAAGGTGCTCATTGGAATATTAAAATCTTAAGACTGTCTTCTCTCTCACTCTCCTAAAGTTTTTGTCATGCATAGGAAATATGATCCAGCAAGAGTGTGTTTCAGAGACCATTTCTTCTCTCACTGACCATCTCAATAGTATTTCTCCTTCATGTGTTTTTCTCCTGCATGAACTCTTGCTTTGATTTCATCATAGAGTTAACTTTGCTACCTATACAGGGGACCGGTGTATTCTTCTATGATTGAGAGTGTTCTTATGTCAAGCTTTTCTTCCATTTCAAATATTTATACATCTCTCAGGTGTGTGAGAGATGGTTCATCTTATGAGCGTGTGTGCATGTACTCATGTGAAATTTAGATATATATAGATAAATGATGTGTTTAAAACAGTGTTTTCATACTGTTAAGCTGAGTGAAGGCTCTTGAACTCCTTTTGTATCTTTATTGCTTCCCTTTTCATCCTTAAAGACTTCCTCTAACACATCAAGGGCAGGATCTAATGGTTCCGCACAACTCTCAGAAAAAATGTAATCGTACGATAGGCTGGAGAAAACACATATCTTCAGATGAAGTCAACAGGTCAAACCCTGTCGATGAAGCGTGCCTGAAGCTGCTCTGTGACACTGACACCAAGCGGCATGAAACGGTGTATCCCTGCTCTTGCACTCGCATACGCTCTGTAGGGTGGCTGCAGCTACGCTGCGCTTGGGAGCAGCCCTCGGCCT
The DNA here is from genome assembly GCA_034781795.1 of Crypturellus tataupa. Taxonomy (NCBI): domain Eukaryota; kingdom Metazoa; phylum Chordata; class Aves; order Tinamiformes; family Tinamidae; genus Crypturellus; species Crypturellus tataupa. The sequence goes on along the minus strand of JAWLRI010000959.1, from coordinate 1,727,896 downwards.
AAGCTGGCTTCTGAATTACCCCTGGGAATCACTTGGGGCAGTGCTATTTGGACAAAAGCTTGCCAGGGGGCATTTCAATAATTTAGCAATATAAATAACCAAGCCTAGCGATGTGCCCTGGCACTGCTTGATGTATTAGCGCAGCCACAGCGGACCTGACCCGCTGCTGATCCCTTCGTAGCACAAAGAACGGGCAGATGGCAATGAGCTGCCCTGGCCTTCAAGGAGGGCTGCAGGGAGCTTGCCAAAGCATGCGCGGCCCTTCGTCAGGAGTCAGAGAAGCTGCCTTTGCTGCAGAGCGTGCCAGGGACCCTGCTGGCAGCAACGCCGCTGTCTTCCAGCACTGCTGCCTCCCTTCGCGCCAGGCTGGGCAGGAAAATAAACCACCTTTTGCTTGGTCCCAGGGCCGCAAAGGGCTAGAAGGTGCTTCTGTCGCCTGCTGAGACTGCAGCAGTCCTCCACGCAGCGACTGAGGAGGCGGCAGCCAGGAGAAGGGCGAGCTGGAGCTCAGGGGCTGCAGGCAAAGCTCTCACTGGCAGCTGTGCATGGAGATATGACCTCCTCTTCCTTTTCATGCTGGTGAGAGATAACTCACCCAGCTTGCATGTAAATAGTGAAAAGGGAAGCCTTCATATCTAGCTCTTGCTTCTTAAAAAGGTATAAATTCTTCAGCCCTGAGAAACATGGTTGAAATTGGGCTTGAAAGATCTACCTCTCACTGGGGCACAGTGTGCGTTGTGGGGCTGTGGGGCTGAGAAACCGCCCCCTCAAGCAGGCTGTAGGGACCCAAGGAAGCCCAGTGCTCCAGGATCTGTAGGGATCCAGGGAATCACGGATCCGGCTTTTCAGATTGTTATGTTTGACGAGCAGCAGGGAGGGAACTGTGGGACCTCCGTGTGCGGCAGCAGAGAGAAGGCATCATGAGATCATAGAATGCCTAAGGTTGGAAGGGACCTCTAGAGGTCATCTAGTCCAACCCCCCTGCACACGCAGGGCCACC
>JAWLRI010000959.1:1708163-1726796 GCA_034781795.1 Crypturellus tataupa | reverse complement strand
GCACCCCAAGATCCCATTCGCCTTCTTGGCCACGAGGGCACACTGCTGCCTCATGGTCACCAGTGTGCTGGTGACCATGAGGCATGCTGCCACCATGGTGCACCAGTGTGCACCCTCAGCAGAAGGTCTGCCTGTGATAAGGGCATTTCCAGAAAGGCCTTTGCATCCCTTTCTCTCTCTTTCATGAGGAAGAGAGGCCATCCAGCAGCACAGAGGTGCATGGTGGTGAGGGTTGCGTCAGTGGGGCTCAAGATGGGGCACAAGCCTGCAAAAAGAAGCAAAGTCAAGAAACGAGAAGATGAGGAAACCAGGACAGATTTGTCTGTTGCATCCCAATTCCGCCAGTAAAGTGCAACAACAACTTGTTTGATTGGGCATCTCTCTGCTATCTTAGTGTTAAGACTCGCTTGACGTCTGCTACCAGTAATTTCAGAACTGCCTTTTTAGATTTTGCCTAATGTAATTTAAATTAGAATGAAAGGTTCTTCATGTACTTCTGAAACAAGTAGCTACCATTGTTACTATATATCAGTATAAATCACTTCAATCTTTTTTTTTTATTCTCTCTTTTTAATAGAATTAAAAGTTTAATTGAATAATAGAGTGATAACCAGGAGAGGGATTTTTGTATGGTCTTTCTCTTTTACTCATTCATATGTTTTGGCTACACGGCTTACAGCTTACTTTGAAGGGTTTGTACACTTCCAGAAAAGATCAGGAGCTTTGAGTGGGCAGGTGTTGATCCAAACCTGGTACTACAGGGAGGTGGGACCATGCCTGAACATCCACCTGGACCAAGGGAAGTGCTTTTGTATTCAGTAATACAAAATTCAAAGTAGCTAATCTATCTGTAAAATGTGGTGCCAGACTCAGACCTCTAATGTCTGTGGATTAACTGGCCCTTCTCAGCTGAATTAACTAGAAATGGCCAAATGAACAGTGGTGTCTGTGTCCTGAACACTGAGCAGGGCCTTCACAGGCACTCTTTGGCAAAGGATGATGGGGTTACTCCATTTCCCTGGTATCCTGACCACCGGAGTAGCATCATTACTAGAAGTGCATCGCTAAGGATCGCTCAGGTTCTGCCATTCTTTCCATTTTCCTTTCCTGCCTTCACAAATATTAGATTTTTTGTTGTCCTATGAATTACCTTAGAAGCTTGTTTTATTGAATGTTGCTGTTCAAATATCAACAAATCAGCCTTTCTGTCCATGCACTATGATTTCCTGTCGCCTTTGCTGTACCTTATTAATTTGTACTTCAAAATTTCCCAGAGCCAAAGGTATATTTGGATTTAACAACACTTGATTTTTTTCTTCTATTTCTTTTAAATCTGTGCAAATCTTTATCATCCACAAACTCTCATGAGGAGGAGTTCCACAGCTACCGCAACAATGACATGTGCTGTGAAGACCTGTTTAAGCTTGTTTGTTTTACGATTGACATCCACTGGTATCATTTCATGTTCCCTTTTCCCTTCACCTATCATAGAATAGGTTAAATCTGTAGGCAACTTCAATTCATTGTGGACACCAGGTGCCGTGTCTTAACAGCATTCTGCATTTCCAGGACTAGATACCTTGCCAAAGGAGTAATGCACGTATAGATACAGAACTGCAGAACTCAGATCTGGAGTTCATCTTGTGCACCTCCCACCCTAAACATGGCTTTCATCAACATTCAGTCATGTCATTGTGGCTTTGTTCAGCCCAGTCTTGAAAACCTCAAAGCAGAAAATCATATAACCTCTCTGGGTTTCTGCTCCAGTTCTACACACCTTCATGGAGAAAGAGCTTTTCCTAAAATCCAGCCTGAATCTCCCCAGTCACAGTTTGTGGTTGTTGCCACCTCTTATACCATACTTACACTACCAAAAAGAATTTGCTCCCATCACTTTACAAATGCCTTTCAAGAAGCTGCAGACTGCTGTTAGATCCTCTCTCAGCCTCGCCTCATAGGACCGTGTGGTCAAGCTCCCTACAATCCTGGTTATCCTCTGCTGGAGCTGCTTCAGTTTGTTCACACTCGCCTTGAACAAGAGAGGCCGTAGGCGGGATACAGTGTCCTAGGAGCAGCTTTTCAGTGTCAAGCAGAAGGTGGCAATAACTTCTCTTGATCTGCTGGCCACATTCCTCTTAAGGTAGCTCAGTATGCAGTTTGCTTTATTCGCAGAGTTTGTGGTTTGGGCTCAGATTCACTCTACAACGATTATTCCGTGATAAAGACCTGGGCTTTTTTCAGCTGGGGTCAACATGATTCTGGCTGAGTAATTGCCCCCCGAATTTTTAGTGCAATATATCACATTACTTCTTCAGGTGTGACATAGATTTGGAATCTCAGCACTCAGTTTAAACGGTGTGTTGCAGAGATCACTATCGTAATTTTCTTTATGAAATGTCTGTTTTCCTAACAAGAACTGAGCATCCTTTACATATATAATCAAACAAGGTAATTTCTACCCCATAAGGAGAAATTTATGCAGCAGGAGGTATAGCACAGAAGCCACGGTAGGTAAGCAAAAATGGGGTGACAACGAGTGTAAAAAGAAGCAGTTTCAACACATCAGCTGGCAACCTATTGTATTTTGTTGATGTCTTCTGGGTTTGATCAAAATAACTGTGTAGAAGTGCCATGAAGAAGTGTCATTTGGGCTGCCAATACCATGTGTGAAGCCATGTGAGTCTAGTACAAGATAGCCTGGCTTCAAAACAAATGAAAACCAAATGGCAAGCATGTAATACCATATAAGTAGATCAGGGCCTTCTTACAAAGATAAGCAAATTACGCCAGTAAGAAACTAATGCCAAAATACTGAATGTGTTCAAACTTTCTTTGGAATTCCAGGATGATTTCTTAGAAATCTCCTGAGAATTTTCTATCTGAGAAATCTGTAATGTAAGGCAACAGGGCAACTCATCTAAGCAGTGACTGTTAAGTTTGAGACTGCTTTTCTCAGAGTGTTATCTGGAAGCCTCTGTCAGTTACAGGGAACTGTACTATCTTTTTAATCAACCTCATTAATTATCTCAATAGAAGCAAATGACTGAAACTGAGGAAAATCAGATGCAAATAAACTTGTTGACTTGACCTCAGCAGTAAAGGTGACTGGTGAGGAAATAAAAATTATCTTTTTTTTTGTTGTTAAATGTGCATGACTTCACTGTGAAAATTTGAAATCTGAATTTATAATGTCACTGACAGAATCAAGAGCTGCAAAATTTTGATACAGCTATTTTTATGGCATTTATAGTATCAAAGAAAAAAAAGAGGTAATTATTCAAATAATTAGTCTGACCCCCTCTCAGTGGTGCTACAGCACAATTTTTATCAACAAAAACCCACAATATTCATAGGAATATGAATAAATTCAGAACCATAGATATGTTACCACACTAAATTAAAATGGAACATAAGAAGCAATTTAATCTGATCTAGTCTAATCTGATCACATTTTGAACAGAAAGTAAGTACCTCTTAAATGATAACAGGAAAAGGCAAATTTCCTTTTTGCTAACACAGTTTACTTTTGGTAACCTCTGAAATAAAAATTATTAAAGAATAACATTTTTTGAGACTTGGAACACAGACAGTCTCTTACTCCCAGTGAGTTTGTAAATCACGCTAACTGCATTTTCATCACTACGGGCAGAAATCATTCTGTGCCCGCTCTATACATAGTTAAAACCCCAGTAGCCATAGCAACTGGACCTCTGAATGTCCCAGGCAGGCAATATAAAGGTCTGGGAAACATCCCCAAATTGCAGAGCGAACATTGTTTAAAAGAAATGATTCTTCTTCATTTTTGACTGCTGTCTCCTCGCTGCTCAGGAAAGAGACAAGTATTCTAACTCCTAGTATGTTATATCCATACTTTAGTTAGAATAAAGGCTACATTCAAAACTAAATCACTCGAGTAGAAATTCACTGCCTAATTTACTGTAATATTAGACCCCTGGTTCCTATTTTTTTCAGTACATAAATGCAAATTAGCTAGAGGGACTGCAAAACACAAAGCAATAACATAAAATAAACTATTAAAGCAAAAGGACACCATGTTCTCTCACTCACCCACGCACATATACCCACACATGCACAAAAGCTTCTCAGGAGTGAGAATTCTAAAAAGTGAGAAGTCCAGCATACAGTAGAATTTTAAAATACACTTAATACTTTTTTTTTTTTTTAATGTACATGCCCTGTGCCATTATGTTATTTCCTAGAAAAAGAGATGGGACATTCACATGCCCTTTTTGCTACTGCAGAGGTAATTGGTTTTTCAACTCAAGTCATTTCAAGTTGCTTGCTATACTTTGAGTGACACACTGGACAAGTAATTTTGTGCTCTCACAACAGCAAATTAAAAAGTCAGCAAACCAGTTGAATAAGTGCACAACTTCCCTTCTCTCTCCATGAGTTTCAATTTTTTACAGTGTTCGCTTTAAAATACCACTAGATTTTTTTTTTCATTTGTTAATAAATTATTGGTTATGTCATTAGAATTGCCGTTCAAAATTTTACTGCCTTACAATAGCCCTTCATTCAGTTGTTAGCCACATTTACAAAACTCTGAGTTCATGCTGGTCAAATTGTTCCTGCATAGTGTGCATCTTCTCACAGCACATTGCAGTAATATCGTGCTGACATAAACACAGGATTATCTGCACCTGTAAAAAAAGGCGTCCCACACTACCATGATTAATTGTAACACTTTTATTGTGGTAGCTGTTGTTAATTCAGATGTCTACAAGTCACAGTGATGGTATTCTCACCATCCACTTTCAAGTGTCTAATGTTTCCTCACGAGCCTCTTCCCGCTAGCTGACCTTTGCAAGCACATAGCTGAGTTTCCATGGGAAGATTCTGCTGTATCTCTAACTTACCCTCATGCCACTGCTGTTCTCCATAAAAAAAAAAATAAAGTGCCAACTCGTTTGACCTTTGAAGAAGCGTGGTAGAGAATTCCAGTTATGCCGTTTGCACAGTCATATAGTCATTTGTACACTGAAAGCAAAACAAAGGCTTTGGGACCTCAAAAGTCTGAAGAGGTCTGAACAAGAAAGAAAAGCCTGCCATAATCCTGCTGAAAAGGAGAGGAAAACATAAGAAAATCTGGGGCCACCACCGTCATACTGGGTGCTACTGTGCAGATTGGATTCAACGGTGTGCTGAGATTTCATCATTCCACATTTAACAGTAGATGCTTTGCAACTCAAAGAAAGCTGAGGATGGCAGACACCAGTTTTATTCCCAAGTAGGCAGCCTATCTCAAGGGAAAGCAAATCTTTGATACCCAGCTAAGCTTGATTCATGTGCAGAAGCTGCTGAGGAAGAGAAAAGATCCAAGTAGTTTTATTACTGCGCACTCCGCACATTTTCCCAGAAGAGTCAAGCACACGTGGACAGGAAGCAAATTAGATCCCTTTGGAAGGAGCCAGCTTATTTTTACAATGTGCACTGTCAATCATAAACACAGGAAAACAAACAAAAGGTTAATACTGAAAGCGTCCAAACCCCACTTCCAAACGCATGGTTTTACAGGACAAGCTAACAGAGTTTCTTGCAGAATAAATGGAGCAATACAAGTAGGAAATTGAAACCTCAGTATGTTCCTTTTCTCATATGTAAACATCCAGGTGCAGTACCTTGGTTCTCCCATCTGCAAATCCAAGTCCACAACAAATTACTTGCTTTCTCTGCCTGGACTCAGAATTGAAAAAAAAAATGCAGAGCTTGTTCACTTTTGGCTCAAGAGATTGGCTTCCTGAGTTGAGAGTGGCAATAAACTTTCTGTTTGTAGAAAATAATCTTAAATTTGGCAATTGTTCTCCCTACAGTCCTCTGGCACAAAGGCATCTGTTGAGAGTGCCCACGTTGGCTGCCTAATGCATGGGCTGCACATCTCTAAACTGAATGCCTGGCCACAGTGGGCATCAATAAGAAATTAACTCTGACCATTCAGCTTAGGGCCACTTAACCTATAGAAAGAGGCAGGCCTGAAAGAAGATTTCTAAAAAATGATCCAATGCACCAAGTAAAATGTTGATCACCCCAACACAGAGAGGCTAGGAGACTCTAGAGGGTGAAGAAATAACCTCGATGTTTCCAGCCTGACCTACTAATGCGAGCAGGATCTGCATATTTAGCTCCCACCCATGGTCAGCAGGGAGTTGAATTTCCCCACACTTTTGGCAGGCACGTGCTATTTGCTTCTCCCTAGAGAGACCTCCCTAGAGGTCATTTAGCAAAGGTCATCTTCACACAACTCTGCATGCCGAGTTAGTGTAGGGGGGCACATTTCCCCTTACCTATCAATAAGGACCGATATGGATAGGTATCACTAATTTTCAATATATATTGATATCAATCTCAATCCATAGGCATGGATAGTTCTCTTCCTCAACAGACATCCGTAACATTCAGTTTTGGGAGAATTTTGCTTTCAGTAGTCATTAGTGCCTATCTATCTACATTGATACCTCTTGATATTAGGAGGTATAAATATCTGGCAATTTCCTACCAATAGGGGTCAATATCAACAGGTATCAATAGGTATCATATTGATATCAGTCCATATCAATAGACAAAGATACCTCTTGATCTCGACAGGCAGCCATAGATTTTGGTCTTGATTTCATTTTGGTATTGGTAATCATTGACACCTATTGACATCAATAACTTTCAATATCAAGAGGCATTGATGCTTGCCAATTTCCATACTGAGGAACAGGGACTGATATTGATATTGACAGCAATTGATATCTATACTATTGATAGTAATTTAACTTTTCTTTTAACTTCACACCAAGCAAGAGTAATGTTAGGTAGGCACTACAATCTGCCTAACATTACAACCTATACTAATACAACCTATATTAAAAAAAGTCAGTAAAATATTTTTGACACTAACCTTATTCTTTTCCACTCCCTTATCCTGCCTCTCTTAAATATTCCCACTCTCAAATAAGCACTCAGCTGTGCTCTTTTCATCTGTATCTCCATTCTCAGATATACTGTGCTGCAGGGGACAACTTACAGCCAAGACTCAGGAGGATGCCGTTGTGCTTGACCCTGCCTTCTCTCTTCCCTCTTTAAAATGCACAGACAGACATCTGAGGAGCAAGCTTGATTTTCTGAGGAGCGGAAGTTATTTCTGAAGGCAAGAACAGAGGAAAAAGTAGAACATGTCCAGGAGGGCACAGAAACAAGCACTGTGTTTTTTATAAATACTGTAGATGCAGAGGTATTGTCATTTATATGTTGATGCTTGCAAAGGTAAATCAAACATTTATGATAGAAATCATCTTTTTGGGTAGGAAACTAGTTTTGATGTGCTTACCTGGTGCAAATTAATTTTTTTTTTTTTAATCACCTATTATAAACAAAACAAAAAAGCAGATCTTGACATAGCATAGTCAGAGCAAATACCCTGCACTGCAACACTTGGAAATAATCCAAGTTTTCCAACATTTGGTATCCAACATAGCTCAGCTTCTAATTCTAAACAAGCCACAGCCACTGCTAAAGGAAATGTCAGTGAAGCAGGTTGTGCTGCACAACATTCTGATGGGGGGAAATTCTGCTTCATTTTACTGCTCAAGGACGGATGATCTTGCAATAGCTTGATGCAGTGCCTGATTATACCTGACTGAAATGCAATATAATGATTCTCACCAGGAACCATGATCATATAAAAAAATTCAAATTGCTATGTTTTACTGTCCCCCCTCAAAAAAAACCCAACAAAGAAACACATATCACTTAGGTTGAATGATATCACTAAAAAAACTTATGTGAAAGAAATTCACAGTGGTTGTTTGCTTTGAAACAAATGGACTATCAATTTTACTTCTGTAATACCTCTGCTGTAAACAAACTCTTTAGCAACCAGAAGGCATAATACAAAGAGAATCAAATGATGATTGTATAAATGCCTGTTTTCCAATACCAAGACTAAAAGCTGTTCCCAGACACAGTGTGAAAATTTCCTACCATCTAGTTAGATGCAGAATAACCTTGTTCTTTCTGAATATTTGTGAGAGCCGAGGAATTTGTCATAGTAAGTCAGACAGATGCACTTAGAAAAGGTTCAGGTCAAGGATATTTGAATATAGCTATATATTATAGTTTGCAAGCACCTGGACTTTAGATTAAACACAATTAAGCTATCAAAAGAAAGGATTTCTTTTCTGCCGCTCTGCTTTTTCAGCTGTTTTTCTCTGATGTCATCACATTTTTGCAGTTCCAGCTTGGTTTATATGATAAATTATGAAGCATGATATCAAAAACTCCTGCTGTTCATGGTCAAAGAAACAGCTGTGAATGGTTGGAATGTTCTATGGCCAGTTATGACAAGGTCATACAATACCTTCTGTGAGTTACTATCACAGCTGAAAATTTTCTCTTCTCACTGTGAATTGTCAGATGTTCTGTCTCCATCTGTACTAGTCGACATAAAGAATGCTAGAACAGCAAAAGGAAGTGGATAATTCTGTCACAATTTGAAAAGTAAAAAATGCCAGGGGCAAGAACAATTTAAAGAAATGAAACCATTGCCTGGATTCAGTTGTCAAAATGTGCAACAAGCGTTGATGAAAATTAGCACATTTTTAATATAGGTATAGGAATAGAATCACAGAATCACAGAATGCTTAAGGTTGGAAGGGACCTCCAGAGATCATCTAGTCCAACCGCCCTGCACACGCAGGGCCACCTAGAGCACATGGCACAGGACTAACACTTTAACCAGCTTCTATTCTCTTTCCTTATGTTAGCTTGTCCACTCCCCTGCTCCCACTTCCTTTATAAATACAGGCACCTTCACTGCCAGGCCCAAGCCCCTGCCTTTCAGAATTTCAGATTGCACTCCTGAGTGCAGCCACCTCTATGTTGTTTTCTCTGAAAATGTCCTTGTCTCCCAAGCCAGATCCAGCCCTGTCTATCCTGTCCTTCTCCATCCCGGTCATCATCACAGCTTCCCGCAAAGATTCCTGGCACTTTGCCTAGAGAGCTCCCCACACACCTAAGCAGGTCAACTTGAAAATCACTCTTCCTTTCCTGCATCCCTCGGAAGCAGCAATAAGTCTCAACAGAGTGTACACCTCCACCACCACCCCACACTTTTACTGCTCCTTATAGCTGGCTGCCCATATTTTATTGTGCTTCTTCTCTTTTCCTTGCCTAATGAAGACTAATGGACTATGGCTTTGTCACACACATGCAAAAACTGTTATCTCATTAGTTGATAACACTCATACAACAAGTTATGGATTTCTGCAAATTCTTGAGGGGAAAGGAAGAAAAGGGGAAGGAATTCACTTTTAAGATCCTTATGATGTAAAGTTTTGCTTACAGGTTTTCTGTTTTTATTGTTGTTTTTTAACAGTGCCTTTCTGATCTGGGGTTTGTATAATTCTTTGTATATTTCTTTTCTTCTGGTTTCCCCATGACCAGTATTTTGAGTGTTTATTTTGTCTGGTTTAAAGAATTTTCTGAAGACATCCTTTTCTCCTAGAAAGGGATGCCATTATGACTGTCTGAAGACTAATGCAGCTCCACCGAGACCTTATGAAAATTATCACCATTGCTGAAAACAGCCTCACTTTATTACTGCTCAGAGTAATGAAAGGCAGCAGCCAACACGAAAAAAAAAAGAAGAAAAAAAGGATAAAAACTAAGACAGTAAGACAGTTGCATTATTTCTCTTCTAAAAATTATAACATCACTAAAACTTTAGTTACATAATAAGCCCTAGTAAATCTGTATAAGCTAAGTCAGTCAGAAAGATTCTGAAAAAAGGATTTTCAGTGTGCATATTGTCATAAATTAACTCTTACTTCCCAGGATTAGTATTTTACATATAACAAAAATCTCAAAATAAGAGGTTTATGGTACCTTCATAAATCTGTAAAATAACAATACAAATGTATGTGCATTTTTTTTTTGCCAAGTGTATTACAGAGAGCTAATGTGTAAAAATGAATTTACATTCTCAGAAATCAGGCAGCAGAACCACCTCTGGATCTACCCATTTAGTGTCATATTGTAGCCATAAGACTAACGTTTGATCACTTTCCAACTACTTAAAATGTGAATAGCAATCTGTCTCCTTTTCCAAAATAGTATTGCATTCACCTTAATGTCTTTGTTAGCAGATTACTTGTTCAATGTTTCTGGTACCTGTAGTGTGTATCACCTCTTGCACGGTGTCTCTGAGTATTACACATGGGGACTGCAGTAAAAAATAACACAACTAAAGCTGGTTTGTCTGATAATACTTTGTTCATATACATGCCTGGGAAATCTAACAGGTAAGTATTGCATTTGCTTTTGAAAGCAAGCATATTTTAATCACAAGAGAATTTCTCTCATTTTGTAGAGGCAGATTGTCATCTCAACTCCTGAAAATTTCTGGTGACACTGATTCGACCCCATGTGCACTTCCTTGTAAGATAAAGCCTCCAGGAAATACTGGTAGTGAGATTTTGATTTTCATAGTCATTTAATAAAACGGGTTTTATTATCCATTCTGTAGGAGTCTCTTCAGAAACAGCAACCCTTAAAAAAAAAAAAAAAGGTAGATGCCTTGGTTTTAAAAAATAGGACATCCAAACTGGAAGATAAAATTTGCAAAGGACATTTAAATCAATAAGAAATGGATAAACTAATTGTAATTAATTCATTGGGAATTAATGCCACCTTAAATAAACATTCAACCCTTGCAAGAAAGCACATGCGCTAGCAAGACTTTTTCTTTCTTCAAAGGGTCATTATGGAATGTGGCCCAGTTCATTCCCGTATATGTGATATAACCATGTGACCAGTCTTGCACTGACTTCTCTACTAGCTTTTTGATTTGTGAAGACTGCAACTTCATTTCATGCACAAAATCTATCTGCTCGCTGTACTGTTTGTTTCATCTCTTCTTGTTGTTTCACTCTTCCTCTTGATGCTGGACCGAAATTCCAAAGGTTGGTAATGCAGGGTTAATGAATGAACAGTGATGCCATCTTTCTGCCAGCATGCCAGGTTACCTGTTGTGGAGACATTAAGAAGTTTTTGCTTTCTCATTCATAAAATTACACGTGCACCATTTCACAAGCACTGTGGGAGACTCCCTGCCCCATGGTCACTGCGTGCATGTTCACATACATCACCATGTGATAGGAGTGTACATGGGTATTCTATCTCCTAGGTGGCTTCATGCACACAACTCATACCACATCAGGCAAGCCCTGAGCATGTCAGCCAGAACAACACATTCTTGTGACAGAAAAGGCTGACAAGTCTTCAAGACAGTGAAGAGGATGTTGGCTCTCAGAGTATTTCATCCACCTCACCGTCTACCTCATCCCTGGGCTCCTCCCAGGAAAGAGGGTGGTCAGGAAGCAGTCCACAGATTAAACTCCTCCAGTGTTTTTTTTAAACTACAAGGGACAAGTATTACACCCTTGTGGGGACCTGGATCATCAAAGCAGAGCATCACCTTGCGGGGACCTGGATCATCTGACAAGGCTGATAAAAGGCTTGATTGACAGAGGGGGTCTCAACTATGAAGAGAAATGGAAAGGTGAGACCACCAGAGCAAGCAGAAAGCTAGGTACATGCAGGGATAGAAACCTCCTCCTAAGCAGAGGAGAAATCATTGTGGTTGGAGATAAATTCTGGGCACTCCAAGTACCACAGGAAAATTGTGGTATGGGAGTATGTGAATACGCTGTGGCTCTGATTTCTTCCGCTGGGTAATAGAATAATCGTTTCCTGATAAGCTTGCCAAAATTATACTGCTAGCTTCCTCTTTCCAATACCTTCTGTAAAGTCACCACCCCCATATCACAGAATCCCAGAATGGTTGAGGTTGGAAGGGACCTCTAGAGATCTTCTAGTCCACCCAACCTGCTCCAGCAGGGACACTCCATGTAGTCAGAGCTCTGAGCAAGAAGGAATAATGGGAGAGCAAGGGAAGACATGGAATCACAACTGCTCCTAGATATTTCAGACTAGAAGAGCCTCCATGTAAGAAGTTTGTCAAATTGACCAAGGAAACATTAAAAAGATTATTCAGATGACGGCAAACACAGGACTAACAGCCAACCTAGCCATACGGCATGTACGCAGCTGCTTTAGAAATCTTGGTTCAAAATTCACATCTTTACATATTTCAGAATTCCCAGACTGTAGCTGAGACTTAAAACCAGAAAGTCTCAGTCAAAAGAAACCTAGACAAAACAAGACCCAGAAGCAACTACTAATGAATCCGCAGAGGAAACCCATCTACCTCTAGAGGTCCCTTCCAACCTTAGGCATTCTATGATTCTATGATTCTATACAAAGATGAATTCATTTAAACTCACTTCCATATTTTATTTCCATTAGTCTGGGTTTTCTGGAATGCCCCATGTGAGGCGATTCCAGAGGTTTCATTGCACATGCACAGTCCAACTCAACAGTGCCAACTCAGCAACTACAAAACTGAATGAAATTTCCAGAGGAGTAGCAGAGGGGCTGTAGAACAAATCCGGTATGTCCAAGTAGCCTTGCCTTTCCTATGGGAGGCTCCTGTACAGAACCATTGACTGAAGAAGGTGGGAGAATTAGAGGGGAGAGATAAATACTAGTTGTCATGGTAGAAAATGAGAACTGGGAAATCCCGCCAGGATCTGTCCTTGCGTTGCTCAGCATCTCCGTCAGCACCTGGAGGAGGGCACGGATGGGATGGCCAAGGTGCGGTGATGGCGCTCGGTTACCTCGCTGTGGTAAAGGGTTTCACTCATCGTGAAGCACAACATTATAACACCAGGTAGCGAAACCGCAAAGAAAATTCAAGGCAGCAGAGAAGAAAATTACTGCGCAGGGGACCGGCCGCCAACAGGCCCTGCACTGGCTGCTCGCGCATAGCGTGAGGGTGTCAGCTCAGCTGCGCCTCAGAATTGCCAGAAAAAAATCCAGGAAATTCCAGGAAAAAAAAAAAAGAAATGTCAGGAAACAGAAATTTCAGAAAACGGGAATTTTAGGGAATAGATTCCAGGAAAGAGGAATCTCGGAAAACAGCGATTTTTTTCCGCCAGGGCAGCGGCGCTGCCGCGCGGGGCCACAAGGTGGCGCCGCGACACCGGGCAGGGCAGGGGCCGGGCGGGAGGCGCGCCGGAAGGGCGAAGGGGAAGGGGAAGGGAGAAGGAAAGGGAAAGGGAAAGGACGGCCCGGGAAGCAGGAAGCAGCGCCGGGGGCTCCCGCAGCAGCCCCGGTGGGTGCGGGGCTGGCGGCCGTGCTCCCTCCTTCCCTCCCTCCGCATAACCGGGATGTCGGGGCTGGGGGCGGTGCGGCGGCTCCCGCGGGAGCGCGAGCCCTTGGGGAGGGAGTCGGGGTCATTGCACAGAAATCGGGGCTTCTCCGGGCTTTCCCTGTGGCAAACCTAGGCCTGAGGGTGGGCTGGGAGAGGGTCGCGTGTAATTTTAGGAGAGGAAGGGTGCGGGGGTGGTGTGTGCGGCAGAGCTGGGCTTCGCGGCCTGCTGGGCCCCTTGCAGGCTCGGCAGGGCCGGGGCTGTTCGCCTTTTTCTTTCCTTTATTTCTCTCTCTTGTGTGTGTCTGTGTGGGATCTTGGGATGTTTGAGTGCTGCACGGCTTGGACTAGGAGGTTCATTTTGCCTTGGAAAGAAGAGAGCTACAGCCTGGAAGTTTCTTCCCTTCCCTATCCGTGTTGCCGTTATTTATGACTAAACTGTTCGATTCACATGCAACTAAGGCTCCCCGGGACTACTAATAATGATACAGCCTTCAGCATCTCACCCTTGTCTGAATAGCTTGGGGTTTGTTTTCTGCATCCTGGGGAACACTCTGTCTTTGGGAGCATCGTTACACAGGCTCAGGCTCTGCTACGATAGAAATATGCCTTGAGTTAGCACGCAAGAGAACTGCCCTTCCTTGGACGTAGTTTTGTCACATATGTAATTTCTTTCCCTTCTGCTTGCAGAAAATACCATTGCTGGTGTGAGGACGTTGATGTGAAGCCATCGTGGTGGTCAGTAGGTTTTCATAGCTCGACTGACTCTCCTAGCTGGATGGCAGCCAGCTATAACTGAATTGTAAGGGCCGATCTGATCCTCTGTTCACTGACAAGGCTGTACATAGTGATAGGGATTTCTACTGTTATTTTTTTTTTCTTTTTTTCCTTTTACCAGGGAATTATTTGTACTGTCAACTGCCTCTGCAGCCTCTTCACTCACATACTTAAATGCTTCTACGTGACTGGAGCACTTTGGTATTAAAGTTAACATCATACATACACCAGCAGTGCACAGTATTAATCTGAAGTAGAGCATCAAAATACTCTTCATACTGCTGGTTTACCTGCTCCAGGTGTTAAGCTCGCACTAGCAGTAAGCATTAGAAGTGCTGTTTGTGGGAAGACACCCACCATTGATATTGTTATATGACACATATTTCTTCCCAAACTCTTAGTATATGTTTGAGAACATGTAGCAGAGCTTCAATTTTTTATATATTTGACAGATTGAAATATGGAGAGATGATTGTTTTATATATTGACACACAGAGAAGGCTGGTTAATTGGAGATGTCTAACCTAAGACATGGTATTTTTTTGAACTATTTGGGTAGTATAGTCAAATCTAGCAAAACCTTAGGAGGAGGATGCTGAGTTCACAAGCATGATGAAGAGCATGGAAGATGACCTTTTGCACCTTGCTGTCATCAGTACCAGTACTGATTCAGTTCAGTACTGATAAGAATTTTGTTAAACACGTGATTCCTCTATTCACAGATTGTGAGGGAGGGAGCGTTCTTTCCAATGAATTTAATCTCTGAGATACCACTTGCTGTACTAAATAGTCACTTTATTTTTGCAAAAACTCTTTTATGGATGCTTTTAATTTCTGCACCCCTTTTTCAAGTTCAACCAGTTTTGTACTTTGAATGATCTGGCCCAAAATTCCAGTCACTGATTTGAACATGTGGAATACAAAATAGTATCCTACAACAGTACTAGATCTAGTTTGGTCCTTCAGTGCTTAATAGCACATAGGGCTTAAAAATACATCTCTGGAGACCCTGCTTTTAAGATAATGTGATAAGAATATCCTTTCCTTCCCTTTTGTTCCCCCTTGCAAGTGTTATAGTGATACCCTTCTGCCAGAGGTACCAGTTTGGGTAGGAGGATTCTCGTTTAAAATGGATATTCTGTTTCTCTCACTGCCTTACGTGCTATTACCCTCCGTGCTTGCATGCTAGTGATATATATGTCTTTTCTTACAAAATCCTGATGACCACAGGCACATTAGTCTTTTTCACATTCTATGACTAGTGATATTCTATGATTTTTTAAAAATACTTCTGCAGTTTCTGATATGTTCTTGCTCTAAATCTGCCCTATCTTCTGCGTGTAAAGTGTCTACTCAGTAGATTACCACTTACAAGAGGGGTGAGTTTGGCTTGCACAGAAAATTAGTGTTTAGCATAGTGCGCTGTGAAATCTCTGAAGATCTTGCAAACCCACCTGGATGCCACCCTGTGCCATGTGCTCTAGGTATCCCTGCTGGAACAGGGGAGTTGGGCTAGGTGATCTCCAGACATCCCTTCCAACCTCAACCAGTCTGTGATTCTGTGAAATGACAACTTCGCGGTGCCATGGGAGGCTGTGTAAGCCCCAAGTATTCATGGATTCAGAGAAGTGTCAGATTTATGGAAAATAAGTCAGTTGTTAGCTTTTAAATTCCAAAAGCAGTTTGGACCTGATAGAGTATCTAAACAGCCTCTTGTAGTAATCAGAGGAAATATGTCATAAATATATTTTCTGCATGTTCTGTTTTACTAAGTGCCTGTTACTGGCCATTTCCAAAAATCAAGTACTAAGTCTTGATGGAAGAGTGCAGGTCACACAAGCTAAAGGAGCAGACACAAAAGCAGCATCAAGCAAAAGATGTGGTCAGCTTAGGTAATGTTTTTGGCATTTCTGATTTAAACATAGTTTCCTTCTTCAGAAACGCTTTATATATTATTTAATGAGGTGCTCTGCTGAATTTGTTGTGATTTCACCCTTCTTTAATTACATCCTGTCTTTTATCATAATATTATAGAAGAGATTGATTAATGCTGTGCTTTCAGTCTTCTGAATGAGGTCAAAGCCTCCGTGTCACCAGTGGGTACTTTTCATCTCTACCAGGAACCTCAAATTCAGCCCTGTGCTCAGGACTCCACTAGAGGGCCGTGCTCTTGTAGCATGAGTTAGATTACCAGCAATAAAAAAAAAAAAAAAAAAAATTTCATGGCTATGTCTTGCAATATGACAGGCACTGTCTCAATTTCTTTTGAATCCAGTGGAAATTGCATTGAAATAAGCATTCATTAGTACTTCCTTCCTAAGGAGACAGTCATATTTTGTTGAAAGGCAGTGCATCCATTCTTAATTTCAATGGAAAAATATTTTATTTAAAAATATGTAAATTATAGTAGTATATTTATCACATTTGTTCTCTGCTTCTTACCATATGTCCTATCTTGCATAGTGTCTTTTGGAAGAGTAATTCAGCATAAAGTAAACATTAACTCATTCTTTCATTTAGTGTCCCAGCTTGTAGATCTGTTATGCTATGCCTTTTGTTTCTAGTCTTGTTTTGTAGTTTATTTCTGAAAATAAATTACTCAGTTTGGCAGGCAGATTTTTTATGTTTGATAAACTAATATAGTTGGATATTTACCAAAACTTTTTCTCTTCCCCCTGTTTCCCCTTCAGAGAGCTTATGCAGATGCTAAAGAACTAAAGAAGTTAGACTAAAGACTAAAGAAGTTTCAGACTTTGTCATCTACTGCTTTAAAAACAGTGAAAACAGTGTGTTTGCGTTGGACTCTGAACCTGATTTCTATTTGTGCTGAAGTTAGTTCAAAGACTTCTGCCAGCTAAGAGCTAGAGTGATCATGAGCTTCTAATACACATAATTCTTCTGAAGTGGAAAATGAAAGAATCAGCTACCATGATCTTAGATTTTGAAGTATGAGAAAAAGACTCTTACAGTGATTTTTACAGTGCCCAGGTGGGTATGTGGAAGAGGCACTGAGTACATATGCAAGCGATAAGAATGGAAAAACAAGTTTTAAAGAGCTAACGCGAGCTTTTGATTTTTGTTCATTTCAAACACCTTATTTTCTCCAAGTCTTTAATATATCTCTGGGTTACTAGTGCTGCAGATCACTGCAGTTTTTTCTGAGTGACCTTAGCTCTGTGTTTTGTTTTTTCTCCTGCAGGCAGGTGGGGGAGAACAACATGAAGTTGCACATTTTGGCTTCCTAATGCCCAGTTCTGCAACCTTCACTTGTGTGAGGGTTCTTATTGTCTCTGATGAGACTTCTTGCAGATAGGTTGGTGTGACCATGGGTTTATGCCTGTGAGCTTGCTGTGGGTTATGCAAAGTTTGTCTTTTGGGAAGGTTCGTGATTTGCTGTTTCTTTGAATGTTGTTTCTCATTCCCATTCTCCTTGCACTCACTACAGCTTAAGAGGCAAAAAGTTGCTATTTAATTACTGTGCATCAGACAGAACACAGCTTGGTGTATGTCACAGAATCACAGAAGGGTTGAGGTTGAAAGGGACCTCTAGAGATCATCTAGTCTGACTCCCCTGCTCCAGCAGGGACACCCAGAGCACATGGCACAGGGTGGCATCCAGGCAGGTTTTGAAGATCACCAGAACAGGAGACTCCACAGCCTCTCTGGGCAGCCTGTTCCAGTGCTGTGGCACCCTCACAGGAAAGAAGTTCTTCCTCACATGGACATGAAACTTCCTCTGTTTCAGTTTATACCCATTACCCCTTGTCCCGACAACTGGCCACCACTGAGGAGAGTTTGGCCCCATCCTCCATACATTCTTCTCTCAGGTATTTTTTACGTATTGATCAGATCTCCTCTCAATCATCTCCAGACTAAACAGGCCCCGCTCTTTTAGTCTTTCCTTATAAGATAGATGCCCTTAATCGTATTTGTCACTTTATGCTGGACCTTTTCTAGAAGTTCCACGTTCCCAGATGTCCTGACTCCATATCCTGAGTTCATATGCAGTGAGGAAAATTCTCATGTTATGCTGAGATAAATCCACAGTAGTTGTAATAAAGAAAATGTTATGTTGGGTATATTCCAATTAAGCTAGAGGTAGTAGTTGACCATGATTTAGTAGTAGTTTACAACATTAGTAGTTTAGGATAATTTAGTGCATTAAATTCCTGTTATTTTTCACTAGTGTCAAGTTCAAGTTGTGAGTGACAACATGAGATGAATGTGGTCTTAATGTAATTAAATATTGCCAGGTAGAGAGGGAATTACTCAGAATGTTTCTAAATGGTTCATGCTGGTAAATCACATTGAAAATAATTATAATTGTGAGCCCTGCCCGGTGATTATAGGTATCTTGTACTCTCTGGGGTGTTTTTTGTTTGTATGTTTCCTAGTTGCCACTATTTCTTTCCCTTTTTCCTCATATGTGAGAGTATGATTACAGTCCAAAATGGATTGTAGTTTCCCTTCCTGCTGGCAGGATTGAGATGCGATGTCTGAAGAAAAAGGGAAATAAAGCAAAAGGAGGGAATTCTAAGCAAATAGAAGTGCATCGTAGGTTTAATCAGAAATCTTACTAC
>JAWLRI010000959.1:1670233-1701219 GCA_034781795.1 Crypturellus tataupa | reverse complement strand
CTTGCAAAACTAGGAAATACTAGACAGCCTTCATGCAGCTTATTTTGGGCATATGGGAGTCTTAACTGACCAAGTTACATATGGTTGGTTTAATCCATATAAAAAGGTAATGAAATGGACTGAAATGAATCCTAGTTCATGTCATATTCACACCCCTATTGCCTGATCTAGCATCTAGAGATGACTATGGTCACTGAGACCAGCAGCGAGATGTTACAAAGTGGCAATGTGGAAGGCTTAGGCAGGACAACCGTGAAGCCAGGAAAGGTGGCTGTGGCTGGATGGGTGAATACCAGTATTAACATTATTGCAAAGAGAATTCTGAGTTTGAAAGTGAAGAAATCTTGTCATGTCAGGCTGACAGAAGAAAACTTCATTTCGTTTTTCAGTAACTACTATAAACTTTAAGAACATACAGATTTCTAAGTTATGTGCTAAGTTTTGTTTTCGCAATGAGCATTTGCAGTGACTCGCTGACTCGTACAGTAAAGCCTCTGAAACTGGCAAACTTGGAGCCTCTCTGCATGATTTAACACTTCAGCAGGGAGAGCTTGTCACAATTTTTTTTTTTTTTGGTGTTTGAATTCAGGTCAAGTTCTTCCTAGTTTTTAAATTATGTCATGTTTTGCAGTCCAAGTTACATGTTCAAGGAATGCACCAAACTAACTCTCTGAGCAGAATTTTACAAGCAGAATTTTACTGTATGAACTGTATCAGACACATGAATGCACAACAAACCTATCCCATTCTGTAAGTATACTGCGGGGAAAGCCATTCAGTTTAAATCCCTTACAGGCAGTGTAATTTCTTTCTGCAGTAAGTTATAAAGATTCTCCATTTATTTCTTCATACAAAAGTAAAGAAATTTAATTACTTTATCCTTGTTTTTCTGTTGTAGTCAGGCTAACCTTCTTTGGTTCTTTGGTAACTGGTGATCCTAATAAACTTTGTTTCTTATGGATGTTGTTAGTTGTGTTTTAAAGTCTCCACAGGCGGGTGAAAAGCGTGAAGTCATTTTTCTGCCTTGTCACACCTGTCAGACCTAGCTAGAGCACTTTAATTCCCCAAGCGTCATGGATATAAAGGACAGAATATAGTAAGTAGCTTTATATTTGCAAGTGTCTTTTAAAAGTTAAAAGGACACATATTTATTACATTTTTAAGTTTAGCCTTTGAAATAAATAGCTTGGCTTTATGATGTTTTACTTTTTCTTTCTTTACATAAATGCATTTTAATAAATGAATAGTATAATTGCAATAATGCAGCATTACAAGTGCACAGAGAACCATTCGGCAGCAGTCACCAGGCAATGAGATAATGTCCTTTAGTTTAGAAACAAGAAGTGAAGGAAGCTGCAGTCATACCAGTTCATTACTGAAGGATAATAGCCTGTCAGTTGTTAATGCCATGACTAGGTTTTTACTTTAAAGGCCCTGTTTGTGTTATGAACACATACCCTCCATCTTTTCCCAAAATAATATTGCCTAAGCTTAAAGTTTTCAAACCAAATGGAAAACCACCTAAAATCAAATGAAAGGGCATGGTGAACAAAGAGGTTTGCCTCATGTCTGCAACTTGTAGTAGTTTTCCCATCAGGTTTCTTTTCTTTTTCTCTGAAAGATGACTGTTCTGTGAAGTGAGGGTGATGGAATTTTCCATGTTTTTAATTTACTTGCATAGCACCAAATCCATTAATCTCTTAATTTTATTCTTCTTTAAAGCCTTTGTGATGCTTTGGAAAATACTGACTACTCTACAGATCATTTACCACCATGGGGTTTTTCCTCTTTCCATCAGTTTTGGTAAATACTTCTGGCTGTTTTTCCTCTGCCTGTTCCACTAGACTCCGGTTCATATTCTTATTTTTGGCCACCAGCATCTCCTTCACTTCTGCTGTACCAATGTCCGCGTGGTTTTCAAAGCTTTGCCAGCCCTGTTTCACATAGGCAGTTTTTTTTCTCTGAGTTGCTGAAGCTTCTGAGAAATGCTTGTGACACAGGGTTTCTCTGCAATGTGTACGGATGCTTAAGGGATGACTTTGAGATGCGCCTTTCATAAACTGAAGAAGAAATGTGGAAACCTCTCCCTTGATACCATATCCGTGATCTTGAGGACTGAACATTTTATTGGGCTTCTCTGTAAAGTTTCAGAAGGTAAATGATGTTTCCTCTAGCAGCAGAATCTTCTTGAGTGTGTACACTGTGTCCAGGTAGTGTTATTTCGTACTAGAAGCCAATAGCAGAAAAAATGTTTTCCTGAAAAACAAGGAAAATGCCACAATCCTCACCAGATTTATACTGGAGGAAAAAGGCAAAATCTATGTTTGCAAAAATACAGATTCTGAATCACATTTGGAAAGCAACAGTTAGCCGAAATTTTATATCAGTTTCATAAAGTTTTTGGTGTGCTGAAAGTATCAGTTTGGGAACACTGACTTTCCTAGAGAACTTTATAGTCAAGAAAACATCCTTGAATCTCATACTTGAAACAGAGCTTTCCACTTTCAAAGAAGCCCACGAGGAGGCACGGAGCACAGACGCTGCGTTAAGAGTTGCTGGCCTCAAGTGGTTTGTTGAGATGTTTGGCTTGTTCGCGTGTGTAAAGGATTCTGCCTACCTCATCTGGAATAAGCAACAGGCTTGAGGACAAAGAGTACAATCTGAGAAGAGTTGTTAATCCCAGCCTTTTGCTTAACAGCTGTTATCTTCATGACCAGCAGACACGCTTTTGACAATATCTTTACTGGGCAAGTATGGAATTTGCTCCCAGCTCCCAGAGAGCTTCCATCCCCAAGTTAGTCGTGAGCCAGTAAGTTATGAGTCAGCGAGAGCAATTGGGTAATCTCGTAAGTCAGTGCTGTGGTAAAATTTCTTCTGACTGGAACTGCCTCTTGAGGATACGCAGATAAGACAGATAAGCTGGGGCAGATACTGCCCCAGCAGCCGCCCTTGTCTTTACCATCCATGAGCCACGTCTGTTTTCAAAAACTCTTTCTGGATATTTGGTGATCTCAGAAGGGTGCTCTGGAGCCGTGTCAGTGGCTTGCTGTTTTGTGGGTTGTCACTGTTACAGCTCTGCTGGATTAGTTACTGGGACTTGCTCCTTACAGATAAAATGCAGGAAGTCATGGAATGTGGAAGAACTTCGTTACTTGTGAGGGTGACAGAGCCCTGGAACAGGCTGCCCAGAGAGGTCGTGGAGTCTCCTTCTCTGGAGATCTTCAAATCCTGCCTGGACACCACCCTGTGCCATGGGGACACCTAGGTGTCCCTGCTGGAGCAGTGCGGTTGGATTGGATGATCTCTAGAGGTCCCTTCCAACCTCAACCCTTCTGTGATGCTGTAAAATCAATTTTAGGCCAGACAAGCAGCGTGCAGTGCACTTCGTGTCCATGTAGGCTCCAAGGCCCAAGCACACTGCTGTGACATATCTGGGCTCTGCAGAACTTTGTCAGGAATCTCTAAGAAGATCCGAGGGGCTATATGTGGAAAAGGAATCCCTCCCCAGCCTTATGGTAAGGGCAAAAATAGCTCTGAGAGGGCTATTACAGAGGGCTGCCTCGCATGGGACCAGCTTAGTGGGGCTAAGGACACAGGCCCTCCATTTACTGAGTTTACTGGTAGCTTTCCGAAGGCCAGTGTGCCTGCTTGCTTATTCCATCGGCATCTGCATCTACTCTAAGCAGCTCCCCTAGTTTTCTCTTCATTCTTTGTCCCTGCAGGGGAGCCTGTGAAAGCAGCTGCAGCTCCCATGGAAGAGAGCAGGTGTGCCCACGCTGAGAGGAACAGCTCTGCAGAAAAGAGCTATAAAAGCTGCTCTGTGCCATGCTCTGCTCTCGGGCAGTCTGCCTTCACAGCTAGTGCACTCTGCCATTGCCTCCGAACTCTGTTGATTGCTGGTTCCATGTAGGTGTCCCGTGCAGTGTTTCTGGATCCCTGAATGCTTTCATTTTAGGAGAAAGCTCTGACTCAGCTCTGCACTGATGACTGAATTCATACCTCTTCAGCATGATACTCCCAACCCTGTAAATGCACAGTGACAGTACAAGGCACAGAGCATGGGAGCAAAGTATCTCAAGTATTTAACATTTGAAATTTTTATTTTATTTTATTTTATTTTATTTTATTTTATTTTATTTTATTTTATTTTATAAGCCTCTCTCAAGATTTGCTTGAAGACTCATAAGTTACCCCTGCTAATTTTAATAGGGCAAATTAATGGCAAAACTTCAGAGACACCCTGTGCTTTTCAGCCTTTCACTGCTTGATGGTCTTGCCAGAAACTTCCAGGGGGAATTCTTGCCCATTGCCACAATGGAATTGTTGGAGCTCTGGAGGCAGAAAATTCAGAGACTTCTGCCTGGGTCTTTTTGAAACTTGCTTCCTCACGTGCCGCAGATCAAGTGTAAGAGATGACAGGGGCTGTTCAGCTACCTGTCTTGGGCTAGGGTGACCTTTACATCCTCCATCATGACCTTTGCACGTGTCGTGTAGCACTGGGACCACAAAAGCTTTCAACGTGGGTGGTGTTTAAAAGCAGATATCCAAAAGAACAACTTTACTCTTCCAGCCACCCCTCCAAAGTAAAGAGGAGGAAGTCATTCACACCCAAAGGGAGACATACCTCACACCTCAGAGTGCAAGGGAATGTTGTCACCCTGTCTTTGCCAGTGGCTGGGTTAAGCACCTGAGCCGCCTTGTAAGGCAACGTCCTGCCAATCTCACTGTGCCTCTATTCTAGGAGTTTGTGTCCAGGCTTGCTTTGGGGAATTGGGCCTATAGCTTGGGGATAATTATTCTTCCTTGCCTGCAAGAGATAAACCAGATGAGATACTTGGTATAGTTTAACCCAGTTCTTCATCGATGTTATAACTGATATTTGCTCCCCAAATACTGAAAACCCAGCGTCAAAGTTTTCCCTTATATTTTCAAGGAAATGCGTGTAAATTGTCAAAACACCATTCTGCAGTGCACTGAAATTGTGCCAGCAGTGGAAAATAAAGAATAAATCTTAAATGGACATTTGTACTGAAATTAGGTTCATACTGAGATGAATAGCATGGGTATTACACTATTGATGGTTATTGTTCACATTCAGCTGTCTGAGAACCTCCTTGGGTTTAATTTCATTTGCAATTGCTGGTGTGGTAGTTGCTGCTCTAGAAGTCGTCCGTGTATTTGCACAGGCATTGGGTAAGCTTTGCGGTGGCACCTGGGTCTCTCCCAAGGCTTCGGGCCTTGACTTCAGTACAGCTGCTCACAGATACTAACAAGCCATCCTGCTGCCCTCTCACTCAGGAAAAGACTTGCAGATCTCATTATTTCTAGGAGGACTGCAATTTCTGAAGCAATTGTTGAGCAGGAGTAAAGCAAAGGTACTGGAATACTTGCTTTAAAGTTCTTTACTTGTCATTACTTAGGGATTTTTGGCCCATGGCAAGGTGGAAAGGAGGCAGAGAAACCCTGGAAGACTCCAGACTACAAGATTGCATCCAGTGTGTCATATTAGTGGAGGAGGTGTTGAGATGGAAGCTTGAAGAGCATCTCACCAGCTTTGATGGAGTGCAGGAGAAGCATCTGCCTCTTCCGCATCTGCCCATTTCTCAGTGGTTAAAATGCTGATCTATAGTTATCTGTATGGCCTGATTTAGCCATCTACATCATCTACTAACCTTTGCTTTGAACAGGCTTTCGCCCTGATTGTGCTTTTGTTCAGATGGCTCTTGCATAAAGTCTTCTCTTCCATCAAGGTGCTTCCATTTGCTTCCTGTGTGAATCGTCCTGTTGAAATCGCCGAGGGCAGACGTGGAGCTCACCCTTGCTAAGATGTGTTGGCAACAGCTCCCTTTTTAAAGCAGACTGTGCCTCAACTTACACAGCGCCCTCTTGAATTACTGTCAGCATAACAAGTGCAATAGAGGCACTTCTGGGATTCTCCCTTGGCATATTTCCTGTTTTGCTATTGTGTTTTTAGTCCTAAGTGTATCAATTAAACTTGAACGTTTACATAGTTCCATGTAATTTACTAAGATGCTAAACTGATGCTAGGTGGAAGAACAGAACTCAGAGTTTAAATTGGTGTTTGGTTTGTGCGCTTCCTACTGTTGCTTTTAAAGTCCAGTGATGGCTTGAAAGTACCAATTTGTCAATCAATATTGATGCCTGTAAGTGATATTATTTAGCAAAGGGAAAGCAAAGGTCAGAAGGAAACTAATCTTAGTCCTTTTTTTTTGCAAGCTGTGATGCACTTTGCTGGTTTCTTTAGTTTGACCTGCTGTCTAGATGCCCCTAAAAATGCTGCCCACTGTAGGAATATCTTAAAATACATATCTTCAAATAAAACAAATAGAATTCAGCAGTGCGGCCTGTGGCTGGAATCAGGAAAGGAATTTCACTATAAAGAGAATTTTGATCTAGAAAGCTGATGCAAGCTAAATCTTTTCTTTTTTCTCCTCCTTTCTTCCTCCTCCTCTCCCTAACACTCTATACATCATGGAGCACATTCTTCCAAGTGCATGTACTTAATTTCTATTCAGAGCACATGTGAAAGCTGTCATGGTGGGGAAACTCCATGTTTTTCATCGCTTTTGTTCTTTCTTCTTTAAGGAAGAGTTCCAATATAGAAACATTTCTTTGGGAAGCTGAAATGTGTTCAGCCCTCTCCGCCTGTGCGGTGTGTGTACATATGTGTGTATCAGATGCAGTTATATATAGATTTAAGTAATCCTCCTGTTTACCCTGGCGCTGGTGGCTTTGTCTGGCCTCAGCCTTGTTGCCATCAGTGACAGATTGGAGGTGTTTGGGGGAAGGGAGCTCGAAGTCAGCTGGGCTCTATCTAATCTTACTGTGCTGGGCTTGATCCTTGCTCGAGGCAGCTGGTATAATTGCTCAGGAGTGGGCAGCAACTTGCTGGCTTTTTAATTCTGTCACATGGATAAACTTTGCGGCAGCGTCTGTGTTTCATCATGTGGACATGCAGGTCTGTGTGGTGTAAGTGAAGCAGAACTGCAGCTTGTCTGTGTGTTTTGTATCTTCCACGGAGCTGCCAGAGATATGTGTGTGTGTGTGTGTCTGAGGATGGACTGTGCTTAGAACACTGCAATTTTTACCCTTTTTTACAGTCAGACTCGATCTTGAAGGTCTTTTACAACCATAGTGATGCTGTGATTCTACAGCGGGCTTTCATTTGAGGTTCCACCAAGCAAGGTGGTTTCCTAATATTTATTAGTTCTGACTGTCTTAGTTAATTTCGTTGTTGAGGATTAGAAGATCCCTTCTTAAGAGTTTCATTGAGATAGGGAATAGAAGGAAATAAAATAAAGGCTATTTAGGTGGATAGTAACCAGTGTAGTCTATTGCTAGTAGAAACAATGCAACCCTTCAAGCCTGTGTTTACATCTAGGATCTTTGGCAGTTTGTTTTGGAGATAGCAAGAAACCTTTCTGCATTCTTAATCCTATTTGTAAAACAGAAATTAGCTGCCTTAATCTCCTCTTCACTGTGTACCTTTCTGCAAGTCATTTAACCCATGTTTTTCAAAACAGTATGTGATAATTAATCCTTCAAAGCCCTCTATCAGGTCAGAAGGTATTAAACTCATTTTACGGGTTCATTAGCATGAGGTATGATGTAGATAAGTAACTTAAGAGTGATACGGACCACTCGCTTCCAAATCTGGAAGTGGAACACTTCGACTCTAACTCCATTTCCTGGCTTTCTAGTCACTCCTGATTTCTGTGTTAACATTTAGTCACTTGCTGGCTTGGTAAGTTATTCACCCTTGTTCCTACAGAGCTTCACTCTTTAAAAATTATTGAAAATGTCCATGGCAGTGAAAAAGGGGATATCTGACTCAATTCATTGGTCTGGAAAAATATCTGTTTTCTGCCTGCTCTGACAGCAACTGCTGCTTTCTTAAGGAGGACCCTTTCTTTCCTTAGCCTATTTCCTGCCCTCACTAATGGCCTTTCAGGCGGGCTGTGGTACAGCGAACTTTTCTTGGTGCCAAAGCCAGGTCATGATTTGCTCCGTCTGGCCATTCGCTGCTGCTCCCAGCGGCCCTGTTAGTCCAGCATGGCTGGTGCTGTCACAGCGGGCTGCAGCAGGGCTCAATTGAGCGGCAAAGCATCATGTGGTCTCGTGGACGGCTGTGCTGGCCTCCGTGAGGGGCCCAGGAGCTAGAGCTGGGACCTAGGGCAGGAGGGAGCAGGAGCTGCATAAGGCAGCTCCATAGCTGCGAAAAATGTCAGCAGAGCCCCAGTCTGCAAGCGCTGTGTGCCTGCCAAGGAGCCACATCTGCTCTTACTCCAGAGCCTGTAAGAGGACACTTGCTTGAGACTATTGCATTGCTTATGGATACTTGTGGCGAAATGCTCAATTTCTGTTAACTCATTCCCTCCTCAGCTAGCACATGGAGAACATATCAGCACAGAGGTACTGATGTTTTTAATATCTTTAGCATTTGTGGTAGCTCTGTTTCATGTTTGGTTGTCACAGTGGTAGCTGAGAGCTAGTCTGTACAGGCAACTACTCCCAAGCAAAGTCACTGTTAATACAGAAGAGTGGTTTCAAAACAGCTATAGCCATTGATTTTTCTTTTCAATTTTTTTTCTGCATAGATTGTACTGCTAATAAAGTAAGACGTAGCCAGACTGTCTACACTTCTTTGATGATCAGAGTCTAGAAGAGGGAAATGTTATCTGTGTCTGTTATCTGTAATCCTTTCATAAGGTGTTCTTTTTTTTTTTTCAAGCATAACATCTTAATGAGAAGCCCAAATGTGTGTTTGTTTTCCCTAAGACCGTTCACAGCTAAAGCAGTGCTGTTCTGCTGCTATAAAATCACCACTCTCTTCTTTCAGTACATCTCTACAATTTCTCTTAAGTTGCTTAGTGTTTTAAAGTAACCCCCCAGCAAACAAGACAATGCTATTTTACATAACCCTGAGTACTTTATCTTTACTGATGTGAGGGTGAGTCAGTTGTGTATCACAGGCTCCTACACATGCAGATTATCGTCCTGCAAAGCAAAGAGTAATGCTGGAGTTCTCAGCCCTCTGGGAATCTGTAGCTTTGTAGATATTTAAAGAGTTGAAATTAAGCTCTCCGAAGATCCTGTCCACAAAATCTTCAATTTGAATTCCTTATTTTGCTAGAATTCCTCAAGCTGAAGATAGCGTGCTGCCCCATGGTACACCTGGGTCATGCAAATACTGGCATAATAAATATAATACATAATCAAATGGTCAGATGACAAAACTTTGGAAGATCTCGTGGTTTTTGGTAAAGCGACTTAGCTTTTCGAGGGAGCTTCTGTCGAGAAGCCTGTGTGGGAGGAATATTTAACGCAGCAGATAGGCTTGTGGGAAGTGGCATTCGAAGGCGAAGAGCCAGGTTTTTAAGCAGCAGAAATGAGTAAGGTCTGACTGCTGGTGTGTGCTGCTCAAATGGGCACAGGCCACATTTGAGAAAAGATGCAGAAGCTCGTGATGTGCACGTGCCACGGTGATACAAACTCCGTTTGTTACTCAAGGTAAGCAGACAAGGACATGGACAGGGATATAGGTCAATATGAAATGACATGAAAGAATTTTAAAAAGCCTGGGGAAAGTGAAGTATTTCCTTGAAGAATAATGTGCTAACTAAGCAAGAAGCTGAAAGTCAATTAAGGAGAAGCCATTTGCCATTTTGCCTCACCATAAATATCATGGTGTGTGGCAGAGCCCAGGAACCCCTAAATAACTGTGGAGGAGACTACCTTTATGAGAAATGTTGCCAAATTGCATGTTTTCAGCGGCAACAGTAAGCTAAGGGCTAGGTATATAGATAATAAGAGCTAAAAACTGTACAAGAAACCACAGAGTACTGGGTATGAATCTCTCAGTACCTTCATTAAAATCTATCATAGATCATTACCCTCCCTGCTTTTATCATTATTTAGTGTTGAAAAGTCTCTTCATGGAGACTTGCTTCAAATAAGAGTAATTACTTGAGTGTTGAATTTGGGTTTTGTACTTACAGAAAGCATTTCATGTTCTTTTTATAAAATAGAAGCAATGAGCTCAGGACCTGAGCTTCTGCTATCCCTTAGGAAAAATTGCTTTCATCTTGAGAATGGCCATAGCCTTGCAGAAGGTAGGAAAGGGGATATTGGTGTCAGTATGAAGCTCCAAATACAGGAAACAGTACATTAGTTACTGTTCATCCTGTCTTTGGCACTTGATGGAGATGGATGTCGTTTTAGTTGTTTATACTGGTACCCATTTCATTTCAACAAGTATACCCCAACTTAAAAGTCGTTACTCATAGCAGGTAGAAAAAGTGGAAAAACTTTCTGCCAGAAGGTTTGGAATCACTGATGGTGTCCCAAGATTGAATGAAGCGAGTTGCATAAAGATCTTGCTGCTCCTGAAAGAAGAAAGCAAATCAGCTGTTATTTACTGTGCTTGAAAAAAAGGCGTCCCAACTGGTTCGGGCCAGACAGCGATGACCTCCCAGCAGAGCTGTATTTAGCAGGAATAAGTAACTTCTGAAAGAGCTTCCAGAGAAAAGAGTCTTTGGAGAGAAGCGGAACTCGCCAATTACAGAAATGTCAGCAATGCTTATTCCTGGTGCAGTAACCAAACAACACCAGAGCTGCCTGCCCAGCTTTTTCACATTTGCAAAACACTGCTCCACGATTAGGGGAAGCTTGCCAGCAGTCAAATTGGAATGCTCCAAAAGAAAGCGCATTTATTTTAGTCCTTATGAAGTGGAAGGAGGAACTACTCAAAATTGTGCAAAACTGTTTGTTTCGCATTTGTTATATGGCAGCATGGTGACTTATGAGTTTGGAGCATGCTCCTCTGCTTTTAGAATGCCAAGGACTTCATCACTACAGGCTGAGGGTACTTAGTTCTTTAATTAATGTCTGGCATTTGCTTCAAAGAAGTTCTGGATGCTGGATGCTTCCATAGGTTATTGTTGTTATAGGCAGCGCATTGTTTTATTTTTCCATTATCAGATGCATGTTGTCCTCTGAGGAATAGGTAATTGCACACCTAGGACAGGTGGCGTTGCTGTGTGTTGTTTTTAATGCAACTAGATGTAAGGGAAAAACAGAGTCACTGCAACTAAGGGCAGTCCTGCTTCCCAGCCACTGCCCTGCCTAAGGCTTTTACAGGACGAAACTTTCTCTGCCGTCATCTCTTACTTATCTCTGTGTTTGGCCAGTGTTTTGCTTTTGCAGATGTACTAGTCTGCGTACTTTCTACTTCCATGGCTTCTCCTACTGTGATTATCCATGGTGGCAAATGGCACCCTTGCTGCTACTGGATGTTCTCATGGTTGTATCTCACACAAGTAACCGACTGGAAGCTACAGCACCTCCTGCACAACTGGGAAATGATATTGCTAGCAGCCCCCTTCGATGTTCACCTTCAGCCTCTGCTCTGGAAAGCTGTGTCATTTTCAGGGAATTCTGTCCCCAGCCTCTGCCTGGATTCTCTAAAGTGCTACTTTTAAATGCCTGACACTACCTGTGAGAGAGTTGCTCTGGAAAATTTTTAACAATAAAACATCAATGTATTACAAGTTAGATTAGAAATTAAGGGCAGCACTTGTGATACATGTAAAATACTGTATACTCTGGAAGCTTGGTAGGTAATTCTGAGAGAGGAATCAAAATCGCTGCTGCTTTGTTACCAGTAGGATCTGCAGGTTTATGAACGGTGCTATTTGTGCCCCGGATGGAGATTTACGTACCCAAAACTCATCTGTCATAAAACGTCTGCTAAAACCTCATTAAAATTCCAGTCAGGAGCATTCATTAGAAATCTCCAGAGAAATTAGTGTTTCTCCAGTACTGTTGTGTGCAGTGAGCTATCCCAGGGCATGCCGACGTGAGCCAGGTAGGAAGCAGCCCCCGCTCTAACAGGCAGCTAGGGAGCTAAAGGCTAAAAATCCTCCATGGGCAATGCAGAAGTATAAGGAATCATCTCTGTGGCCCAAGAGAGCCCACAAATACGAGTTCAGTTCGTAGCCCCGCCGGAGTTTTGCTGTGTAGCCTAGGGTGGGAGACACTGGTTTTGCTTTTTTTGTCTCGACTCGATCAGGGTGATTTGCATGATTTGAGTGAGGCCTGTGTCTGAGAGCAGCGCGAGGTGCCCGTGAGGACGTCGTGCCGGCTGCGGGGGGCCTGCTCACCACCACCTGGAACTGCACCCTAGAGCTGCGGCCTGAATGGAGCTGTGGCCGGAGCTGTAGCCCAGAGCTGCAGCCAGTCCCGCTGTGCTGGGCTCCGCAGGCTGCCTTGCTTCTCCCCATCCAGAGCTTCTGGCTAAGGCAACCTGGCACCAAGTAAATCCCATCCTTGCTGAAGCACGTGTGGACCCGCGTGTGTGTTTGCATGTGAATTCTGGCAAAGCAGGGCACTTTGGGTGCGCGGGGTGTCCAAGAGCAGAGGTGCTGCCTGCACGGGATTCGCAACAACGCGCCAAGCGCTCCTGCCCTTTGCAGCCGACACAGAACTGCGGAGGGTGTCTGGAATGGCAGGACTAGGACAGGCAGCGCTCCCTGTCCCTCTCGGACAGACGGGTGCCGGGATTGAAGTTTCACATTATACTGCTTGAAAATGGCTGTTTTCCATGAGTGAGGGAGGAGGAGGGATAATTCATTTAGTGAGGCTGACACTGTCAGTTGGCTGCTCTCTACAGTACTTTCCAGTGTAAAAATAAACTGCAGATGTTGGACATGGATATAATAGGATAGTTTTGTTTAGGGCTTGCAGATGTCATGTTCTATGGGAGTTAAACCTCTGTCTTGGGAGAAGGAGGGAAGAGGTCCCTGGCTCCAAACAGAGAAGCATGTGCTCTATGTGACCGGTAAATCCCCATCTGTGGGTGCTCTGTCCCTTTAGTTATTTAGGAAGAGCTTGTTCTAGAACCCATATGTTCGTTAGTAAATAATTTTAGTAACAAACTGTTTCTGTGATGGAAGTGTTGAGAACCATCATCTGGTACTGGTTGGTGAAGGAGCTGAACACCAGGCAGGTAATTTTGTTCCTCTTCTGCAGATGTCCTCGTAAGAGAGGTCCCTTTGTAGCACTTCAGTGTTGTAGCACTTCAAGAGCACAGCTCGTCTTCTTGCTGGAGAGTTGTTTGTGCAACCGGTGCAGCACCTGCTCAGTGGAGCTAACTTTGGGCGCACAAAATCATTGAGTTCTTGCTCACAGATTGGGCTTGCAAAAGAGGATTTTTGATGGCAGATTGATCCGAGCCTTTTACCCCGTTGAACTGTTCAAATCCTCTTTAAAACCTACACTGGAGAGATTTATGCTGGGCCTTGTTTCATTTTGTCTTTAAAGCAGCAGCAATAATGCTGTTTGTTTTGAAGTCTGCAAGTCTTGAGGAGCGAATGTGGTTGGCTGGGGAGTCTAAATGCACTATTTGCAGTTGTGGGTCATTGGATGGGCTTGGTGGCTGGCACCTGTGTGGCAGACCGGCTTGCTCAGTTTCAGAGTGGGAGCCAACTGCAATTTCGGCTGGCCATGACTCTGCTAGAGTTACATTGTCCTGTGCATTATTTCATTGTCTCAGCTGCTAAGTAATTACTTTGGAAACCAACTCTCTTGCATTTTTTTTCTTTTCAAGATACACATAGGATGAGGAGAAAGGAAGCAATGCTTATTTTCACTCTTTATTGCTAATGCAGAAATTTTCTGTGGTTTTCAGAGCCAATTCCAGGATCATCTTCCCTTCTCACTGCTTCCAATCTGATTTGGTTGTCCTGTTCTGTAGGGATTTGTCATTGTGCCTAATGAGCGCAGTATGGCAAGTAAAGTGCGAGTTGTTTTGTAAACTGTGCAAGTAAGCTCCATTCGGGGCATGTGGCTCTGGGCTCGCTGGTCCTAGTACAGATTCGAATCTGTAATAGTTAAAATGTTAACCCAAATTATTAGTGGTTGATAGATGAGTAATGTGCGACTGTCTCCTGTGATTTATTTGTCTAGGGAAACAGCAGCAGCTGGAAGCTGAGTACCAAGCTGAGTATGTGGACGCTAGTCATGATTTTCACATGAAGACGGGGCGCTCTGTGCAGCCACCTACAGAAAGACCTGGGGAGAGGCAGATGGCAGAAATGAAGAAACTCTACGGCGACAGAGCTGCCAAAATCCATGCGATGGAGACTGCCATGCAGCTTGACTTTGATAGGAACTGTGACAAATATCAGCCCAAATACTGGCCCGTTATTCCGCTCAAGCTGTGAGTACTTCAGCTGTGCTCTGACCTGGCGCAGAACTGTAGCAACGTGTGCCTCAGCCAGGGTGTGCAGCTCAAAGAGCAAATTGCAATTTTTGCTTTTGGTTAGGTGGTTGTTTGTTCTTTTTTTTTTTTTTTTTTTTTTTTTTTTTTTTTTTTTTTTTTCCTGAGGGAGGGATAGGAAGGAAAGGAGGGAGAATTGTTCTTTGCCCTGAGTTCTTTTTATACTATCAGTCGGTGATGGTCACAGTCCTTTCTACGTGCATGTGCTTGTCAAGTTGCAAAAGGAAGGACAGTGATATTGCACCCATCTAAAGCCAAAGTTTCATTCGATACCAGCTTGCCTTGACTGTGCTTGCTAGAAATGTAGCACTAGTCATTTGCATGCAGTAAAATTTACGCTATGAAAACCTAAAGTGATGACAAAGAAAAAAAAAAGACAGTATGTACTGCCTGCTCTTCCCATTTAGGAAAGTGAGTAGTCCCAATTTTTTATTATAGTTTAATATAGTAGGTTTTGGAGTCTGACACAGCACAGCTTGAAGTGTTGTATCTGCTAATCTTTGATATTTGGGAACCGAGAGCCCATTGGCCTAGATACAGCATATCAAATTACTCTAGCCCAGGCATTTGAATTCTTTTTCAGAGGTTTGTAGTAAGTCAGGAAATTTTTCTTCCAGACTGATAGTTAGCTGGCAGAAATTCAGCACTGAAGCAAGATTATATAGAAAAATGCTTTGATGAAAGGGAGCAAACAAACAAACAAAAAAACAGATGCCTGACATGGCACCCACTGTTAGAGGTCTCTTTAGCCGAAGATGCTTGAGAAGAAAAAGTACTACCAGGGCCAAGGCCAACAGCAGTTTTAGACACTGTAATAAGAAGCATCTAAACGGCTCAATTCTTTAAGGAAAAAGAACCTGGTGTGGAAGTCCAAGGCTGTGTCTGCACTCTGCACGTGCAGGCTGGAAACTGTGGGACGATAGCAGCAGTGGGAACCACCATCGTCTGAGGTGCAGCTTCCCCGGAACAACGTCTGTGCTGCGGGCATGCAGCCCCAAACGTGACCAATGGGTCCCGCGTGCGCCGCGCCGTCCACCCGGGCTGCTCGGCCTCGCTGTTGCGGCACTTTGGGCATTTGTGCAGCCCATCCGATTGCTGGAGTGTCTGCGCAAGGGAAGCATAATCAGCCCCTTAGAATTGGTGACTCCTTAATAAACGGTACCCTGATTGCTCCTTCCAAAACCTTTTTGCAAAGCACTGCTGCTGCATGTCATTGTATGCCAGAGATCAGTAGTTTGTGTTACACACCATTTCCACAGCAAGGCAGGGAAAAATGTACTGCTTTAGTTCTCAGACGCACTCATATATCCTTTTGGGAACAGGAAGTTGCAGCTGAAATTCTTACTGGAGTTCATGCCCATCGGGTCTCCTCTAGTAAGTGTAGTTTGTAACACACGGCTGTAGTTGCTCTGGCTTCGGCAACAGCCACAAAAGCAAAACTTAAGTGCAGTTTGGCATTGGCGTTACTATGTTTTTAGAAGTACCATTTTTTATTTCACCTCCTCCCAGTTCTACCTCCTTCATGTTAGTGCGGTGAGATGGAGTTAAATTGGACACTGAAATTAAAAGCCTCCGAGACTTGTTCCTGGTGGGACTGATCTGAAAAACTCCTGTGTGGGAAGAGAGGGAAAAGGGTTGTGGGTGATAGTTCTGCATTTGTCTTCACTCTTGTTTTTGTAGGGTTTTGTCAGAAATTCAAGTGTTTTGTTTGGGTTTTTCTCTGTTCACCAAATAAATTCTCTTTGTAACATCCTGTAGTTGATTTTTTTTTTTTTACCAAACCACCATACTTCCCTCACATTAAGTTGTCAGATGCTAAAGACCTCTCTTTGCTGCTGTGTTTAAGGAGGGTTGCACTGTGAGCAAGTGCAGTTTCAACGTAGTGAGAAGCACCAAGAGGGTTGACAGGCCTGTCCCAGGAATGCTGGTCGTGCCACCATGGCGTATGTGGTGCAGTACAACATGAAGGAAAGCTTTGCATCCGCTGGGGGAAAGCCCTGTGTCAGGTTTGTGCACAGAGTTCTGAGTTTCTCCATGAAAGGGCTTCTCTGCGGTGGTCATTTCCTTGTTACCTTCTGCCCAAATTCCCTTTCTTGCCTTGGGTGTTTCCACGACTTGGTCTGCTGGCAGAAGCAGAAATTCTGGTATCCCAAAGTATTTTTAGAGGCCTCGTGCAGGGCAAACTTTGCATTCCTTCCCGCTTCAGAGAGAATACTCAAGAAGCATCCTTGCCCTTAGTGTAGCTGTTCGTAGGAGATTTCAGTCTGCTACAGTATGAGATTGAAAGGAGAGAGACCTGGAGATAATGTTCCCAAGGAATCACCTGCACCTAAGGCCCAGGGGAGAAGAATACACTGTTGCAGACTTAAGTGTGGTGCAGGTTTATGGACTTCATTCTTCCTGACCAGAGCTTTATGCTGTTGTTTTCAGTTATGTCAACAGCTCATGCAGCACTGTCCCATGAGAAGTCCTTAACTTGCTGATGGCAGAATTTCCCACAGACTCCTATAAAGGCACAAGCACAAGGTGTCTTACAAACAAACACCTAGTCTTAAATTCAGAAACTTGACTTCCATATCTGCTACGTGGAAATACAAAGGCCAACCTCATGTTTGGAAGAAGAGTTTATGACTGATTGAAGGGCACTTGAGGATTGGGGGGAAAAGGTAATAGGTCTTACTGCAAGCACCTTGGGGGAAAAAAAAGCATTTCGGAACAGACAAGTGTAAGTTTATCATACAAATGAAGCAATGACCTCTAAATTTCTTACTGAAAGAAAAATTGCTTACACTTATACATTGGTGACATTGGCAAGAATGTTTGTCCTTGCAGAATTATTTCCCTACAAAGCTGCTCACAGTTTGGTATGTCTGTATGTACAGGCCAACTGAGAGGAAACTAAACAGTTTTCCTGCTTTCTTATTGATAATTATTCTTTCTTTTTGATGGACGTTTTGTGTAATGACTGTTTACAAGTATCATATACTTAGAAGGAGCTAAATATTACAGAAAAGTTAAGTGTTTGTAACAGTCTTTGCGAAGGATAAATACATATGTATTCCATATGTTGTTGATTCTTACATGCCTTTTTCTGTTTGCAAAAATTTCAGACTTTGTCCTCAAGAGGTATATTTATTTCAAGTATCATCATCATCATCATCACCATGTTTGTATTAATCAGACTCTTTGTATTAATTTGACTCTTTGAACAGAAATTAAGGAGAGCAAGACACTTGATTCAGTTGCTTAGGTTTAGATGTATAAGTATGATTTTTTGGCACTCCGGTCTGAATATTTTTGCTGAAAAAAAGAGAGGCAAGATTATTGCCCAGAATGCAAAATGCAGTCTCTCAAAAGGAAACATCTGGACAGGAAAGCACCTTGTTTTCCTGTAGATTCTTAAAAACATAAAAATATTATCTGATACACCGAATGTTCATGCCATAACAAAAGCTTGTCCTGGTGTTTGTGTCCCTAGTGGATCGAACATCTGCCCTGCTAGACCTGCTCTGTTGTCCTATGTGACCATGGCTGAGGAGTCCAAAACAAAACTCTCGTGGGCTTCCACCTGCGCGCAGCAGCAGCCTGGAAGGGAGTTTCCACAGCTGCTGCGGGGACAGCGTGCGTGAATTGTGGAGTTCGAGACCTCGCAGCCCTTCATGTGTCCTCACAGGGCTGCAGCGGAGGAGCGCAGGGGATTGTGTCCCGGCGCTTCAGGTAGGTGACAGCGCTCGTTCCTGCCCGCGTGCTCTCTCGAGGCCCGGCGCTTGCAGCACAGGAACTGCCCGAGCTCAGCCCGTCCCTTGAAGTGTCTGAGCATGTGTGGATTTAGGCAGGGCAGGACCGGCTTGGAGATACCACTTGACCGAAGGTGCAGAAGAACTTGCTCATCTTCAGCTTTGAGTTTAGAGTCGAGATCCTCTCTAAATAGACTCTATTAATTACACAGTCAAAGAAGGGTTTTATTTTCCGTTTAATCATGAATCATTTTGTTCTAAGAAAGCAAGTGAACAGAATGAGTGGGAACATGCCCAGTCTTTGAAAAGAAAAATACTTTTCAGCCTAGTGACGCCAATTCCATTGCTGGTTTCCTGAACTACACCAACGTTTTTTTTTTTTTTTTTTTTTTTTTTTTTGTTTCCTGCAAAGGCAAAAAACAAGAAAATGTTAACCAGATGACTGTTGTTTTGACCCTCCCCCAACAAAAACATTTATGGAGATGATAGGAAGGCAGCAGCAGCAAAGATTGGTAGGGCTGTTTTCCAAACGGGGCTCAGAGTGGTCCTCCTAAAATTTTAGTTCTAGTTCTAAATAAAACAACACTTTACCAAAACATGGGTTCAATAAAGCTGTGAGGTAACCTGCTTTGGAGCAGATCCTCCAGTGGAAGATCCATCCAAAGCTGTTAGCCATGAAGCTACAACCCCTGTCTGAGGAAGTGCCTGAGCTACACCTGACTGGAAACTGGGAACGGATAGCAAAATACTGCTTTATTCATGGGCTGTTCTGATACTCCTCTAGACAGCTGCCATTGAATGATGGCACAGGAAGCTAAACAGACCTCTATTTTCTATTTACATTAGCATTTTTTAGCGTCTGCCCATGTGCTTGTACTGAAGGAGTGCAATGTTGGCTCAGAGGTTCCTTTTTCAGCTGCCACACACACCCTTTTTCTTAGCAGCAGGAATCACCCTCGTGGCTCAACTCTGCCAAAGTTTGGTGCCATCCAGGTCCCCCAGCAGCTCTTAATTGCGTGCTCCCTCCCTCCCTAGCTGTTAAGTCAAAATGAATTGATTTGGTAGAGCCTTAATACTAAGCTGTTTAAAGGAACCCAGCTTATTTGTAGTGGAGGGATTAAAGGAGATGCTCACCAGTGCAAGCAGAGGAGCAGATCCATGGAGGTGGTCAGAGCGCATAAGGCCCTGTAGCCTCGGTTGGAAGAGAATGCACGAACACATTTTTATAGCACCCAAAGCCTCCAAGATTTTTCTCCTGCCATAGTATAAAAAAAACCTTTTCGTTTAGTTCTGCAGGCCTTTTAGCCAGCTTGCAGTCTTACAAAACACCTAAAAATACATGTGCTTATTTTCCATGTTGAAAATAAAAGGAAAAGTTCTTTTTTAAGACAAATCCACCGAAGGACTTCTATGGATTCCAGAATTTCCTACAATTTTCATTATTACTCTTTTCTCTGTAAATATTACTGTCTTGAGTTTGCAGACACCGGACTGAGGAAGAGCATACATAAAAGATTCGGCTTCATACCAGTTGCTGGGGTGTGAACAGTAGCAAGAATTGGACGAATGAGATTCAGTCAACCCTTTTGGTTTAGACATGTACATATATCCAGTGAGAAAAAGTCCATACCTTGTGTTTCGTTAATTTTGACTCCAACATGGCTAAGTCTTATTCCCTTCCTTTGTTTTGGAGAGGAAAAAATCTCCTGGATCCTCACGTCTACCTCAGACAGTCACATTTTCTAATCCAGTTCAGAAGCTAATTTGGCTCCATTTTAAAGCAAATTCTCTTTCCTGCTAGCACCCCCCTACACTAGTTAAGGCTCTGTGGCTGCTGCTTTCTTACTATGGAAGATAAAATACCAAGGCAACCACAAGCTTATTCTGAGGTGACCTTTGGGAGATGGCTCCAAAATCTGAACTTAAGTCTCAAGTATAGCATCTTTGGGGTTTTTTTTTGTTATGATACTGTAATATCTTTTACCTGAGCAGCAGGAAAGGAGCTACTGTTGTGGCAGAAGTAAATGCTTGAAGCCTGCTCTTGCTCAGTCACACACCAGCTGCCACACTGCTGGCCTGCAGCACGTTAATGAACTGGTGGGGAACGGCTGAAGGCTCCGGTCCCACTGGCCCTTTCATGCAAAACGGTGAACTAAAGCCTGGGGCTGCAGTGAGCTTGCGACACACAAGCTCAATGAGTCGCTCTAAACAGAAGAATCCTTCCCATGGGACTCTAGGACTGTAGAATATAAAGCTGAAATGGACTGTAAACCAACAAAAATCAGTAATGGGCATTAATCCATTATTACAAAAAGGGATATAACCACCGTTTGTGATTTACTCTCAATTTACTGTATATCTGTTAATGAGTTTGGTATTTTCAGTGATGTCAGATCACCCTACCCCAGGGGCAAGAGGGAAGTTCCTGCTATTCGCAGTGGCGCTGGGCGCAGCTCCACGTTTTCGCTGGCGCTGCGGTGCCACAACGCACATGTCGGCAGCGCCACCGGGTCCTGTTCCAGTTCCAGTGGGCCAGGCATTATGGGGGGAGATGAAGCTCTTCCTTGGCACCTCTGCTGAGTGCAGCCGAGGTTGCTCTTTCGCCAGCTGTTGAAGGCGCATGCGGAAGCCAAGCTGCTCGTTTCAAGCCTTGCTCCTGCTCCAAAAGCCGTGTTGGAGATGCAGATTACGGATTCCTCGCAGGGACGCACCAGAAGGCAGCCACCTTGCAGCAGGGAAGGTCCTCGTTTGGGCATTGCTGTCTGCTCCCAGCAAAGAAAATGCAGAAAATCAGCGACGGAATAAATGATCAGTGCTCCCTTGTTCCCCAGAGAGTATTCTTCTTCAGGTCATCCGCACCTCCGGTAGTAGAGCATGAACTTGAATCTCTGACAGTGCATTTATAGAGCACTTCAAAGAGATTAATTATTTGCCTTCACAAGTGTGTTTTACTACACTGACCTGCTCTAAAAAGATGTCCTATACTTTCCATGTCGATAGCAGTTAAATCTTGTTTAGAAGAAGAAAAAGAGCTGCCGTGCTGTAGTCCCTTCCCTTCAATAGCTCTTTTAGTCTATCTGTATTCAAGTCTAGCGACATGAGGTGTTTCTGCAGCATGGCCACAGCTAAAGCTTTTTTGTGGTAAATACCCTGTGATTAACCTCACTCACGGCCAGTGTTACATTGCAGAAGCTGTCCCTCTTGACATAGACCGTAGTCTGCAAAAGACCCTTCAGTTTAACTGAATTAGTTACAAATTCACTTCATTACAGGATAATATCACATCCCACTGGAATGAAACATACCAGTAGTTTATATTGCTGAAACTTGAATGTGCCATATTAAAAACTGCTAGTTGAACAGTATAGTTCAGCTAGTTCAACTTCCTTCTTGCCAAGCTTCTAAAGTGTAGAATGACCCAAACCTTCCCTTTTCAGTGCTAGCGAGTGTGCAAGAGTCTCATTTACAATTATGGATTTTTTTCCTGATAGTGCGCCCAAAATTATAGCTAACGAAGTGAAGAAAAGAAGCTTTGTCTTGTGTATGTTGATTTTTCAGACTTATTTTCATTTCTGTCTTTAGAAGTAAAATTGGAGGAAAAAAAATAATAGTTCTTAGCTGAGAAACCTTTAAAATGTCAGATGCCTTAGTAGTCACACTTTGCGGGGCTTGAAATAACATCTGAATGTAAACCTAACATAGGGAAACGCCTACACCGCCTCTCATGCTGTTACCGTCAGCGGAATTCAATGCACGTGCCCGGCAGCGCCCTTTTCTCGGTGTCCAAAGCTCGTGCTCTGGATCTCCGAGGATCCACCTGAGCACTGCCCCGCGTTCCTCACTTCGGTCATTTTTAGTTCCCCTGGGGTCCCGCTCTGTCACCTTCTGCACAGAAGTTCCCTCCCCGGCTCCCCGGCTTGTAGCGCTGTGCCCAGCTGCACAGGGCTGCCGCCCTCTGACTCTGCCCTCCCACCGCTCTGCTCCTGCGCTCGCCTCTCGCTGCCACAGCAAGGCATGAAACGATGCTCAGACACCGCAGGGCGAAGGAAAGGGACTGGTCTGGACGGAGCAGCTCCATCCGTGACCTGCAGGTGCTCGGGGAGCTGAGCTCTCCTCTTCTCCGACGCGTCTCACTGCTGAGGAGGTGGCAAGGGCATCCTGCTAACTCATCCCTTGCCGCTCCAGGCAAACTCCAGTTAATCCCTAGGAGTAAACACCTCCGCCTGTCTGAACTACTGCTTAAAACCTCTTTAAAGTCAGAGGGGAACAGAGCCACCAAGGTCCCCTCAAGCACCAAGGGAAGCCTATATAAGACCTTCCCCTGAGCAGGAGGAATGGGTTACTGAGTCTGAACTTCAAAATCCTGTGTTTAATTTCTAGT
Organism: Crypturellus tataupa; assembly: GCA_034781795.1. NCBI lineage: Eukaryota > Metazoa > Chordata > Aves > Tinamiformes > Tinamidae > Crypturellus > Crypturellus tataupa. The sequence goes on along the minus strand of JAWLRI010000959.1, from coordinate 1,678,802 downwards.
GGGTCTCAAAAGCACATCCCTCATGCCTGTCCGTTCCATCCCTCTAGCAGAAAGGCCTAATTCTGTAATTTAGGAGTTCAGGCATTTGAAAGGCCAAGCAACCAGGAGCTATTCCTGCCCAGCAGATGAGGAGGTTGCTGAGGCAGTTTCTCGATTTCATGATCATTTTATATGTGATTCCCTCTTTTGAGGTCCCTTTGCCAGCTGGCAATTCTTTCTCTGCTCTTCCAGTAGCCATTGCTTCAACTCAGCTTGATCACGACGGGGAGAGCGGCAGCCTATTTAGAGCTTAAAACACACATAGATTTAATGGTTGGAACCCCAGAGAACAACCTAGCATGAGGCCGATGGTGGCAATTAGCCAGATCATCTCCAAAGCAATATTATTAAAAGAACCCGGTATGCACGATATTTCTTTAATATCATACATACAAAGCCAAGCACATGGAACATGCAGATAATAGTATAAGGTAATAGGCCCTAACTCAAATTAATAACAGCTTCATAACTACAGGCAATTCCAGTATTTGGTATTCACTCCTAATGTCCTCTGAAGGGATCATATCTGTAATACAATAAAACTCCCACAGACTCCAGCAGGAGTGGGATTTAGAGTTAAAAGTCTGGCAAGAATACAGGGAGGATATTTCTTTTTCAAGTGGTCCAGGAAGTAATTATATAAAGCCGCTGATAATTCATTTGCATATAAAATAAGAACAGTAACGGGGGCTGAATTATCCCCTCTATGCAGAAACCCGGGGTGGTCAGGGCTGGCACGCCGTTAGTCTCTTGTCATATGAGCGATTCAGTTTGCAGCTGTATTTCTGTCTTGCAGGTCCAATTCAATCAAGAGAAGTGAAACATCATTAGCAAACTCACTGATTTATCCACCGCTAAAGCGCTGATACAGGCTTCTGCTCCTGCTGGTAATAAATCCTCTCCGTAGCCGTGTTTGCTCTCTCTAGGGACCTCCCATTATCCTGATGGCTACAGGTTTCTGACTTCCCTGCAGGAAGGGAAGCCTGAGCATCCATGAAGGCAGCGCCCGAAGGCAGCGGGAGCCATGGGACAGAGAGCAGGACACGAGCCAGCAGGACCGGGCAGCCACCCAGGCCCTGCAAGGAGGTGGCTGCGTGTAGCTGCAAGGGAAGCAGCAGCTGCTGCCCGAAGAAACTGCTGCGTAAGACCTTTTTTTTTCTCTTTCTGAACAATAACCATGCCTCTTGTTCTGCTCCCCACTTCCTCTCCGTGTTGCCCCTGCTGTGCTTGCCCCCGGAGCCTCGCTTGCCTCTCTGCTCGTCCTTCTGGTTCTCACCTGGTTGGGTGCCGCAGCTGCCACCTTGCCTGGCTCTGGCTCACACTTTAGCCTCTCTCCTGCAAAAATACAGGAGAAATCTGAAATCCAGTGGCAAGTGTCGTGTCCTGGGGTGGTTCCCATTCTCCCTCCTGGATGTCAGTAATGTTTAATGAAGGCGACGCAACTGCCTCAGGGCCCTTTTCCACCTCCAGGAGTCCGGACTGCCAGCTCTGAGCTCCCCACACAGCCTTCTCGCTGCCACTTTAATACACGTAACCCATTACACACCATTTTAGGTCAGGGCTCGTGCTTCGATGTCCTCCTGTCAGAGTGGACTCCAAACAACAGAGGCCCAAGGGCTCCTAGAAGTGCTGCTGCTTTTAGGAATAATTTCCCAAGCAGCAGTTTCAATAACTTGTTTGAAAATACTGGGTCATCTGTCTGCTAAGCTCATGTGATGTTTGGTTTGCCTTCGGCCCTTTCATCTTTCAGACACGAAAAAGTTATTCCTTTCAAATGTGGGAAGCCGGAATTAATGCTTCGGACTGTTTGCCACCTTAGAAACACTTCAGTTTAACCTGAACTTAATAAAAAAAAAAATGCACAAAAAGTACGAATCCAAATCTGCCAATGATAGTAGCCCATGTTTAAAATAGCTTTAACAAGAAGTTTGATTATGTTCCTGTCTTGCAATTATATTATTTTCATACTCCCTGAGTATAATATCTAAGATGATGAGAATAAGAGCCTTAAAAAAACAGATATTTTTAAAATATACAGGCTCTCTGGTCTTTATTATCTATGCTACAAAGGAAAGAAAATGACTAGTCGTGTAAAATCTTTATCCCTTCCACTGCGTGCTATTTCATCTCTCTTAAGATGGAGAATGGAAGGTGACTAATGTGCTCTACTTCTCTAATCATATCCTCATGCATTTGCAAAAGTCATTCAGTGCCTGGACCAAGAAGAACAGAAAAATGCCTATACGTAAAATGAGTATTTGGATTTTTTTAAACGCGCAAGCAAGTTTATTTGTCTAAGGGATGAGATGTTAAATGAATTTTCCAAAGCCGAGACTTCATACCATGCTTGGTCTCGCTGTTATTTTTCAAGCTCTTTGGTTGCATTCTCGTGCTGACCTGGCCTTCCTGGAGGGTTGTCACTCACCGCTGGCCAGAATGGCTTGTGCTCCTTGTGCTTCCAGAACGTCACATTCCTGGCAGCTCCGGCGCTTGCCCTCCCGCGGAGCCGGAGCGATTCCAGCGCGTGAGCCAGCGGGAAGCCACCCGCATCCCAGGAGCGTCACCTCACGGAGCTCACGGAGGGCGTCGGGTCTCGCTAACATCCCCATTGCAGCCTGTGAGGAACCTGCTCGACCGTAACCGCCGTCGCACCGTGTATCTCACGCGGTAGCCCAAGCATCCCGCCCCTGCAGCCCGTGCGAGCACGCGGAGCGGGTTAAGCTGCTGCTGGGTTTTTGAGCCGTTCCCATCTTTTCTCCAGCACGTTACGTTTTTCGCCACAAACCACAACTCTGACTAAAGCCATTTGCTAGAACTGGACTATGCAAAGCATGAAAAGCTCTGCAGGAACAAAAGAAAGTAATGGGGGGAAAAAGAAGTCCAAAACGGCATTTTGAAAAGTATGTTAATAAAAAAATAAAATAAAGCTGGGTAGCCCATTATGAGACAGTTTAACTCAGGTTTGTGCTGTAGTTTAAATCCTGGGCACCTTTCATGCTTACGGAGCAGAATCAAAACCTTCTGTAGTAAATTAAGAGCATTTTGCCCTTCAGAATTGAAAAAATGAGAACTAAAGTGAAATCAGCTGACTGTTATTCAATCTCCATTGTCCAATTGGATTAGGGAAAAATGTTAAAATGAATCCTGTGATTTTCTTCCCCATCTCCCTGAGTTTGGTTTTCAGTTTACAGAAAAGGCACCTGAGAATGTTCTTAAACACGCTCCCTGACTGCCATCAAAGGAGTTTTCTACTTTGGAAAAAGAGTGAGAGCCTTGTCTCAAAATGCATTTTTGCCAGAAATTCTGTCTTGATTAGGCTGCCTTGGAGCAATTTCTTGGGTGAGTGCCACAGTGAAGTTGTTGGATGGCAGCCATGTGTTCAACACTTAAAATAAAGTCTATTCCCTTAATTTGCAACTCAACGTAGAAGTTAAGCCTATTGATATTACCGGAGGGTGTGGCTCACACACATATGTACGCAATTATTTCCAGCATATTCCAATGAATAGATATATAGGCACACAGAAGTGCTCTGAAGTCGAGCGCTAATGTTCCTCGGGTAAGTATGTTGCCCCCATATGTTTTTTTCACTTGTAAATTATTCCACATTCAAATCCTCCCACTGGTGCTAAGGAAAATGTTAGATAATCCATGTATTTAAGGCAGCTCCTCTCCAGCCCACATCACCCTGCCCCGCAATGTAACAGTAACTTAGCAGACCCCTTGGGTAATTGTTTATATCCAAGTCTGCCGGACCGATCCTATCATCTGCGATCAAACTCAAGCGCATTTCCGCGCCCAAATGCGTGGGGAGGAGGAAGTGAGCAGAGGAGCGTTTTCTCCTGGACTGTCCCAGCAGGAGGTAAGGTTTTGTCTCCTTGGTCCCGGGGAAGGTTGGCAGGGAGCTTCCCGTGGGCACTCCCCAGGCCATCGCGGAGGGCGGAAGAGGTGGGCTGCACACTGAGGAGAAGTCCCTACTGAACAATATTTTTTTCTGCACAGCAGACATCAAGGTGCCTGATTCTTTTTTTGCCCACAAGCTCTCCACTCCTTGTGTAGCGCTTTACTGAGACCTGCAGTCCTGCCATCAGCTCCTGGGTTTCCTGCACGGTGTGTAGAGAGTTTAAAGGCACAAAATCAAACACGGGAAGCCAGAGTGGAAAGGAATGTGGTGAATATTGCTGTTCTCTTCCCCCTGCGCTCCCTCCAGACCCGTCTCATGGATGCTCACAAAATAGCCACATACATAAGAGCAAAATCTTGTGTGGGCAAAATACATCAGGCAGAACTGAGTGGAAGATAACTCTGCAGGTGCAAGAGGTCCTACTCCGAACATTAATCCTTCATTTTCAATACTATCTTCTGGCGTGTTTGTTGTTTATACTTACAATCACAAAGAGACTTTGGTTATTCCACAAGTGACTCGGGTTATATGAAAGAGAGATGAGTCTTATCTTTTAACACTGAAGATAGATTTTGTGCTCTGTAATTAACACCAAAATGATAATCACTAATTTTCAGATAAAATTAACTATGGTTCAGTGGGTAAAATTATGCATTCTGCTGAATATATAATTATATCTATTCTAAAGCAATCACTGCTCATATTTACATATTGAGAAATGGTTGCTGGAAACATGACCTACTTGGTAATAGGAAATAGTTTTGATTTTGAAGTGTATTTATTCTATACACTATTGTACCTGAATGTTAAATACCAGAAGAAGTATCTGCATGCTGGCTAAATTATCAATTTACTTTTCATTTTTTATCTGCTCCTTTTCTTCATTTTCCCCAGACTATGCAGTGCTGACAATATTAACAATTTAGTTCAGCGTTTTCCTAGACAGACTTTCCAAACAGCTCTGTGTGCTGAGCACAAGGAAGGGTTTTTTTGGTAGCAGCATTTGGAGTCTGAAGCAGAGCAGCTGTACATAAAAGGTACAAATGATATAGGAGAGCATGAATCATTCTTCTTAATCTATGCTGAGATGCTGAGTTCAAACCATGAGAAAGGTCACTGCTTCTTTGCACACAGATGACAGTACAAAGCGATCCAACTCTCATCTCAATTCCTTTCACCATCCATGGTCTCTGTAATGCCACTTTCAACAGAAGATCACATGAGAGAGGAAAACCCCAGCACGTCCTTGGCTTTGTGTGGAATCCTAGAAGCTCAAGACAGAGAAGACTGACATAGCCTGGTGAGAAAGGTCGCAAGCCACACTCACTACAGCTAAAATCTGGTTTTATCGCTCCCGATGCCCTTAAATCTAAAATGCGCTTATGTTTAACATTGAAAGAGAGGATGTTTTATCAGGTCTTGGAGACTCACAGGATTTTTGTAAAATCAAGTTGAGGAGAGGAAGCCTGCATACTCTCATTCTCTGGAAGTTGAAAATGACTGTACCCATTGGTTACCCCTAAACCCTAACCCTAAACCCTAACCTGTGTATTATTTAGAAGTAATATCCAGCATTAACCACCAGCTTCGCTCCTAGCACAGGGAGCCATGGGATTAGGGCTCACATACGGTCCACAGTAGGACATGGTGTGAACGCAGAACCCACAGGAGGAGACACCCCACCAGACAACTCTCCTATGAAGCCACTACCTCTATTGAAACAAAATATTTAGCCAAAGCTAAAATATTCAGTGGAAACCTACTGACTGATTCTATGCCTAGTTACACAGCCTGAGAAAGAAAGCAGCAGTGCAAAATGCAGGCAAGGAGGCAGGTAAGTGCAGAGACTGTACCGTGCCTTCTGGCTCTGAGCAGGTGAGGCCACAAAGAACGGGTATACCGCAGTGAAGCAGAGGCACGGATGGAGCCTCATGTCTTAAAACCAAACATGAATAACTGTGTACAATCAGCCTTCATTTCCTCCGGAAATGGCTCGCTACTGACTGCTGGATATGGTCAAACATGGAAAAATTTGGAGCTTCAGACCAATATTGTGCAGTATTGGCCAACACACAACCTCAGTTGCAACTCTCTTTCCATCTTATTTCTTCCTGATTGAGTTTGATACTGAACTTGAGCTTCGATTTTCTTCTGCAAATCAGATGTTCCCCCGTCCCCCAGAACATCTCTGGGGAACACCGTGCTGCTCCAGGCTGGGCTAGGAGACACACCAAGCCTATTTCTGCAAGAAGTGGAGGTGTTTCTTCTGATGCCAGGTATCATTGCACTGGTATTATTTATACTACTTACCCAGAAGTGTTCACAGGTTGTTATCCAAGTAATAGAAAAGACTTCAGGACCCCCAAGTAGATAAACTACATCCATCAATAAGGATTTCTGACCTTTGTTTTCTCTTTTATAGATTAAATCAGCAGTTATTCCAGGTTGTTTTTATAATCCCCTGATGCCGAGACTGTCTGAACAAATCTGGTCTACAGTGTAATTTATAGCAGCCCTTAGGACCTTGCTTTATTTACTTCATGACTTTATTTTTTACTTTAGCACTCTTTGGTACCAGCTATAGCATCCACGGTGGCATTTGACCTCCAAGACTTGCTGAAAAGCTGCATATCCCAGTCTGTCCTTCCTCTCTAAAATGTGCTCGATGAAAAGAAAGAGCGTGGACCGGAATCGAGTGCTAAGTTGTTTAAGTACCTGCTCCTACAAATATCTTAGGTCTGAAATTAAATCCAAAAGTTTCTCTTCCCTGTAGAACTTCCAGCTGAATTCCTGCCTTCTTGACCTTATTTGAACATTGTAACCTACTTTTGCCCAAGGAGTCACAAGCTAACATCAGCACCATTAAGTTCTCTCTTTACTTGTCAGAGACTCGGTATGTCTGACTGGAAATCCCCATTGACTGCTGAGCCATGACCAATATTTGGACATCTGTTCTTTGCTTTGCTCTTCAGGAGAAAGAGTCTAGCATTTCTGGGGATGACAAAAAGCTAGTACAGAAGAGTCATGTTACTGTATATCGCATGTGCACAGCTCCCTGGGCCCTAGCTGAAGAAGGGCTAGACGGTCTCCATAGCTCAATGCAACCCAATCCAGGCAACGCCGACTGGGTTGATTCAGCTTCCTTGCACCGCTAGTCCCACGGATTTTAAGGGCACAGAGCTATGCAGAGGTATAAGTGCAGAATTGGGGCCTTATTTTTCAGCTGGTCTTAGCAGTAATCGAACTGTGTGTAGCAAGTGCTTCACAGAATGAAAAAAAATAACTAAAGAATTTGTTTTAAAAAAAAAAGCTAAAATGAATTTATACATAATAAAAACACAGCAGGATGCTCTTACCCTTTGCCTTCAGCTTCCTCTGTAGTTAAGGGCTGTTTAGTGCCACTCTAGTTAAGATTCATGTGCTATTCCCATAATTAATCTCGTTTCTCAAAGACGTAGCGCTCAACTCCTTTCATTCGCACTGGGGACTGGAAGCAGCTTGCTAGTGATCAGGCTTAGTGTGAGTTTCTCTCCAGTCTTTACAACATGGCATATGCAGTCGATCCACTTACCACCTCTTACCGGAAAACTATTTACTCCCTGATCCTGAAATAGTTGCATGGTGTTGAGTCTATAGTTCTTGCTGGAAAAAACAGATGTTCTTCTTAATAAATGCAAAAGCATTAGAGGCTGAGACTTTTTTTAAATTTATTATTTATTTTTTAATAGAAGGCAAACCATAGCTTTAACATTGCGACTTTGTTTTGCACAGACACAATATTCTTCAGGAGCAGAAGCCTGAAATTACAAAGTATGGACATTTATGCCTTTCCTTTGCCTTCATGTTGTATTAATATATGTTCCTAAGCAATTTGTCTCCTTTAGAAGGGAATAATTGGTTACATAATTTAATAGATCAATTTGCGAATAAGTCATGGGAGAAATTGTAGCATACGTAAATAACAAAAAAATGAAGATACTGTTATCATGGCAAAGGCAAAGGAACCACATGCCAAGTACCCAATTAACGTAAATTAGCACAATCTGATTGATATTAAGGGTGGTAAATACACTTATTCTGACGAAAGAGTTGCCCTTTCTCTTGCACAGTCTGTTCACTCTGATGTTAAAAGCCCGACTCAGAAGAGCAACTAAGCTGAAAGACAAGTCTGACTTTGTCACACTCTGCTCCATCGCTATTGTCCGTGTTTGTAAGGACACTTAAACTTACGGGGCCCGACTACTTCAGTCTCAGAGCTAGACAGATATAGATGGGGCTTGTTGGTAAAGTGGCCGGAGGAGAAGCCACCCGGGCGCCCGGCCTCCCTGAGCCTGCTCGCCGGGACTCCCCATCACTGCCCTTGCCCAGAGCTAAGGCGTTGCGGGCAGGGTGTGAAGAGCAGCGCAAGGCCTGCGCCAGCGCAGGGCCGCGCGGCGGGACGCGGCTCGCGTGGCACCAGCACCGCCGTGCTCAGCGCCGCGAGGCGGCTCGGCACAGGCCGTGGGGAGCTGGGAGGGCTCCCCGCGAGCGGGAACGGGCAGGATTCTGCGGTAACTTCTGCCTGGACACTCAGCGTCCCCACTGGGGCAACGGGGGAGCATTAAGCGGGCGCCTCCGATGCCCACG
>JAWLRI010000959.1:1645297-1669893 GCA_034781795.1 Crypturellus tataupa | reverse complement strand
GTGCCCGGCGTGCGGGGAGAGGGGGGGATAGCATCGTGCGGGACTGGTGGGTTGGACGCCGCTGTATGGAGCCGGCCCGGGACATGTGCATGCGTGTGTGTGCGCGTTCCTTGTTGTTTTTGTATGTGTCTTTTCCCCGCGCTGTGCCCTGTCCTGCCGAGGCTGGGGGGACGGCGGTGCGCGCGAGGCCATGCGGGGCGCCCGAGGAGCCCCCGGGTTGAGGGGTGACCCCGGCTTAGGGGGGGGTTCCTCAACACCCCCTCCTCACCAAGTCCTGCTGCGTGCCCTGGGCCGCTCGCTTGGGCCAAGTTACATTTTGCCCCGAGGTGTCCGGGTAGTTAAGGGAGAGGAAGGACGAGTTCGGAGGACCTGGGTATTTATGCATTATTATATTTACATTACGCCTTGCAAAATGTTTGCTGTACCTGTGGTGCAGCACCTAGCGCGTTTCTGCTCTTAAGCACCAGGAAATCCTACAAGTCTTTAGGGCTAGCGCCGTCCAGCAGTTTTCCGTCTCATAGCTTGGGTTGTGTGATCCTCTGAGGGAATGGGCCTGAGGAGGGAATGAAAACTGACGGCTTCTGGTTCCCACTTACGGGGAGGACTCAGCTCATGTAAGTGCACGAGCACGACTGGGGCCCGGGACAGGGTTTGCCGCGCACGGGGGTCCCTCAGGAGCCAACGTGCCCGTTTGGCGCCCGCATCCTTCCCATAAAGAGCGTTTTCAGCCGCACCACCTCCCGCAAGCGCTCCCCGCGACCAAGAGCTCGCCCGAGGAATTAACCCGTGATGAAAGTTAGGAAGTTTCAAATGAACGACGGAAAGAAACGCAGCCGGCTCTCCGGTCGGGTTTGCCCCCAGCGTTGCCCTCTAGCTCGGAGGCTGCGGCTGCTGGAGCAGAATGGCCGGCCGGAGCGTGCCCGTGTGGTAACGTGCACGTTCGGGTGCTGGCGCTGTCTTCTCTGCTTTCAATTAAGGAAAAAGACATTAAAAAAAAAAAAAAAAAAAAAAGTAATTGCACTGCCAAAGCCAAAGGAAGCTGATGATCCCGTGGTGGTTACTTTGTTAAATTAATGCGCATCACCTAACTTCTTAATTTCCAAATGCCGTGAACTGGTTTGCTCGTCACCTAGCTCAGCAAAGATCTGAGTGCTGTGAGATTGTGGCCCTTTCCAGCCCCCTTCCCAGGTTTGAAAAACCCTTTAAAGCAGTGTGAAAGCACTCTTCTTGCTGACCTTCAACTCTGAAAGTTACGGAGTACGTATGCTGGCTATATTATCTCTCCCCCCCCAAGTTTTCCTTTTTCTATGTATGTTCTGATACTTCCACTTTTGGACTGTTTTCACCATGTATTCTTTCAAAATCTGCTATTAAATGAAACCATAGTGTTGATGGCTCTCATATCTTTGTATTCTCTTAATGCGCACTTTGTATTAATGGATTGATGTCAAGTAAATCTGGGAATGGGGATGAAAGAATGAAAAATGGTTTTATTCCAAGTTGCTTATTAAGAAAAGAGAGTCCAATGCATTCACTGGGTTACAACATCTTATTTTGGGCAATAGGGAATAAAATATATTAGGTAGTATTTCATGTGCAATCATTCCTAAGTGTCTTCGCTGTTAGTTCTGTAAAATTGACTTTTCCCTCGGTAAATTAAATTGCATGGGATTTGAAATCTAAAAGCTGTTTTAAATCTTTGTAAATAATTTATCTTGTGAAGAAGCAAATCTGTACTGTAGTACTAAAATCTTAGGAAAATATTGGAGTTAGCCTTGTAAGTTGTGAGTCCACAGCAATGTATAACACATGCTTTATGTCCCTATTGTCCAAACTGTAAAGGTTGAGGAAAAATTAAGCGGGGTGGAAAGAAGAGAACATTTCTTAAGTGTTTTGCTGATAGTATTTGCACTGAGCTCCACATTCTGCTGTTACTTTTCTTCCAACTCTTCTTAGATAATCTAGTTATGCCTAACTAGCTAACTGTGGCGTAATCAGTCAGCAGTGGGGACGTCTAAGGCAATTTCAGATTAAATGTTCCAAAAAGAAGTCACAAGAAGAAAAAAGAAGAAGAAGAAGCCTTTGTCAGCTGGTGAAGCATTCCCTCATGAATGCAGCATTCTGTGTATGCTATTACATAACTGTTGCTCCGCTGTTATGTAGGCTGGGGCTAATTTGACTATCTAACCAGGGTTTGTTTGGAGTTCCAGCACTGCACGGAGCTTGCTGATCCGGTTGCAAGGATACATTTGACTGTTTCTATTTAGGAGCATTTGCATAGGTCTTAACCATGCAAAACTTTTGTGGAAGACGGGCCTGCTGAGGCTGATTTTTTTTTCCTTCTTTCTCCTCTCCTCTCTCTCGGAGCTGCTGAGAGTCCATCACTGTCACTGATTTCATTAGGCTTTTGGCTCGCTCAGCACTTCTGAACGTCGGGCCCGTTGTGTTTAACAACATTTACGGTGTACGTCGGCTGTAGGGGCGTCAGTAAGGAGCAGCCGACTGCTCTGTGCATCTTGGGGCAGAAGAGCCAGCCATCAGTGTCTTACACTGCAGCACAAACTTTCCCAAGTCTTGATTTGGGGCAGAGGCTTATTTTACAAAATTAACAAAAGAATGGAAAACTTTTTTTTCTCCTAAACTACATAAGTAAATAATTACTACATAAATAACATGGAAAATACAGTTTCTTAGGAACTGCGTGTTTTCCTAATTTTACATCTTCTCCTCTTTTTGCTCTCCCCAAAAGTTGCTTTCAAATAAGAAACAAGGTTGGGCTAGGTATGTGTTTTTTTTTTCTTTTTTAAGATACTGAGGAGATACAATGCCCATGAGGAGGGGACCCAGTGAAGTCTCTCTTTATATGTCCTGTCCTTATGCCCTGTCCCTTTGTAGCTCCTCACCAGATACCCTTGCAGCACCCCAACCCTCCAAGAGTCCTCAGGGGCCTTTCCCTGTGACATTCCTGGGCCACTGTCCTGTCCTCAAGACCTTCTGCAGTGCATCCTGCTCCCCACAAAATTAGCTACCCCTGCACTTGTATCCCCAACCTGGGCCATCCCTTTCCCATAGGCAGCAGCTCCGGGAGTTCCACTTTTTGTAGTTCTATTGCATGTAGAAAAGCTCCTTGCTTTTATGTAAAACATGTTCAAAGTAGGTTCGGATATTCCCTAAACCACTCTTTCTTCTTAAAAACAGCTGAGGGCAAATCCTGAAAGAAAATCTCTTTCTTCCTATTCAGCTGTACACTTTGTCCAGGCAGGACTGGAGATCTTTTGTGTGTCACATTAATAGTGAAATCTGAATAGAATTGGTCATTAACCATGGCAAGATTTCAACTGCAGAGACTTGTAGTCCATATTTTGTTAAATCTTGCATCTATGAATATATCTGAATATATTGAACCCTCATCCTATAAAAAGGAAAAAGAAAAAAAACCCTAGCATGTAGTTTTCTCTGATATGATATAAAATTGTGTACTTCTTTATCCCTCAATTTCTCTAACACCCGATTAGGCTATTAAAAAGTACTTAATTTTGCCTTCTTGACATAATCTTTTTCACCTGAAAAGATATTGGAGAAGAAAAGGCTGTGCATTTTGGGTATTTCCCAGCATTTTAAGTGATTTGTGGTCTCACCATGTTTACAGATTCTCTCTCTCGCTCTCTTTATAAGCATGGTTCAGTAATATAGGAAATCTGGTTTTGCCTGTATGAATTATGGGATGTGTGATACAAACCATTTCAGGGTCTATCAGGAAAGCATGCTGGCTCGCAGACACGATGCCCCGGAGAGCTCAGCTGTGGCTGTGTTTGACTATCTGCCTCTCAGAGCATCTCTGGAACCTCTTAGACCAGTTGGAATGTGCATGTCACTTTCAATGTTTTAAGCGTTTAGGTATTAAATTATTTTCTTAAGCAGGATACCTTTAATCAAATTTCCTTCTGTTTGTTGTTATTCCAGCAGTCGCCACATTGCACACATCATTTTGATGCATTTTTTTTTTATATCCTTAGGTTTTTTCATTACTGCTGTCTAAAGTCCCAACTTTTCCCAAAAATCCAAAAATCTGGGGCTCCCCTTTCGCCCTCTGCTTTCGCGTGCCAACCACCGTTGCCGCTCGCTCCTCCCGAGAGCTGCTCCGGCAGTTTCTCCCCTCGCACCTGTGTGGTCGACTCTCCATTTAACCTTCATGTGACCGTAAGAGACCTCAAAGTTGTTGCGATTTAGATTGAATTATTGGGTCTCTGCTGAGTCTCCTTGGCTCTGCACAAAGCCAGGAGCTTTAATTGGGAAGATCACCATGAAAATACCCCAAAATGGGCAAAAGACCAAATAGAGCCATGAAGGGGTAAGGTGACTTCTCCCAGGTTTATGCCAAGTTAGCGACAGTGCCAGGATTGGAATTAGTATCTCCAAGATCTCTCCCAGCATGGTTAGACATGAACTTCTCATAGGTGGGACATCAAGGTAGCTCTACTCTTACAGTACCCCGTTACTCATCTTACACAGACGTAGTGGAGAACAGCGGGTATTTGAGTTTGACCATCCAGCATAACATGTGGATAGGATCATGCGAACGGTTTGATCCTCACTGTTTTGTTGCTTTCTTCTTCTGCTCTGTTAGTCTCACACTCCATAATTATTTGTCCCAAGGGTTTTAGGCTCCGAAGGATGCTTATGAAGTCGTGGCTTTGTAGGGAAGAGTTTAGAAAACTATGGGAATTCAGGATCTTTTGTTCTCCGTGTGTGTGTTTTTGTTTGTCCCTTTTTTTTTTTTTTTTCATGTGTTATTTGGCTAGCTGGAATTTCAAAATGTGGATGGAACTTGTTTCATTAATGGAAAGACGTTTCCAAAAGAGTTACCGAGCGACATAAAATGCAGTGCTTTGACGTTCACCATTTCTGTGTGTATTTTATGCTTTGGCACTTGAATGTGTGTGACACATGGAAAATTTTAGCCTTAAGTAATACCTACAGCAGCAGATTTCAGGTATGCCTGTGTGCTTAGTGTGTGAGGTTTCCAGGCTGGGGAAAGAACTTGGAAAATGAAACTTGTGTCATGAAGAAAAATGGACTTCATGAAGTTTTAAATTGATTTGGAATATCCAGCTTCAGATACAGCCTTTGTAATTGTGTGGGCTATTTTTAAAGTGTTTTATTGGGAGAATAGAGAAAGCAGTACGTATTGCAGCCTGAAACTCTACCTATATGTATGTCTTTTCAGTGCCAAAGAAAATATATGAATTGTCCAAGTCTAAACCATATTGAAATTGTAGCGAGTAGAATTGCAGTGATGGTAAACAGGACAAAATTTGCTCTTATGTTACTTACTCTTTAGAATGCAGCTACCTTGCCTTTCAAATGCTGGTTTGTGGACTGGCAATTGGAAGGAGCAGCTGCTCTACGGTCCAGGTAGATCCAAGAAACACTGAGTAAATGATGGGAGCCTAGGCAGAGAAGGATTACACTTAGCCATGTATGTTTAACCTACATTTAAATGACAATTCTGAAATGTTTGAAGCATCTCTTTGGGCTTATTAGTGCTTTTGCAGAGCCAGAGCTGTGGCACCTGCTGCTGGCTGCCCAAGGAGGAGAGCGACTTTCTCATGGTGCCAGCAAGCTGAGGCCACTGTGGATGTTCCCACATCTCTGTTTTCCACTTTACCTTTTAATCCATGTTTTTTTTCCGTTTGGGCACTAGAAAATTCCTTGCGTCTTTTAAATGCTGAACCCGAGACGTGCTGTGGGCTGGGTAAATGTGAGCATGAGATGCACGTTCTCACGTCTGTGCCCTTTGCGAGGAGACTCGTGGCAGACCCGACGTTGGAACACAGCATCTCTTCAAGAGAGATTTCGCACTGATATTTTAAACTCCTGGGATTTATGTCTTTGCCGCTTTTCTCTCAACATGAGTATTTTGTGACATGAGAGAATGCTTTCAGTAAACTCAAAGTCTTTTTAAAGCTGTTCAGATTCTAGGAACTTCTGTCAGGATTTGTTGGAATGAAGTCATCAACTCCTATGGTGCCTACATATCTGGTGCAAGTTCGAACTAGTGCAAATTTCTGAGAGGATCTTAATTACTATTTCCTGTTTCTTTCTATTAAATTGATTGCTTCCATATTTTTCTATTAAACTCATTCTAATTTTCTTCTTTTGTTGGAGGGGGAAAGAAAAGAAAAAGACTGCTGGGAGGCTTGCTCTTTGTGTATAAACTTCTGCTTTTGTTACCAGAACTGTGTTGACATAAATGTCATGCACTTTCCTCAAACAAAAGTGTAAAATGAGACATCATATTTGTTAGGAGCACAGCTGAAAATCAGTTTGCCACATGGAACTTCCCTTGTGGGAGGTTAAATGTTCTTCTGGAGCTGCTTAGGCACATATCGCAAAGAAGTCAAGGGAGAAGAGAGATGACGAGTGGAAGTGTTTGAAGCTGAGAGCTTTCGGTGCGAGCACAGGGACCTGCTCCAGCACATCTGTCAAGAGCCCACGGCCTGCAAGATGCACCAAATAACGTGTCCTATAACGCCTGCTTGGGCTCTGATGGGCGCCGGTACGAAAGCCAGGGCTCCTGAAATCTGAGGTATTTGTCATGCAGTGGCAAGGAGATAGAAATATCTATTGCCTGCTGCCCCTCCAATGAAGTTATTAGGTCCTAAGGCTGCATTAAGCCAGAATTTTATGTAAGCAAGTACACAAATGCATCGCAGAGAGGGCTTTGCTGCGCCATATGCTAGACTAATTATTTTCCTGATGCAGTTTCTTCACTTCATAGATGCTTCCCTCGCTGCATGCCGAAATTAAAATGGCAATTTCTCATGCTCTTTAATTGTCTGGTGAAAATCTGGCATGTTGATTAATATCTGTAAACTTAAAAAAACAGTGACATGGAACAAAAACTTGCCGATTCAGTCATCTTGCTCTTTGGACCCTTTTATTATTACTTTCTCCCCTAAATGATTTTAAAACTTTTTGAAAATACACATTTTTTCCTCCAAAGTTGACCTAGTCTCTATTAAATAGAGGCTAATATGAGAATAAATAATGGATATTTAATCTTTAACCACCTCCTAAAATAAAAAGCAGCAGAGCAGAACGTAATCTGGCACTGTCTGCCACTGATACACTTGCAAAAACGTGACTGAGAAGGAATCACTGTTGCCTACCACATAGTGAATTCTTCCTGTTTTGCAGTGGAAATGTAAGAGGAGTAGAAAGGAATCAAGAAGGGATAAAGACTTTTGGAAACTGTGATATCTTAAAGCAGCCTTGACAGACTGAAAGTGAGTATTTTGGGAGTGTGTGGAACAGAAAGAAAGCCCACGTGAAGCGGCAGCTTTAGTGAAGACTTGACTTGTTGCTTTAAACAGTCTGTGGATTTCATTCACATGATTTTCTTATCGCAGAACTGCTTTTCTGCATTTTCTTAGGTTTCCCATGGCTGTCCTCAAAAAACTGCTAAATGTTTTCCCCATGAGAGTCCCCTCCCCAATATGCCCCAACACGGTTCAGGCTCTTTTGATCAGCCTTGCGGAGAGGAAGTGTGGGACCTCATGGTTGCGCTTTGTTCTTCCCACCCCCTAATCTCTTCTCTGTGATCTGCTGTGGACTGTATGTGTGTATAGATACATAGTACCCTGATCCCATTATTCCTGTTTTTAAGATGTGCTCATTAAGTTTTGTTTTCTGAAGACCATTGGCTTAATTTGTTTCTGCTTCTTCAGTTCAAAATATTTCCTTTTCTTTGGGTAATATTCACCCCTTCACTGTCTCTTGTCCACCTCTGAAGTTGGTTGCTGGGTGAATAGTATCCCTTTGTGTGGTAGTTTTGTGTTTTAATTTTCTTCTCCTGTTTCCTTGCATAGTGCCAGATTTTATCTGTCTTGTCTTTTCCTGCCTTTGGACAATTTTGTATTGGCTTTTGATCTTCCATTGAATAGTTTCTCCTTGAGATAGCGGCCAAGAGCTCTTGCTGTTTCTGCATGCTTATGTGTCTTGCTTGTAGTAGATGAGAACTGCTGTGACACAATTAGGTGGTGAACTTTGAATCTGCAGATATATTTTCTGCAGATGGTGTATTTTTGCACTAGATGCTAGCTTCTCTCCTTCTCTCCTTCTCTTTGCCGTAAACGATGTTCTGTTACAGAAGAAAAAGAATTGTTTTCTTAAATTATTTTCCCAAAGGAAATACTTGTTTCAGAGACACACCTCTAACATTAAAAAAGTGTAATACCAAATGATTTACTGGAGGGAGGTGGCAGGCTTGGCTTTCTGTTTGTGCAGTAATAGAATAGCACTGCGCATGTGCAATATTAAGTGTTCTTGCCAAGGCTAACAGCAAAACCCCAGCTGCTATTATAGACTAATGTTTAATAATAATTTAATGATAATGATAAGCATGTTAATTACTGTATATTGAATCTTTTCTGTTCTTTTATGAATATACCAAGAAAAAAATCTGGTAGTTTAGCTGCAGCCACCACTATCTACTTTCTCCCCTTCTGAAATGCATTTAGTTGCTTAAACTACCTAGTTTCATGGTTCATTGTTTGACCTTAGATAGCTTTGATTTTTTGTAGGTACAGGTACTAACCAAGTTTACTGGTGTGCTGGATACAGCATGGCAAACTGCTTTCTGAAGTCCATCTACCCTCTTAGAATTTATTCAAATGGCTTAGAGAATGGCTTAGGTTATCATAGTTTAACTGAGCGATGAGAAAAGAAATATCTGCTTTCTTATATTAAAAATATATATTTATTTGGAAAAGTGACATTTCTGATTCTTCCTCTAGCATGCTCAGCGAGTCCCTGTGCAGAACTTTTGAGCAAAGTCATGTGCAGACTTCATAGGAAGATGCAAAAGGGGAGCCGCAGTGACTATGATCAGCCAAAACACGAGTTCCTATCCTGGAGCTTTCCTACCCGTTTCTCATGCCATAATGCAGGTTTATAGATTCAAAAATGCCATCATGCCCGCTTAAGTTAGCAGCTACTATAATCCTTCTTAAAATACTTGATCCTTAACTCTCTATTTTTTAGGGATGAGGATGGGAAGATCAGTAGGAGGGAAAAATGCCTTTTTCCCTTTCATATGTGTTTGTGAGCGCGACAGCTGTGCCCACTTTCCACATGGTCAGTAGCCTGTCTTCATCTCTGTGTGCGAAGTGTCCCATATGTTAGGTCATGTACTAGTAAATCAGCTGTTTTACATTGCCTTACTTGGAAAATATGTCGTATTTTTCATTGCATATGCTTCATGGCTCCAACATTTGTGTTCTGCATTTACACCATGTTATTAAATCTGTAGAAAAAGTAGCAAATAGTTACTGACGAAAATGCGGGGATATCCATTATGAAAATTCCACTTTTGTAGCTTCCCTTGGTTGTTTATATGGCAGCTCTCTAAGAAAACTCTTAGCTCCCTAAGGAACCGCTCATTTAGGGGACCCTGGAAACTCACCTGGTTGAACCGCGCTCACCTTGAGTCCTCCGACAGGTTCCATTTAGAAAAAGAAGAACTCCAGAATTTAATATTATTTTAATACTGTTGTATTAAAATTGTAATTAAAATTGTATTAAAATACTAATAGTACAATACTAATTGTATTAAAATAGGAATAGTGTTTTAATACTATTTAATACTTCCATTTTAATAGTATTCCTTTGTGCCAGGCTAAGTTACAGCAGCATCCCAAAAGTGAATTCATTCCCAACTGCTGCGTGTAGTCCAAGAGACATTCAGGATTTGACTCGTGGGCGCTCAGAACCAGACTTGGAGCTACAGCCTTTGCTTTTTGGTGGCAGACATGGCTGGAGCCATTTGTAGCCTCAGGCTGGACAGCTGCCATGTGCTTCCCTTGTTCCCGAGGGGAATGGCTGGGAAGAGCACCCGAGTCATAGTCTGTACTTCGGGCTCCTTGAACACTCAACCTCTTATGCTGGTGCTTCCTGCCGGGAGATGCTGGCAGCTAATTGAAAACCCTTCCTGTAGGTTGTCAAGGCTTTTAAAGAAGGTTTTACCTTTATTATTTCGGAAACCACCTCTTTTTCCTTGTGACGTGCCAGGACAGCTGAGTTCATCTTAAGTGCTACCGAACATGAGCCTGGAGAGGACGGCAGTTCTGCAGCCCCTCTAGCCGTGCCCCTGCTCCTAGTGGCCCTTGGGTCGGCCACCAGCAGGACATGGGGCCTGAGCAGCTGCCAAACACGATGCAAGACGTGACGTGGGCACCTGGTACCCTGTCCTGTACATTAGCGTGCAGACCTTTTCCTTCCCGCGCCGCTCCACGCTCAGGAGTTCGCTCGGGGTCTTTCAGGAAGCCTCGTGCGGGCTTACCTGGAGCGCAGGTGGTGGGAGTTTGCTCCGGGAAGCACTGACCTTTCCCAGCGTTGGTCCTGGCAGCCCTCTCCCCGTGGAGCTCCGGGAAGCAGGCGGTGCTGCGCTGCCTGCGAGCTTTGCCGCTCTCTTTGGTTTCCCCATAGCTATGGTGAGCCTTCCTGCGGCCCAGGAATGCACCAGCTGGAGATAATCTAGGGAAATGTGCGGCTCTACATACTAATTAGTTCAGGTCCTGATGCTGGTAGGAGAAGTACAGCAGCTTCCCGCCCCGCAAGGGGTTTCTGGGTTGCCTTTGTGAACCCCTTTGGCTTTTGCTGAGAAAAAAAAAAAAGCTCCGTAGTAATTAGAATTAACCTGAACTGCTCTAGAGGAGCCTGATTTCAATTAGGGCATGATTATTAACTGTACAAGTATTTCGCTCTCCCTCTCCTCCCCTACCACACATGCGCTTCAATGGCTCAGTAAAATCCGCCGGGTTGATGTCTGCTGAGCTGCTGGCTGAAGCCACTCATCTCTATAGGGAAAAGAAGGGCTTCGCTGGCGAGTATGGCAAGGACCCGGCAGAGGTGTGGGGCCAGCCACACCACAAACCCTGTTGGTGGCTACTGGCCGCCCTCAGAAAGCCAGGGCTGTGGGAGCAGAAAGGCATGAAAAGGTAGTTTTACTGCATACATAACTTTTCTGAATATTGTTCTTGCCGTGGCCATCTGGAGCATTAGCTAACAAAATTAAGTCTCTTAAGTGGTTACCCTGAAAGTTCTCTGCGCTCTAGTGGTGTTGCCTTCTGTATGCAGATGTGCTTCAGAAAAAAGAACAACTTTCACTAAAAAACAGTCTGTGTTTAATAACTCAGTGCAAGGGAATTTTGCAGAGAGCTTTAATCTCAAAGCATGGAAAAAATCTTGGTTTGAACGTTCAGAGAGTCTATGTTATAGCTTTCTTTCATGTGAACTTTAAAATGTACCTACGTTTTCTTTATATATAGATGACACCATTTAAGTGTCAAGCTTGTTTTTGTAAGGAACATGTTTTTTGTATGAACGTGGGTTTTGATCATTAAAGTTCATTTTAAATAAGAAACATTTTGAATTGGATTGTCCTGTCACAATTAGCAAATTAGGTTTTAGTTTAACCTCTCTCAGTTAAATAGAGATATATCAAATTTGCCATGTTAAAGTTGGTATTTGCTCTTCAAGGTAGTTTTTCAGACAAGATCCATAGAAAGCTACATTTCTTTCAAGATTTTTTTTTCCAGTACAGTGCTTGGGTGCCCTGAGCTACTTTGCTTTGTTTTGCTGTACAATGGTGTGGTAAGACCCCTCCGTACGTGTGACCTCTGTTGATGGAACAAATATTCTCCTCTTCTCACTGTTGTTTATTTTTATAGTATTTAAGAAGTTGATGTTGGTGGGACAAAAAAAACCGTAGTAAAATTTTTTTTTTTTTTTTTTTAATCCAGGCAACAAGGATGGGATTGGGAAGAGCTTTCCCAACTAGGTTGGGAAGAACTGTTGGGAAGAGCTTTCTCCCTAAGCATAAGCAATTTTTTCATAAGCAATTGAGCCTTTTTTTGGTGGAAAATATGTTTGCAAGAATAGAGGCCACTAAACCTAAATCCTTTTGGCCCTGTAAAATGTTTAAGGTTTGATAATCCGTAAACATGACAGCCCCTTCTCCCCAAGAACTGATGTGTTACAAGGTACCTGTTGCGCTACCTGTGGGAGATCCCGTGTCCTTCAGGGAGGGCTTGCTCTGTGGTTTCTTAGCGTCTTTGCAGGAGGTTGATCTCCCTCCTTCTGGGCTCTTACGCACCACATCTTTGCTCCCTGTTCCCACTCCTTTCCAGCCATTGTCCCTTGTAGTCCTTGAATGCCCACAAGATCACAAGACCCGCTGTTATTTCGCTGGGCTTTTGTTCACTGTTTAGTTTCTGAGCACTTAGTGTCTGGTACTTATTTCAGAGTGGAAATCTGCTTCCCTTTGCTCCAGTAAAAGATGCAGTTTTTCCAATTTGTGTTAGGACCGGGTCTAGAGCCTGCACTGGCTTGTGATAACCTTGGCGATGGGATTGAAAGAGGCAGTTGAAGTGCAGCTGGGGAGCCTCCCTTCCGAGGTGATGCTAGGACCTTTGCACTTGCCTTGGGGAAAAAGAAAGCCAAATCTGTCCCATGCGTCTTGTGTCTGCCCTTTACACACTTACTTACCTTGTGTCTTGGACTTACAGCTGCTGGTCCATGAGGAAGCACAAATGCTAGAAAAATCTAGAGTCGATAAGCACACGTGAAGGACCTGGGTCCCAAGGGAGCATGTCTGAATCAGGAGTCATGAAGCAAGGAATATTTCTTGCTAGGTGGTGCATCCTTGGGTAGGTTCAGGTGGAAAAGTGTTCTTTTCTAACATCGTGATTGCTACATTTTCAGTTCTCAAATTATTTCCTGCTTTTTCCTCCACCTTTTTCCCCGAAGAAGATCTTGCTGTGAAGTTATTGCCAGTGTTTGAATAGTGCAGTCTCTCTGCCTGATATTTGCATTCCCTATTCAGCAATCACTGAGAAGCAACCAAAAAATTATTGCAAGTGTCTAAAACCAATAAATTTCGACGTGATGAGGAGTTTCACAGGAATGCCATTAAGGAAATCGTTACCAAACTGACGTAAGCATCATATTTTTTTGCTTTGCAAACTGCATTTTCCAGACAAACTTTGTCATAACGGAGTAGTTAGGAAACGGCGGTTAGTGGGTCAGACAGGCCCAGAGGGCTGCGCTGGGTTTTGCTCAGCCAAATGTTAGTGCTTTTCAATCAACGCTGAGGTCTGCATGGGGCACTCTCTTCCTCCCCCAAAGCCATAACAAAATAAAAGCGGATGTTGAGTGGGGTCGTGCACAACATCTGTCCGCTTCCAGAGCTGCTGGGGAGCTGCCGCGACGAGCGAGGGAAGCTGCTCTCTGCGACGGGCGCAGTTGCAGCGTCGTGGCGGCTTCGGTGCCCTGCCTGCGTTATCATAAAGGTCTGCGCCCAGGGCCAAAGCTTCCTTGAGAAGGAGAAGGAGAATTTCCTTTCACATTTCGTGCAAGACTTTTAAGAGAAAGGTACAGAATTCCTGTAAAACCATATCCCTGAGATTGGAAGTCCAATTAATTCACAGTGCTGTGAAATAATTGCATAGATTTGCTTTTTTTTTTTCCCCTGTAAAACTTCCATAGGTGTTGGACTACTTTACATTAGGGAATTATTTTTTTTTTTTTTACAAATCTCACTGCTGCCACCTGTTCAGTCTCTAGTAAATGTAATTAACAAGATGGTAAAAACGCTGGAGGCTTTGGAGTCTGAACAGCTCATACATTCCCTGGCCTAGAACATGTGTTAATTGGGCTATCCTAATAAGTTTCAATTTGTCTTGATGTGGGTCTTCACTCTTTTAACACTAACCTCCATGCAAACCAATTTCATTAAAAAAAAAAATACATTAAAAGAGCCTCTGTGGACATCTAATGCAGACATCTTTAATTTGAAGTTTTTACATTCAACTTGAACTTCTCCTGATTAGTAGGAGTATATTAAATTCATTCCCAAAACAGACATAAAAAAAAAAAAAAAGGTTTAGAGGGATTCATAAATCATGAAATACTTTTAATTATAATACGATCTACACAACATATTTTGTTGCATGAACCCAGTGTTGGAAAGTGTGATTGAGGATAAGTACCATGGTACCAGGTAGTGCTGACGGGAGTGAAGCACGCTGTAGCTTGGATACAAATAAACGAAGCATTTGTATAGAAATAACATGTGAAAACATCATTACTGGTTCCTAGCGCCTGATTCAGGCTAGCTACAAGGTAACACACATGGAAACTTTGACTTTGAACTTTCTTTTTACAACTCTGTTGCTACCATCGTTTTCTATTTAGCAATCAAATTCAGCACAGTAAGCAAACATTTGGTCTGTTTATTGTGGTAGAGGTTGTAACGTAAATTATGTTCTTCCAATATAATTGCAAAGTGTACTCTGGTTGCGTGGTTTTCATGGTTGCAAAATATATTGAAAGTGCTAATGCTTACTTGAAAGCAGTGCTTCTAACAAACAGAATCATAAAAGTGTTTTAAAATGATGGATTGATTGCCATGCTTGCAGGAGAACACGTTGCTTGTGCTTTTCCGAATTGCATTTTTCATAAATGCATAAAACTACAAAGAAAAACCTAAATGCCTGCTGATTTTTCAATAGCAAAGTGCTCGTGACCAAACTGCACTTACTAGGCCATTCCTCTTAAATAGACAGCTCCTCCTGTATGTGCATTTGTCAATAAAAATTAATACTTTAATACGCAGAGGATTTGAAATTTTTCTTGTATATTGCAAATCAGCTTTTCATCTCCAACATGCTGAAACTCTTTTAGGTATGGGAGTACACAGACCACACGTAGCAGCCGGGTGGCAGAGGCTGTGCCTCGTTAAATAAAGCGCTGCTTTGCAGCGTGACTCGGTGCTTCCACCGCCGTGGGTTTTCCGCTGTCCTCTGTGATGTTCTGCGTATCCCTGTCGTACCTTGCGCGCGCGGCAATTACACTGCTCTCATGCAGGCGGGTTTGGCACATGGGTCTGTGTGGGACAGGAGCTTAGAACATAAATATTTGGGCGCACGGGCTGTTTCCTGTGTTTGTGTAATCACTCAGCTGAGCTGACGCTTCACCCTAATTAAGGGATCTAGACCCTGTTTGTAATGCGGCGATTACGCAAGCAGCGTGGGGGGAAAAGCGTTCTCTGTTTTAAGATGTGCTGCTCCTTCACAAAGGGTGCCCTTTATTGTAAAATTAAATTGACTTGAAATGTAAATGCCTTTAATAACAAACACTGGGCCCTACCAGGAAAATTTCTAAACTCATTGGATTGCTGGAGCCCAGTCGCAGTTTGTTCCGTCCTTTGTTGGGCCTGGCTCATCTGTGGAGATGCTAAGTCACTTTCGGATGCTTCCTTAAATTCCTTGTCCTTCCCATCCTTTCCTTTTGATGCTTGGCTGATGTCCACTGCAGTCCGGAGGGGAAGCCAGGGAAGACTTAAGCCTGACTCTACACTTATCTCTGAACTTCAAGACGGAGCCTTCATTAGAGCTGGCAGCTCTTCGTCTAAACAGTTAAAGTGGTTAGGAGGAAACACTTTCCTGTGAGAGTAAGAGGATTATTTAGGATTCTCCAGTTAGAGCGCTGCAATGGTGATATGAAGCATATTCATGTTTTTTGACTCAAGAAAGCACTTAAGAAAGAACAAACATGACCAGCATCCAGAAAATCACTTCGTCAGAAATCATGGCCCAGTCTTGCTGGATTGTTCTGTGTAAAATGCTGGATCAGAAATGTGTGAAAGGGCTAGTTGTGTCCAGGGTCCATCCATAGCAGTGGATTTTCTAATCTGCAAGTGAATAGTCTGCAGGCTACCTGAGCTGTGCCAAGAACATGAAAATTATTTCTGAGTATATAATCTTATCAGAGTTACACCAGTTAACATGTTTTAAGAAGAGTTGAAGTAGATTTATTGAATAAGAAAAATATTATTTTGGTTGGAAAATAAGTGCCTTTTTATAAACAGAGTTTAAATGAAAATGC
Organism: Crypturellus tataupa; assembly: GCA_034781795.1. Taxonomy (NCBI): domain Eukaryota; kingdom Metazoa; phylum Chordata; class Aves; order Tinamiformes; family Tinamidae; genus Crypturellus; species Crypturellus tataupa. The sequence goes on along the minus strand of JAWLRI010000959.1, from coordinate 1,653,945 downwards.
TTGAGTATGTAGAACTTAGTATTTTCTTTAAATAACAATTTTATGTCTGACATCTTTGCCAAGAGCATGATGTCCTGAAAATTAATGATAAGGATCAGTGGATCCTACTTATATGTATTGAATATTGAACAGCAGAAGTCTTAAGTAGCAGCTGAACAATTTGTGGAGTTGCTGCAAGGCCCTTTCAGTCACTCATGCTTTCTAATGCCCATTCTGAATATTCTAGCCAGGGATCTCATTGCACTACAGGAAGCGCAGTCCGATGAATGCATTTTCATTAATTTTCCCCAAGGTATTTTCACAGGAACAAGAATATTGGCTTAGCAACATGCGAAGCTGTTTATTAAGGCAATATGGTGTAGTGTTTAATGTCCTGTAATTTATGTGACTCTTAAGTCATATCTGTTCCCATGTGCTAGTTATGTGACTTTGGGCAAATAAGTTTAACCCTTGTGTCTCACTTCTGTTTCTTCTAGTTACAGATTCCGGGTGCTTAGAGGAGAATTGCTGTCTTTACAGTGCTGGGGTGCCCTGTGGGGAAAAACATGGGCCTTAAAGTTGCAAATGTAATCCCTGTGTGTTCTCAGCATTTTCAACTGCTGCATATGTCTGAACCCTAAAAAAAAGAGTTGTATCTGAAAAAGGCCCATGAATCTTCCTGGTATCTCCTTTCCAACCATATAGTAGAAGGTTGGAAGACAGTTGAGGAAAGAGCTGCCACCTTGTCTTTCAGAAACCAATGTCGTATTTTTCCCACAATTTATTTTTCTTCCAACAATCTCCCTGCACTTTGTATTTCTTCTTGGCTTTTCCATGTATATTTGCCTAAATGCGAGAGAGAGAAAGAGCCTTAAGAAATGAAGAGCACTAAGAACCGTGCCCTGTCTGCAAGCCAGCCCGTTGTTTCTTTCTGTAATTACTTGGGATGGATGATTAGCACTTTAATAAAGGCGATGGAGGGACCTCTGCCTCTTCCTTACCTGAGAATGAGCTCTTGGAGAGGATTTATTTGGGGCTTTAAGATGACTAATCACATTTCTTAATGTTTGCATGCTCAAAGGGTCTTGAATGGAGAAGCTCTTCTATTCTTTCTAGGCCCTGAACCCCTTCTCAAGACTCGCAGATCCTTCTTGCTCTGTCTGCCCATCTTTCAGAGTGAATTGCTTCTTGTGCTCTGTAAATAAAGTTAGCGGCATGCTCTTAATGGCAATTCAAGTGCAGGAAAAGATCCAACCACTGGAACGGGGAAGAGAAACATTTGCCATGAGCCCCTGCGAGGTGCTAATCCCTGAGCCTTGGGAAGAGAAGATGCAGAACTTGGGGAATGAGCGAGCTGAGCTGAAGAGGAGAGGAGCGGCAAACGGGGGGATTGCAGAAGAGCTAGGGAAGGCTGTACATGCAGAAAAATGGAAAGTCACGGGGAAAGAAACTTTTCTTGCCTCTTGCAAAGTATTAAAAGCGCTGTAAATGGAAAGGGAGTTTGGAGTTGTGCTTTGGACCCTGTGAATGGAATATTTTAACTTTGATTTATATCCACAAGCAACTTGCATATATAATTTAATGTATTTTTACTTCTGTGGATGTCAGCATATGCATTTTATTTTGGGTACATAACACTAACAATGGAACCCAGCATAAATCATCAGGAATTTGAACAGTGTGCCTGTTTCATAATGTAGTACTTGGTTTTCACTGTTAAATTATTATGAGTTATGGCTTAACATCTGTTTGGCCATATCAGAGAGAGACACATAGCAAATCATGGGAGAGTATGCGTGACTATTACTCATTAAGACTTTAAGCATAAGTAATTTCTCTCTCTTTCTCTCCCTATCCTCCTCATAAAACATCTCATTTTCAGAGTTAGTGACTCGCATATAGGAGCACTTTCTCGCCCGAGCTGTCCCTTCCTAGCCTCGGGGCAGGATTTCTTACCAATTAAAAGTGAGATTCGCAGTCCAAATCAGAGGAATTTAGGAAGCCTTGTCAATATATCAGATTTTTCAAGGCATCTGCAGCACTTGATGTGTTTTATCTCCAGGGCGCAGGGTGCTGCTTTCAGTGATATCCATTCTTAATGAATAGCTTTCACTGCAGCAAGGTCCAAATCCCAACATTGAATATGGCAGATCTGATAAAAGCAGCAGGATTAGACCTCGTTTTGGCTCTTGCTGTGTCCGCTGTGAACTTCAATAATCTTTTTTCATGATGTTTGTGAGATAATCCTAGTTTTTGCTGCTTGATTTATTTCTGACAACTCTGAAGGCCAATGAATATGGTATTTGCTGGAATGAAGCGTGTGTTTGGGGAGATGGGGGGGAAGTTGTTTTTGTTCTTTTGTTTTTAACTCTTCTTCCATAGAAGACACAGTGTCCTACAAACAGATAGAACAATTACTATATTCCATTTTAGCACAGAATCACAAATGGGATCTTTGGAATTAAATTTGGCGAATTGCCTGGGTATGTCCAGTTTTTAACAAGTACTGCTTTGTGCATTAGCACCCTACGCTTCCTCCCCCCTCCCCGCAGTTCTGTAACTGAAGAAAGGAGGAGAAATTAAAAAAAAAGAAAAAAAAAAAACAGAATAAAAGCATCTGTTAGGGAGAAAATGGGGGGAAAGAAAGGATGAAAAGAGGAGAAAAAATTCTTCCATAACAGCTGTCACTTTTTTTCCAAAGATCTGAACAGAAGTTTTAAGTTAGTCACACTCCTGAGTATCTGATTACATATGTATACATCTTTTTTTACATTTTGTGAAACATTAATTTTCGTATGGAATGCAGCTCGATTTTCAGCAGAACATCCATTTACCGAGACTTTGAACATGCATATGAGCATGGGAGTATTTGGCACAGCCTAAGACTTTCTTCTGTGGATTATTTGTGTGTGCACACATGAGGTGTGCTGCCATGGAAAGGATAGACTGCTACTGAGTATGGTAACTAGGTAGAGTTTTGACATGCAGTAATGTATATGTTAAGACAATATTTTATTAAACATAACTGCTTGCAATACTTTTTTTTTTTTAATTTGTCTAAGGATAAGTGGAAGCTCAAAGGATTATTTTTCTTGAAATAGAAATCTGTGAAAATACAGTATGATGATCTGAAGGCCTGTGAAGGAAATCTTACTGCTGGTAAGATTGCAGTCAACCTACTGACAAGCCAGTAGGCAAAGGTATCTCTCTTCCACATGCCCCTTTCGGTCAAGTCTAACAGTGAGACGGATTGCAAATTGCACTCAGGTGCAGCTCAGAAATATTTTTGTGTTAGATTTAAGGCAATTCAGCCTATGTACAGAACAAAATCTGCTATCCTGGTTCAAATGGGGATGTAATCAACTACCTTGAAGTGGCTGCGCACTGTCCTGCCGGCCCGCGTTGTCCACAAGCGGCCGCGCAGCAGCCTGGCAAACTGGGATGCGCTAGTTATGATTCAGGGGCTGACCAGTGTTTTAGAAGAGTTTTGAAAATAAAGCCTCCTCGGCACTGACGCACGAGAACACACTGTTTTTAATAGGTCTGCAAGACACAACATTTCCAGGAGCATCGGAGCTGTGAGGAAGTCATCAGGGCCCAGCAGAGGTGTGAGAAGAGCAGGCTGGAGAGGAAGCTCCTCAGCAAGGAGGAATTACGTGTAATTAATCAGTGTACCAAGAACCGGCAGCTGCATTTCTGATTCAAGCGTCGCTTTTCTTTCGGAGCGCACTGTTGCACTGGGCCTGTTTTCACCAAAATGTCTGGTGCTGTGTGGTGATGTGAACGTGCGAGATGCTCAGTAGGGTAGGGGAAAATTAGGTGATCCCAGTGTTTTCCAAAAAAGAGATCTTCGATGAGTTTTTTTTTGTTTTTTTTTTTTTTAATTATCCATAATATATAAGGTACACGATTAACTTCCATTGGCGGAAGAGCTGAGGGAAAAAAATAGTTTAAAAAATAAAATGAGAAACCTTCAGAACTTAAAGTTCAGTTGTTCCAAATTGAACCATAAGTCATCTTACATATTTATGTATCATAGGCAATCTTGTTTTGGAAATTGTCAGTTCTGAAGCATACTTCTCATTTTAGTATTGGAATGAGTGGGTAAATGTTATATTACTTCAAGATAGGCTCCTAGTGGCAATTTATTATAAAGTGTTGCTGATTTAAATATATTCAAGTTTATTTTCTCCTTTTCTATGCTTAAGTGGAGCCAATTTTTACAGCACCCTGAAAATCTTACCTTGTCTTTTACAACACAGTGAGAACTATGAATCAGTGAATATAAAGTTACCAAGAAATAAACATCCAACTGAAACTGAGAACCATTTCAATGTTCATATGTAAGGCTTGCAAAATCAATGTTTTCAAAGTAACAGTTTAGGATTTTTGTGAACATGTGCATGAGTTGATGAAGTCACAGACTTTTGCAAAAAATAGTCATGTCTTTAAGAAATGAGGGCTTCCAGAATAAGCCCCGTCCACTACGTGAGGTTTGAGCTTTCCTGAGAAGAAGTAGTTGCAAACAAGCCAGGCTTTCAGTGAGAGAGAGACGTAGAGAAGAGGGAAAACAAAGCCATTACACCCTTTCCAGCTGTGCTAGTAGGGAGCTTGGTCACTGGGCAAAATTGAAAATTGAGATATATAAAACTGAAGTGAATCCTGTTAATTTTCTTGAACAGTAGGAAAAGTCATTTCACAGTAACAGTGCATCAAAGGGGAGTGTAAGCTCAAATATTTTAAATTTAGAGAGAGTAAAGGAAACCTCTGTTCATTTGCAGGTAAATGAACTTAATAGATAAAGGTTGTTTCTTCACGAGTGTTTTATTTTTGCCCCAGGAGTGAGTTTCTGAAGCCAATCTCACTCATCTTTGCTGACTGTGCTTTGGTTCAGATCTCACTGTGATCTTGGAGAACACAGACTGGATTCCTTGCAGGTGAAACTAAACTGAAATATACCCTCGGGAGGACACCTAAGAATTTCCCTCTGCTGGGGGTAGCTCAGTCTATGGGACCAGGCTGTAGTAGTTTGAAGGAGCCTTTCCCTCTCTTCTAAAAATGCAAGTACAGCAGATCCTGAGACCCCAGCTGCAGCTCTTTTGCCCTATGGATCTGCTGCAAATGCTTTTCAAATTCATTTTCAGTTGATTTTCCAGTAACTATTCAAAGTGTGTTGATTGAACTACAGGTAGCCTTTGTGCTAAATTTGCTCGTACATTTGTTATGTATACAACATACCTGTTTGTCTTACTTGGATGAAGAATTCCTCTTTTCTAATGCACAATAATAAATACTATAGCAATATAACCCTCAGTATAAATTTTTTTTCAAAGCTCAAAAGTAGCTCTAGTTTTGAAGAAAACCAAATGAAGTCTTTCATCCACTTTTTATATTTACGGTGCATCCCTGCCTTCCCTCTCCACCCATCGCTTGCAGGCTTAGGCCCTGGCTTGGGTTACTGTTGGGGTCTCAGAGTAGGACCTATCCTAAGGTAACAACCTGTTTGAAGTACAAAAAATCAAAAGATCCTAGGTGTACCACAAGGTTGTGAAGTTATTGTGATTTAATTTACTTCAACTTTTAGCTATTTTGTCCTTTTTTTAATTGGATAGTCTGGGTAGATCACTGTTTAGTTTTGACAGCGAGGACTCACCATGGAAGAGGCTCAGCGGCATTTAGATGATGGTGTTGAATTGGGCAGGCTGTAACACAACTTCTGAGCTTTCAGAGAGATTATTCAGGGTAGAATACGAAAGGAGATTTATCCTTTTCAGGGAGACTCTGCCCTTGCCCCAGCTGTTGTTGACAAGGTCAGAGTGCCCTCGCTGTGCATATTTCTGGGGAGCAGAGAAGGCTACTTCAGAAGATTTGATCCCACGTGCAAAACAGACCTAGGGTGCTCTGAGACCACGCTGTGATGTCAGGCAAAGGATGGCTAAGTGGGGAGGCCTAGGAGATTTGCTTCAAAATTGCACTTGCAATTTGAACGGCTAAAATGCTCATTTTTAGTGTTTGTGTAAGGAAATATACCTTGGATGTTCAATTCCAGTGTGTTTCTGTGAAAGGACAGTGCTGATCTTGCCTGCGCAATTCAGTCTTGGCAGTTCCTGGTTTATGAATGTTTTCCTGAAATGTCCTTAATATTTTTTGTTTTTTTGTTTTTGGCTGGAACATATCAGTTGGTTATAACTCAGATTATATTGTCTGTCAGTGCTAAACTGCTGTGTTGCCTTTGTCAAAACTTGGCTGTAGCTGTTCACCAGTGGTGTGAATGGTGTTTGAGTGTGCACATCTGGCCGTTTTTGGAACAGGTTTAGTACATTCCTTTCAGTGCTGGAGTTTAATTTGCAGCTGGAAAGCAGACCAGTGCTACACTTAATTATAAAGTTGAAGATAAATGCTTTCTTTGTGACTGCTTTGTGAAAATGATTTATGGGAATTTTCTGTAACCCGGTGTGCTTCCTTCCCTTCTCCCTTCCCCAAGAGTGAGATCCTGATGCTTGCCTGCATCCAGCCTCTGCATCTGCTTGCTAAGGCCTATATATCACTGCATGAACTGAAGATACAGGCCATATAATTAAAGCCATAATCTAGCACTGAAATGTTTACTACAAAATTGCACACCTTTTGGCAGGTATGAGATATGAGAAGAAGGAAGAACTGAACTTCTGCGGATAAGTAACAGCAACTTGTTTGCCGTGTGTACTTGAGGAATGTTTTGGTAATCTGTTCCAGGACTCTCCGAACTGGGAAAATGTATGTCTAGTGTCTGAGAGAACCAGAAATTGATTTGGGACAAACAAAATTAGATTATTTCCTATAGAATTGCACTTGTTTGATTAGTAAGGCCATCTTCCAAGGGGTGTGCATGAAGATAATTACTAATCCTGGGATAGACTTCTGTGATGTATAGTTTCAGCAAAGATCAGTTTTCAAGGCTTATGCAAATAAATTGCAAATATTTGTTTTCCACTACAGGCTCAGACCTTGTTGTTTATTTCTAAGCAGCAAGCAGAGAAGGAGAGATGGATGGTGCCTTTTTGCTGCGGTTGCATCTCTAACTCTGCTCAGTCATTGACCCGGTCCTCATTAGTGTTTTTGCATTTCCCATCTCCTGTGTATGTCATGAGCCTGTGTCAGTTTTAGTACTTGCAGCTTATAAATGTAAAGGATTTGGGGTACTTTGCTTTAATAATTATAATTCTTTAAAAGCACTGGCAGAGGGAAGCATCCTTCATTCATAAAACTCAAGGAGAGAACAGAAATGTTAACTTTTTTACTAGATGTGAAAGGACTTTTCTTTTTCTTCTTCACTTTTCATTTAGCTGGTCAAGAATGCTTGTTGTCTGTCCCTGTCTGTATTCCCTATCCCCTTCAGCACCCCTCAAAAATCATGGTCTACCTGTGTTGTTTTGTTTTGTTTTTGCCAGAATTACTTGTTTGCTGCTCTAGCAGTTCTTGGAGCCTTGTACAGAAAGCAAAGTATATGAAATGTCAAAACCGATGCTGAAGTATTAGACTGGGAGGCCGTGGGTGATGATGACTTGCTACTTGCCGCCTCGCCTACCTGTTGCGCAGTGATATTGTGCTCTTTGTTTGGGACGTGGAAGCAGAATTTGCTGCCGTTTACTTTCATCTTATCTAAAACCTCTCTCTATTTCATTCTTCTTTCTAAACATCATTTGGAAAAGTGGCTCGTTTGGTTGGAACGAGTGGAACTGCTGCTGCCCTCGCGCAGCCACCTAGGTGACTGCCGTGTGGAAGAAGGGCAGCTGAAGGGGGAATATGGGTGTACTTGCTTTAGGCCCTCCATAAAATGAGCAGCTGGTGTATGGGAGAAGCTGCATGTTTTGATTCACATATGGTCATACAGTGCACAGTAATGCCTGGATAAACATCTTGTAAGCAACAAAGTTACTTCTGTTAAGCAGCCTTTTTCCCCTCTGCTTCAATACAATGCAAGTGCATTCAGCATCATGTCTTTACTGTTCCATACTTTGTTTATTTTTCCTCTTTATTGTCAACATAAAAGGATTAAAATGCACTTTATAAAGAAATAATTCAATATTTTGAAAAACATAAATGGATACTAAATGTTTTCCATTTAATCCAGGACAGTTTGGACCTCACATTTTCTGCAAGAAATCCTAACGGGGAGGTAGTTCTTATGAATAGAAGTATTTACCAGGAACCTCTTCATGTTGTTTGGAGATAGAATAACGCTATACCAAAATTATGTTTTGTTTATTGGGAGGGAGACAGAGTGCCTTTTTTTCCAGAATATTTTGTGGATTTTTTGTTTGTATTTTATTTTATTGTATTTTTGTTTGTAGGACACTACCATATACATAAAAATTGTCCTGTTGTCAAAGAAAGACTTTTGGTTTTCCATCATGCAAGGCAATGAAAATGCTAATGTACTTACAACACGCACAGCGTTATGTAAAGTCTTATTTACATGATCAAATTATTTGTCTAATATTGTAATCCCTCTCTCCCACTTCAATGGGATAGGTTGTATTTCACAGAATCACAGAAGGGTTGAGGTTGGAAGGGACCCCTAGAGATCATCTAGTCCAACCCCCCTGCTCTAGCAGGGACACCCAGAGCACATGGCACAGGGTGGCATCCAGGTGGGTTTGGAAGATCTCCAGAGAAGGAGACTGCAC
>JAWLRI010000959.1:1585998-1645197 GCA_034781795.1 Crypturellus tataupa | reverse complement strand
CACAGGGTGGCATCCAGGTGGGTTTGGAAGATCTCCAGAGAAGGAGACTGCACAGCCTCTCTGGGCAGCTGGTTCAGCCATCTATTTGCTAGACATTTTATTAAAAAAATCCTTTTGAACTTGCCAGGTGGGTGCTACAGCTCATAATAAAAAGAAGTAAACTGTTGTGGTCCAGCAAGTTTCCTATTTATCCAAACAACATCTGTGTGTGCTTGTTTGTTTTTACAATGCATTTCTTTCCTCTTATTTTATTTTTTTTAAAGCAGTTGACAAGGATGATGCCCTTATTAAGGGGTCAGTGAGATGGAAGTTGTTGATGACCATCTTAACTGCTGCAGAAGAAAAAGAACATTGAGTACTTTGTTGCTTGAGAAAAATCCAGTGGGACCATTGGTCTTTCAAGCTTATGTTCAAGCTTGCAGGAAACTTTGTCCATCTGTGATGTGTCATGACTTTCTTCATTAAAAAGACCTATTTCAAATTTTAGACAGATATTAAGCATCAGTGGGAATACTTTCCCCAAGCTGTTAGCAGCCTGTATGTGACAAGGTAGTGTCATACATCACTCCTCACTGCATTCGCCTGGAAGGTGAAGGCTCTGTAATGAGGTCAGGTTTCAGCTCTGATTTAATATAGGTTTATCCTCCCCAAAACGTGACCATGCAGTCTTATAGTTTCTTATTTTTTATTGGTGATCATTCCTCTGAATACTTAATTGGTGGAAGATTTAGTATGAGTGTGTGTTGCTTAAATATTATTTAATGAGTCAGGCCATCTGATGAGAAGTCATGATTGGCTCTATGTGATTGCTGCCTAATGACAAGACTTGGGCAATCTTAGAGCCTCATTAATCCCAGAAGTTGGAATGGCATCCGTCAACACAACACAATTTTTCATTTTCCCCCTGAAATAGCAAGCTTTTTATTTTAAAGAGCTGATGAAAATTTATTTCCTTAGACATTAACCAGGCAGATTACTTGATTCATCTGCTACTACCTTTCCTCAAGGATCCAATCTTCAGATAAAGAAGCCAGTTAATATGCTTTTCTCTCATCTTGAGAAGATAGCACATTGAAACTAAAGATTTTTTTTGCAACTTATAAACAGTGACTCTTTTCTCTTTCAGTTTAAAAAAGCAATACAGGGTGCTCGCTGCAGTGCCATTCAGGGTTCAAGAACGGTGCTTGGAGACTTGCCTCCCCTATTTGCTGAGCTGCTTTTTCTTTGTGTAGTCCCAGCGTACAAGGGATCGGTGGTAATCCCCGATGATCAGCTCGCAGCACGTGATCAGGAGGGCTAAACTTAATGTGCCTTGCTGCTCAGCGTCACCCTCTTCTCGCTAAGCATGTTAACCAGCTAATAAGGGATGAAACCAGAGCTAAGGATGTACCTCAGTCCTCCGTGCTCAGTGGGTGATCTGTGCATGACTGTCGAATTGCCCAACTCTGCAATCATTTCTGTTCATTAATGTAAATATGCAACGTAATCCGTTTTATAGGCAAACAGAAGATGCTTTAAATGGATGTTCCACACTATTAGATTAAAATCAGTAAAGATTATCTAAGTGTTTCCTCATCCACTATTGGATTAAAATCAGCCAAGATTATCTAAATGTTTTCTCAGACACTCATTTATTTAAGTGTTTTCTGATGTTAGAGAGAGCTATTGAATGTTCTGAACCTTTGATGCTTGGTTTTAACTCCTTTTCAAAATGTCTAAAATGTGGCTGCTGTTTTTTAAGCAAAATCTCGCTGAAATTTTTAGTTTGAGGTCTGCTAGTCTTGTGTGTTTAAGGTTGTAGTATTGAGGGTTCATAATTGGACTTTTCCTGAAGAGGGAAAAAAAAAGTGTTTCTAAAAAACACATGGCTGAGCAGCACAAACACATATGGAATATTTAGACTTATGAAGCCAATATCAGTGAGTAGGAGGAATTGCAGAAGTCTAAGAGATAGTGGAAAGATCTAGTCACTAATCAACTGTAAAAGACTCTTGGAAATTGCTGGGGTGGGGTTGTGGGTTTTTTTTTTTTTTTTTGAAGGCTTTAGTGACACAAATTACCCCCCCAAAAAAGTGAATAAAAGCTGCTATGCATTAGCCGGAGTGTTAGGATATCATTTATTTAACTACATAGTTAGACAAAAGTGACTTGTACAAAATGTTGCTTAAGGGGCTTAACATATATGAGTATGAAGAGGGGAAAAAATAGATCATTGTTGTATTGTCCTTGATTAAAAAAAAATCATTTTTCTTTTACTGACTTAACGAAAGGATTGTTATGCTTTCAAAGTGTTGATCTATATGACTATATATGATCTATATGACTGAACAACAGAATAGCCAAGTTGCAATTTTTGCAGTCACATATAATCCAGTAAAAGATAACTGGATAGCAGAAATTAGTGAAATAAACTTTATTCTCTCTCAGTCCTTGGAATTAAAAGGAAATTTCACCCTATCAAATCCCCTCTGAGTGTTTGTGTAATTCTGCAGTACAGAAAGGCCTTGTCAAGGGGGCAGTTCAAAGTCATCAGACAGTCTCATAGTGTCTCATCCAATACTGAGGTAGGCAGTGGTGGATTGTTAAAGGCAAGAGCTTCTACTCATCTCCTAGACCATTTTCAAAATGTAAGATTTTACTTTTCCTCTCTGGCTAATGCATTTCTTCTAAGAAGGCATTGGTTCTCCGCTGTCTAATAGATGCCTGACTGTTGGTGAAAGCCAAAATGAAGCAAGTCAGGGAATCATGAACACTGCAAGGAAGGCACACTCGTATATTGTCTAGTTGCTTCTCTCCCAGCTTCATGCAGTATCCGTACAATTCCTGACAAGCATTTGTCTTGTCTTTTCTAAAAATCCTACAGGGATTGAAGCTCCCAACTCATTTAGGTGGTTTGCTTTGGTGCTTAATAGTCCTTACATTTAAAGGATTGTGTGTTTTTTTCCTCTTTCCCTAACCTCTTCCTACCTTTTTTCCTTCCTTCCACTTCCCAATAGCCAGTCTGCATTCCCTTTACTGCTTTACTGACATTTTAAGCCAGCTGTACTGTCCCTGGTGAACACTGCGAACAACACGTTACACTCTCACCCTTTTTCAGAAACCTTTCACGTGTCCAAAATCTTTATATGCTTTTGCTTGTTTATGGATATGTATGGGTTTTTTTCCTCTTTATCACTCTAGCCTGGATTTATTTGGCCTTAACCCACAGTGCTCAATTAATAAGGCACCCAATAACATGTAGCTAGGCAGTGATGAAGACTAGAATCTGCAAGCAGCAGTAGTTAGCTGCAGCTATTGGTTTGCACCCACTTTTTGGGTCCACCTGCTGTCAGTCCAGCCTGTTGGCGAACTGGTGCTCTGTGCTTGCCTTGAGGCCATTGCACGCACGTGTGTGAATCTTGGAGGCTGGCCCTGACCTGGGCACTGCTCGATTCTTGCATCGGTTCCCACAGAATCCAAAATGAAACACCCACTGCTTAATCCAGGAGGCATTTTCACCTCCTCCGGTCTGAAGGCTGCTGAGTGGAAAGGAGTAGCAGAAATGGAGGGAGAGAGTTTTCCAGTCCTTTGGTTTAAGAAGCTCTGCTGGGAGTAGCAGGCAAACCCAGCCAACATTCAGAGCAATGCTGGAGAGCTGGGGTTGAGAGTTTGTTGGGTTTGCGATTTATTTATTTATTAAGTGTAATAATAAAGCGAAATGTGTGTTCTGCTTACAGAAGTCCCAGATGATGTTATCTGAAAGTCTCCATGTTTTAGGAAAAAAAAAAGTTTTTTTTTAAAAACAAAGCTTTGGGATTAGCAGGAGTTTAGTGTATTTTAAGATTCCTTCCAAACCTGATGAGCTCTAACATATACATCTGGTAGAAAACATTTGCAATATGTCTTTGCAGAATCTACTGCTGGTTGCATAAAGCTGCAGGGTTGGTATTGTAACAGTCTTGTACTTCAGTTTACTTTTTTTGCATGCATCTTAAAAAACAAACAAAAAAACTTGCATATACACATTTAGGAGACTTTTCCTCAAAATGTTTTTGAGCACAAGTCAGAAAGCAGTCAGTTCTAGAAGTTTCTGTTTACTGGTTCACAGCAGAAAGTGACTCATCATAAGGACAGGAAATAAGTTAACTGAGCTCCGTGATAGATTTACTGCATGTGATGATAGACAATTCACTTGTCTATAAAATACTGATATATGATACTTATTCTTTTTGCAAATTCTCTCTGGAAAGAGAAATGGCACATCCTGTGGGCCTGCGGGGGACTTTTTGTTTGGCTTTCAGTGTCAACAGATGATGATTTGATGCCCATAGTCCTTTACATTCCAGTAGGCGAAAGCTGTGGGCCCAGGAAATCTGCTTTCTATTCCCAGCTCAGTTGTGGATTTTCTGTTGGAGTTTGGGTCAGTTCCCAGGGAGATAAATGTATGTAGAAGTTCAAGTCCTATTGATCTTTGATCTCTCTCTGTCTCAAGTAAGACAGCATACGCCAATTATTTCTTCGTTATGCATTTCTTTTCCTGCTTGGTTGCTTGTTAGAATTTAATTTCCTTCAAAGTTACCTCCTTTATGGTTCTTTAGAGGTTTTCCCATTAGAGGTATCGGGTGTGACCACCATGAGGTCTATGCTAGCACTCAAAACTGTTAAATACTAAAATTGCTGGCTTTGGGAGAAAGTTATCTCTTGTATTCAGTGTTTGGTTTTGGTGGGTTTCTGAGTGCTGAGAAAAGCTGCATCCCACAAGAAAAATGTGACTCCCCTGGAAACAACCCTGACCTATGACTGGGGGTCCTCCTTGCCTTGACTCCTACAGCAAATAAATGTCTTGCACGTAAGGGCCAAAAGTGTGGTAATTAGTACCTGCCTGTGTCTTATTTGGTATCTCTAGTCAATGCTGTCATTTAAATACTGAACAGTAGGGAGGGAGGTCTGTATGAGGAATATTGCAGGAGAGTTTAAGAGGAAAAGACCAGTGTATTCAAACTGCTGTGATAAAATAAACAGTCTGGGTAAACTTATAGGCACAGTGTTTGTCTGTTGATACTTACTGAAGCCACAGCATGGAAGCACATGTGAGTGGAAAAGTGAGAGCTGGAAGATTGCTACAGTATTTGAAATTGCAATATTGCTTCAGTAGTTTGGTAATAAAAAAGACCAGAACATCTGGCCTATAGATAAAAATCTATGCTTTTCATTTTTTTTTATTTTTTAACAAGTAGCCTTACCCTCAGCTTCAGTTTTCAGTCTCCATTCAAGAGCATCAGTCAAACATACATGTTAAGCATATCCTCCTTCCACAGCTTTCTCGCTTGGAGAAATTTTTCACTTGATGACTGTGCATCTTGCATTTCAGACTGAAGTTTGACTTGGAAGTGTGCATAAACTCTGGAAGGAGTTTGCCTTGAACTTGCTGGCGCACACCGGATTTGTGAGTCTGGAGATGCTATATAATTTCCAAAGCCCCATGTGTATTTCCAGACATTTCCTGAGCCAACAGCTCAGTTTTAAAGAAAGGAGTGGGTACAAGGATGAGAGCCATGAGGCAGACAGGAGCTTGAGGTGATGACTTAAGTAAGCAGGAGCCTGTGAGGAGAAATAGCCCCTATGGGTTGTCCGAGCAGAAAGAGGCTTCTGAACCAGTAGGCGAAGTTTGACATGAACCACAAGGCGATCCAGGACATGTAGTTGAAGCAGCCTCTCCTGGAACGCATTCACTGGGATATCTTCTTGCTTAATGTGCTTGCCATCTCTCTCTATATTTTCTTCTTTTTTTTCTTGAGCATAGTAACAAGTTTCAAGCTGCAAAGGAGTGAAAAGGCTTTCAAACCTGTGCGCAAAGAGCTTCCGCTGACCCTCCATGCGGAGGCTCCCTGGTGCCTTGCTCGGGTGCTGGCCCAGATGTGATTAAAGCTCTAATCGCCTCTTCAGTCTCCTGTGTGTGCAGCACGGGTGAAACACACGTACCTGTCCAACTTGAAACCTGTTTGCCTGGGTTTGTGGTGGCCTCTACTGGCGCACCTGTGCAAGGAAAAGAAATTGCAGCTTCTGGCTAAAAATTCTGTGCATTTTATGTGGGCAAAAAAAAAAAAAGGAGGGTTGGCGGGGGGGCACACTCAACCCTTTGCTTCCCTGTGGGATACAAGGGGCTTTATCCGGTCTCTGCTGTCGCTTCAACCTCTTCCTGCCCTTCCAAAAATCAAGCCTGAATGTAATTAAAGCTGCTTGAAATCCTTCCAGCTATCCTGAATTAAATAAAGTGGGAGACAGTCGATAGACATCTTAAGCCGTTAATAAGAAACTCTCATTTGCAGCCCAGCATCCCCACTGAGCTGCGAGGAGGCCTTAAATTGATTTAGGTGGGTGGCTTTCCCCACTGCTCCTGGCTAAGGGACGCTGGGCTCAAGGTGAGCGATCCTGAAAAGGGGAATCAGTTTGTGTTTCTGTCCTTTTCTTCTGGAAAACACCTCACTTTTTGCACAACAAGAGGCATTCTTGCTTCCCGTGTAAAGGCTTCTTAATGCACTTGTGAATACGGAGTCTGTCCCAGTCCCGCAGCCTCTTTGCAAAGCCCATTTGCCAGTGAATTGTCAGCGGGGGAGAAAGGATTTGTGGGTGGCTTGTTCTCTTAGCGTGTTTAGTTTTTGCTAGGAATTAAAAATTTTACTGAGCTCTGGGACATACTTTTCCCTTCTGGAAGTTGTTATGTGTGAGGAAGATGTGGGCTCTCATGTTTGTTTGGTTCTTTTTTCCCAAATTTGAGCTCTGTTGTCACTGCAACCAAGCGCCAAACCTTCTCTGATGCTGCTATTGAACCCGTCTGTGGGGTTTGCAATTAAGTTTGCTTGAGTCATGGTGATGATCTGATATCATAGAGGTTCAGGCTGTCAGTGTCATGATCTAAAAACACGGGGTTTGTTTTTAAATTATGTGCTTTGGATTCCTCATTTTTGTCTGTTTGTTAATTGCTAAAGGTTACATTCTCAGGCTTTTTCTCAGAAAACATGGAAGCTAGAAAATTTGTTTTTGTTGTGTGTTGTTAAAAAAAAAAATTGTAGCTGAAGTTTAACAGTTGAAAAGCTGAAGCCCTGAGAAAAGCGCTGAATATTATGAGACTTGCAATGAAATCATGAGATGGCAGTGTTGCCACTAGCAGCTGATCCTTTTGGCAATGCTTCATTTTGTAGATCTCTGTGCAAATGCTTTTTCCTTGCTAAAAACCGTATATTGACAGGTTGCAATCAAGACCAAATGCATGATTATTTCCACTATCTATCATCTAACCTGTTTATCACTTAGAATTGCCAGCACAAGTTCTCGCAGGCAGAAATTAGTCCAATTGTTTTCCTGGCAACGCACAGATTTTGGACGTAGTTAAATACGTTTAAATTAATCTGTCATCTGGAGAGGTGGGTAGTGGGCACACACGTTTCTATGTTACCAGCTAAATTTAGGTGTTCGCGTTTGGAGGCTGCTCCCTCTGGGCTCTCTCTCTAGCTAACCACGGCGGCCGGAGGGAGCTGGCAGAAGGAGGCTCTGGAGAAAGCAGCGGAGGAGAAAGCTCTGGAGAAAGCTGATGTGCTCTGGTAGGGTTGGCTATCAAGGGTCCCTGGAAGGACTGGCCTCTTGACTGATGAACGGCCATTTAACCTGACCCATTTCAACAAGGAGAGCGTAAGGGCAACCGAGGAGCTTTCCCTGATCCCTCTGTTCAAGTGACCCTTCCCCTTCTCCTGGCTGTTCCTGCCCTCAGCTTTTAGCCCGGGTTGATGCAGGGGTGCTGAGGGCGGGCAGAGGCCCCCATGGGTCGAGTGTGCTCTTGGGCTGGAACAAGTGCCCTCTCGAGCTAAGGCGGGGAGCGTGTTATAAACTTGTGCTTAAGCAGCTGCGTTTCAGCCATTGTCTCCATGGGCTTCTTCCTGGTGCAGCAAACTCGAACTTGGGTAATGCTCGGCAGAGGAAGAGGCTTCTGTGAAGCCAATGTCATGTGTCGCTGGGTTATCACAGTCTGGCAGCTCTGGAGTAGCTGGTCTGGTGCAGGGCTGCCGGGAAATCCCCGCACAGATCACTGCTTGTGGGAAGGTCACGGATAACTGTTCTGCCGCGTGGACTTTGGTGAGATGCTTTAAAAGTGATGAAACATTGCTGAGAAATGTGACCTCTGGAGGAAAAATTACAGAAATGGTGGGATAAAATAGCTTAATGAAATGTAAATACGTCCTTTCCTGTAAAGGGCCTTAATGTCCTTCAGAAAGGAAGTAAAGGCAACACCTACGTTTTCTTCCCAGCAGCATCCCTGGTGCATGCTGGCTTGCCTTCAATCGCTTTTAATAGAATTCAGCTTTACATGCTCCCAGTTGAAAAACTAGGAATTGAGCCAACTTAAAGAGATACTTTTCTCCCTTTGAAATATGTGTGCAGGGACTTGCCTGTGCCTTCTTTTGAGGTTATTTCACATCACTTTGAAGGTTATGCACTGCTGCTGATGAAGCAAGTGCAGCAGCTACTACAGTGAGAGTTTATTTTGTGAAGACATAAGTTACCAGTGGGAGAGGATACACTATTCCAGGGAGAATTTCAGTAGCAAGTTCCACTAGCATCTTTAACATAGGAATTCTGGGTCCTCAGGGAATATAATGGGAAAGGACTGCAAAAACAGCCATATTCACATGAACTTTCTACATAGCATCTGCTTTTGTCCTGCCCCGAGTGTGGGTTAGATAGATGTTGGTCTGGCCCAGCTGGGTATTTCTTATATTCTTAAACATCACAAAATTCTTTTTCCCATGTTCCCACAAATATGATCCTGTAGATATTACTTCCATAAGTTAAAACACACACGCACTCCAAACAACAACACGATAGAAAGAATTACTGCTGTGCCTATGCGTGCGTGTGAGGGATGGATGTGCTGTCGTGGTGCTTATCTTCCCTTGTTCTTTCTTCCAGATTGCTAGATGGTTGGAAAGATAATTCCTCTAACACGAATTTAGCTGACAGGATTCAGATGCAGCTTCTTTTAGGTTGCTGTTGGCATGCTATCTGCAAGAGAGGGGAGGTTTCTTCTTGTATGCTGTGGGACTGGAGAAGCTGAAGGGGATAACAGAGCATTATATTGCCCCACACGGAATAAACATTTTTTAAATTAGATAGTTGCATCAAAATGTGTAGAACTGGATATAATCTCCCTGAAAATCTTCTTATATAAGGAACTTTCAATGATAGATTTCCTAAAACTTTGTTGCCTTGTTCTCAGAAATGTCAAGCTGGGAATTTCACCTCAATTTTGCTAAGTGGATTAAGCCTGGCATCGCTGTGATGCTACTAAATCTCCAAGGTAGCCTCAAGGTTACAGTGTCAAAAGGGTGTTTGCAGAATTGTTCTCAGAATGTGCCTGCTAGCAATGTTCACTTTTGATATGAACAAAATGAAGCTAAGCCACGTAGAAAAAACTTTGCGAGGAGTTTAATCTTCTACCACAGTGCAGAAACTTTTACACTGATGTGTAAATCTTTGTTCTACAAAAGTTTTGAAAATTGTTTTCTTTCTAAAATGTGCTGGTTCAGTAACTATCGTACCTACTTGACCCTCTATATTCAGTTATGATAATATATTTCAGGGTTATATTTCAGAATCAGAATTCTAGTTCAGCATTCTAAAGAGCCGAGAGACAACTATATTAAGGACGTATCCTCTCATAGTTTAGCACAGTAGTAGACAAATATGTAGAGAGAGGGGGTGAAATCTTGTGGTAAGGGCAGATAATTGTGAGCTTGAGTTGGGTTCTCATCATGCGTTCATGTGAACTTCAATTTCTGCAATGGTCCCCCAAAACTCAGAGTCGGTAACACTGAGTTCACTGATGAAATGGAGTTTTGGATAGATGTTTGTTAGGTGTGCAGCTTCCTTCCACAAACAGAATATTGTGATATCTGCCAGACTGTTTCGGGAAATATTTGACTGTGTTGCAAAGTTTGCATCTCGCTTTAAAAATTACTAAAATTAGTGCTGTTCTACTGCAGATGCCTGTTATTGCAAACCCACTTCAGGATTGCTGTGTTATGATTCAGGAATGCTTGAATATCTCTGAATATCATATCTCTTCCAGTGCTGTTTAGCAAGCTGCATGGACAGTTTTTTCCTGAGTCTGCACAGGGCTAAAAGGGAAGGACAGAACTCTAGATTTGATGATTACCTCTGTAATTCTTATACTTCAAAAGACTACTGCTCGCTCTCCTCACCTTCCATGCTATTTATGTTGTGTGTAAATCATCCGATCCACCTTGTGCTAGGAATTCTAGAGCCGTTTTTGCCAGTGCTGCTCATCACTGTTCGGGCTGCCATGGAAACAAATTGTTCCCAGTTTTATAGGAAGAATATTTTCTTTTCCTGTGACTGCTTTGCTTATGGTGCATGGAAACTGATAGCTCAGGCTTCATGCTCTATAACCAGATGCTCTTAAAGAGTTTTTCAAAGAGTAAAGGATGGGTGATGCTACTCAATACTTGCTGTTTATTCCTGGAAAATCATGTAGAAGAAGGGGGGAAGGGGCATTAGAGCATATTTGCTGCTTTCTGGCATGGGAAACAGTTCCCAAAAGTCTTGCTGCAACACGTCATTTAAAAAATAAGAATTGCTGCCATTGTCCGTTCCCTGGTCTTTGCTCTGTTGTGACAGTGTGCCTACTGTATTCCCTCTGATCACTCTGAGCGGTCACCACTGACTCAAACTGCATTTGACCTTTGCATGCTTGTGTGCATGAAGTGAAGGGTGGTGGTGGGGGAAGCAAATGCTGTCCTAATTGCACTGTCCCGTGCCCTCAGTGGTGGGATTCAGTAACAACACGATGCTGTCACGCTCCATGCTTGCTCTGAGCTAATCTGGGGCTGGACTGTTACTAAACATGTTCTCAAAAGCATTTGTTAACAAGCAAAATATTCTGTCCCTAACTTCGTCAAACACCTCTGTTGACTTTCTTCTTGCTCATGATTTCTGTCTGTCTCTTGTGCTGCCATGTGCACATGGAAGGGAATTTGAGGTTGGTGGAGCAATACTTGCCTTTCGCCTACCTTTCTAGGAGGCACCTATCCCTGCTAGAATGAAGCTGAACAGCATCTCTGACATCTGACTGGCGTCTTGAGTGTTGATTAAAATATGCCCTGATTTTATTATTGCTTTACTCTTTTATTCATAGGGTATTACCTCCCATCTGTTTCTTTTGTGTGGCTCCTGCAGCTTGTCCATGTTCCAGGGATTCAGTCTAGGATTACCACAGTCTGCTTCCTTCTTTTGTGACAGGCCTAGCACAGTAGGAGCCGTGGCCCTAATTGGGCCTTCTAGGTGCTAATGTAGTATACTTTTGCTGATAGTGACAGCTTACAACATATGGTAGCTTCTCAGCAAAATAAGAATATACTTACGGAAAGAGAATATTGTAGTGGGCAAGGCACGCTGAGGTCAGGCTGGCTGCATTTTTTTTTCTCTCTCCAGATGGAGCAAACTTGAATGAAAATGAATGTGATTTCCCCTCCATAGTCCCTTCTAGGCATTTTCTTGTTTTGCCATTATTGAGTGTCAGGGCTCTAGTTTTGTTTCTGTAAACAAGGTTGTAGCAGTGTTTGGCTCCCACTGCTGAATGGGACTCACTCTGAGAAGGTGAGGAAAAGGGAAAGCTGGTGGAGGAGAGGAGATTCATTTTAACCTTTCGGGCTTGAAGACCAGGCCATTGAATGACAACTGAAATAAGAGGAGAAGAATGACCTTCCTCACTTCCAGTGACTACTCTCTCCAGTTGTTTGGATCAAAAGGCACATTGGTGTAAGCATATCTAAATTGATTTTTCAGTTTTTCATCCTGACATTTAAATCCATCAGGAAATGCTCCAGAAGGATAATGCTGCCTGGCCCGTTGACAAATTTTTTTCATGGACCAAAGTGGGTCTTTAGTCATTTTACATGTCTCTCTTGGCGCTCTTGAGTTTGGTAAAGATTGTGTTGTCCTAACTCACTCTCTGTAGATTAAAATATTGTATTGATCCAGGTAGAGCTTGATGTCAAGTCTATGTGACTTTCTCAAATATGGGTTTGTCAGTTTTTATTTCTGTTCTTAGAAAAGGTAAGTTATTTGAAAAGGTGAGTCACATGATCTGCATATTGCCCCACTCCTGTGTGTTGTCCAGAAAATGTTAAGAAGATTTTTGGGGTCATGCCAATCTAAACAAAACATTAATAATAATACTTAACCTAAACTTAAAAAAAAAAAACCCTACAAAATGATTTCTGCTAGTTATGTTTTTGATTGATTGCTCTCTTGGGCAAGCAGCACAGATTTTGGAAGGTACAGTTTCCTTTACTCCCCTCTTCTTAAAAATTTTAAGAGACTGCAGAGGAAAGATCATCATGAAAGTAGAAACTCAGAGAGGACTTGCCAATTTACCAGTGAAGTTGGATATGGTAGCACTAAGTGCATTACAATCTGCTGTCATTGTTTTATTCTAAAATCTTTCAAGGAAATGTCTTAAAAGACTATATGTTCAAAAAAAGAAAAACTTGGAATCAATATAAATGAGATTTTCCTATATTAAATTCTCTTTTTTTTTCAGAGAGAAAAAAAAATTACACAGCGACTGTCATTGAAAATCTTAATGTAAAGAGACTTAAAAGAAAGATCAACATTTTACAAGCAAATCATTAAAATACATGTTAGGTAATGATCCATGCCTGTCTTTAACAATGATCAAAATAAACCTTAATAGTGGATCTGAAAGCGAAAATGAGCGTTTTTGTGGTCTTCTTGTGATTTAAAGCCAATGAAATTTGACTATGGATCAAAAGAAGAGAAAGCTCTCAAAACTACCCTTTTGCATAAGTAAGCAGTAGGTGTAAAAGGTCTTTCCAGGAAATTTTTGTTTCGTAACTTGTACTGTGATTCTCAGCAATCCCATTTTAAGGCCAATTAGGTGCCATGCTCAACAGACGCTTTGGAACACTAAGTATTTGGGATCGAGTGGGAGAAATACTGACTTGTGTTGGCAGATGGGAATTCAGAGATTCATTAGTCATGCTGTGGTGTCTTGTTTTTCCATGTGTCATTATGAAGACAGAGAAGAGAGTTGCCTTTTGATCGCTGAAGAAGATAAATTTTGTTGTCTTCCACAGCAGCTCTTTATCAAGATGATAGTAACACTGCAGCTCAGGGAGACAGGATGTGATAGGGTTAGGATTACTGGACTCTGTTAATTGTGAAGAGAGTGGACTTTTGGATATTGTTTTGGAAAATATAAAATGATCCAAAGAGAAGTTGTTTTAAATATCTTTTGAGTAGGTAGGAAAACCTTTTACAAGCACAGTATAATCACACAGTTCTATCAAATTCTGTCAGTCAAGTCCTGCCAAACTGTTTGAGTTTCTTCCAGTAAAAAATCAATCAACTGGAAGATAAATGCAACTTTTTTTTTGATGCATTTTATGTAATGGCACCTTTACAATCCCCACATTTGGGCTCTACACCGGTCTTATGCCACTCTTTCCCCAGGAGGATGTAGTGCACCTTTTCAGGAGAAACTGTGCCTTGCCATTCCCTGGTGATTTGCTAATTGGATCTAGACCTGTGCTGTCTGTGAAAGAATTATAGGCTGTGTGAGGCGCACTGTGCTGGCCACATCGTTTTAATTTTAGATAACAGGAGGGAGGAGAAGGCAAGTAAATCTTCCCAGCCACCTACATCTTCAGCGTTTAAGTAGAAAATGTCTAAAACGTTTTAATAGAATGGATTAGCAATGAAATCATCCATGCAAGTTAATAGAAAGGCAAATATATGATGAAGGGAAAGATACCATAAAATGAATACTTGGAGACACATGAATATTTAACCTCACTAATGTCTGTGGAAAAATAAAGTACCCCTGAATAAATCAGAGTAACAGGGAAAGGAGGAAGCTTATGGCAAGTTTAAAGTCTGTTCTGTCTGAACTGGCCAACCTGCCTCAATGCAGGCTACTCAGAGGTGCATTTCTGCCTGAACACAGGCAAACCTTGGGAAGGAGCCCAGCCAAGAGGGAACTGGGTCAGTCAGTGCCAGTTCATTTTGTACCTTTTGCTGGGAAAAGAGAGTGTGAATCTTCACATAGTGAGACTGCTTTAAAGAGCCTGATTGAAGGCAGCCCCTGTGCGAGAACCCTCCAAGCGTGGTTTCACACCTTCTCCTACTGAAGTGGAGATAAAAAGCAAAGTTTTAAAATAAGCCCTCTTTACTGCAATAAGTGCCGTTGCAGCAAACTTCTCTTGTATCTTGGCTGCTTCCTTAAACATTAAATTTTGTGCTTTCCTCCTTGCTGGCTGTTGTCCCTGTTGCTCTACAGGCTTTGCACATTTTTCACTTTAGTGGTAAGCGTTTGCTCCTTTAGTCATAGCGCTGGCCACAGATAGCATCCTGGCTCTTAAAAGAGCAAACACAAACTGCTGGTTTTGGGCAGCCCTCATCATATTCGGGGGTGATCCAAGCCTGTGTTGTTTTTGACTCCCAAGGAAGGCAACTGAGAAAGTTGTGCTTGTGCATTAGCTGCGAGTGTCCAACACAAGCAGCTGACCACCGAGCCTTCCCAAGAGCAGAGTTTCCTGGATGTCGAAACACAGATCAAGGAGCCAGATTTGTGTGTCTCTTACAAGACCGGTACTGCTCAAATGCTGACCCACGTTGTTGTGATGCTCTGGAGACTCAGCCCAGTGAAAACTGACCCCCATCTTTGAGCAGCCTCTGGTTGTACATGCAGCGAGAGAACAGCTTTTGCATGCGTGTGTGGGGGGAAGAACTGAAGCACTCGGTATTTCAAAAATGTTCTAAACCATATTGTCAAGGTTGCTTAGCAGCAGAGGGTTTAAAATAGCGGTATTACTCAACAGTGTGAGCCGCGTTTGCACATGGTAATGTTCTATGTCCTGTATTGACTTACCGTATTATAAAAGTACTAAGTTAATGTACAGAAAGTGAAGATTGCTCACCTCCGCCTCTCTTAATTTGGATAACAAATGGCTGAACAGCACCAAGTCTTTTTTTCCGTATGGCTTCAACAAGTAAATGTCCAGTGCAGATGCAGACGATGTTGTGTTGCACATATGTTTGTGCCCGCATGCAGGCAGAAGGTGCTTGCACCCTGCTCTTCGGCAACGAGCAACTTCAGCCCGCAGTCTGCACCAGTGCAGAGCAGGACTCTGCTGCTCAGACAGGATCGAGTTGTTTTGGGGGCACCAGCAAGGACGAGTGGGGACACTGCTCCAGAGTGTGCAGGATCCACCCAGCTCTCCAAGCCTGCTCATCTGGGCAGGGTGGGAGGAGAAAATGGAGATGAAGCCGCAGCAGGGCAGGGTGCAGCAGTGTGCTTCCCCGGAGAGGCGGCCGTGGCTGGCCTAGGGCTCCCTAGGAGTACGATTTAACGGCCTGTTCAGGAAGTGGCCGTGACATTGGGAGCAAACTCGGCCAAGCCACTGCTGCCAACATACCTCCCATGAAGAGCAAGTGCAAATACTGCTGAGTGACGGCTGGGGCAGCCTGGCCAGTGCAAGTCCCCACTGCTCATCCGCTTCTGGTTGCTCTGGGTATCTGGAGTGCCCTTGAGAGCACCTGAGGTAGGGATGTGTGTTACCCAAGAGTCTGTGGAGAGCCCAGCTGCCCCCAGAGTAAGGCTGAAGACTTCCAGGAGTGCAGCTGTATTTAACGTCTGCTCTAGGATAATGGAATTGTGGCGGTGATGGCCATAAATACCTTACCTGGTACCCAAACTCAGAAGTTTCATTCTTCTCAACTGAAATGCTAGGTTTGTTCATATTTTTGTCCTCTACAGTATTAAATTAAGCATGGATGGTAGATAAGTTACATGGTAACCCACTAAAAACTATTGTTTTGACTTAGATGAACAACCAAATATATTACATTTTCATATATTACCTGCTTTGAAGAGCTTCCACACTGGCTTTGGGGCTAAATAAAAGCTCACTTAGCATTGCTAAGATCTTCATAGCAAATATGTCCTTATATTGTTATATTTTAAAGTTCTAAAGTGGATTAAAATTAGATCTGTCGTTTGTGTTTTGTGTGTAGTACCATGGAAATAATACATTTATCTGATGCAGGTGTTTAAAACCTGGGTCTAAAATAAGGAAAATATGTTTCTTAAAAACTCTTTTTTTTTTATACCTTTTTTTCTTAATATCTACATTCATGGTCTATTTGTTCAATGATGGCTCATAAACAACTCAAATTATACAGTCAGGACAGCACTTCAGTTTATGGGTATTTTATTCATCCTGTGCTAGCCTGAAGTGTAGGTCACTTTGCGACAGACATCGGCCCCACGCAGTATATGAACAGTGGAAGAATATGTTGAGCTACAGTGGAAGAGTATGTTCAACTTCAACTAGGTGCCAAACTTTAGATGACGAGAGTGAGCAAGCACTTGAGCAAATTAGTCCTTTCTTCTCCGATAATGCATAGCATGAAAATACAGCTGCACTGATGCTGTTTCATGGGAGAAGACAAACATATAGCTTCCAAAAGCCTTTTACTTGTTACGAAATAGGAATGCTGAGAGTTTGCTGAGCTTTATTCACAAGGGTAGAATTGGTGAAATTAAGTGACTGATAAAAAGCCTAAGCAATTAGTGCATGCCAATACTGATGTACAGGTTAGACAGATACCTAAGAGTGCAAGATCTTTGACACTTTTTGTCAGTGTGAAATATATAGGAACTTTGGTCCAAAGCCAAGAGATATCCTTTTATTTACTTACTCATTTCTAATTTCCTAGCGGAAAAGGCTAGCATTTATGGAGCAGGGTGGAAGCTGGGGATTAAGTCATTTAAATGATTTAAAAGCTCAACCAAAGTCAAAAGCCTTAATACTTGTAGAGGCTTGTTTGTGATTGCTTCACTGCAGCAGAGTCTTAAGCTACAAGCGACAGAAACGCTGGGATCAAATGGCTATACTGTCGGTCGTTTGGAAAAGTAATGTTTTGCGGTTGTTGAAAGCAGACAAAACATGTCATATTTTAGTCAGAAAGAGACACCTGATGTGCTAAGGGCTGATTTTTTTTTTTCCAAAATGATTATAAAAGACGTGGAGGTCATATGACAGACCTCATATTACCCTGAATGCATGCTTTGTACTTTGGAAAGCAGCTAGTCTCATGAGATGACAGTTGCTTAGAAAAATATGCTCCTGTTTCCAATTAGGCAGGCTAGCTCTTGTAAAACCTTCTGTGTGTAACTACTGCAATTTTGCTTCGGAGTTTCTGTCAGGGAGGTGCAGTCCTCAACCTGCATGCTCTTTAGGCACAGTGCGAGTCACTTGTGCATTGCTGCAGTCTCTTGGTTTGGGGCCCTGGGTTACCCAAGGCATTTGCTGAATGCCACATGTAAACCAAGGGTGCTAAGGTCTTGCACTGATTGCTGTGCTGCGGAGTGGGAAGAGCATTTGCAGGAGTGCAGTGCAAGGGTAGAGCCTAAGGACTCATTGAAGAGGAGAGTGCTTTTTGAACCGGGACCCTCTCAGTGAACTGCTCTGTGTAGGTTCTTGACTAGAGGGGAGACTTGAAGGCACTTGCTCCAGCTGTGTTCTGCTTAGATGCTATTTCCCACTCCTGCTCGGTCTTGATTCCCCAGACAAGTCACTTTTCCATACACTCATACCTGTCCATGTAAGTATGATGTAACAAGGCCTTGAAATGTTTATCCTGTACTTCCGAAGTGTCTCATTCCTGTGGTTTATGCTTGTGCTCATCTATGACCTGTGTGCTGGGTAGCTTCCAATGAACACACATCATTTAGTTCGAAGAAAGCAGCTGGATGAAAATTAACTGAGTGCATGCCCAGCGTTATCCTTCATATGACTGTCTCTCTGCAGACGAACCTCACCTAGCGATGAGCAGGTTTTGTTCTAGGTGAACAGTTTGTTAAACCTCGACATTCTTCAGAAGTGTGCAAAATTAGCTGCTAGCAGCGTAACAAAACTCACTTGAATGTTATTATGGCTTGGACTGGTCCTTCAAGAGTGTGTATTTGAGATGCTTGTCATCTTCAGGTTTTCATGTTACTTTAAGTTCTCAGTTTGTTTTCTCAGAGACATGATGTTTCTGCGGAGAAAATGGAATGACATGAAGATTCCCTCCACCACCTTCCATGTATTATAGAATCATAGAGTCATTATGGTTGGAAATGTCATAAAGGCTGGTATTTCTTGCCTTTTTTTAGGACCTCTTAAAATTATGGGTGTTAATCCCTGAATACAGTTCTGTGCAGAGGAGGAGAAAGCTCCATATTCAAACTTGCAGTGACACTAGTGCGTGTTTGCCTCATAACAGGCTCTGAGTTCAGGCCAAGCAAAGAGCTATCTAAGTTTCC
The DNA here is from genome assembly GCA_034781795.1 of Crypturellus tataupa. Classification (NCBI taxonomy): domain Eukaryota; kingdom Metazoa; phylum Chordata; class Aves; order Tinamiformes; family Tinamidae; genus Crypturellus; species Crypturellus tataupa. The sequence continues at coordinate 1,626,812 of JAWLRI010000959.1, read as the reverse complement.
GGGTTCAGTTTGGCTTTTAACATTAACTATGCATCTGGAAAAAATACTTCCATTAAATGCTTATTCCCTCTAGGCAGAAACAGATGTGTACCCGGCATCCAAGCCACATGCCAGAACCTAGGGGTTTGTTCCTCTCAGCTCAGCCACTTGTTTGAGAGCTCCCAAACCTATTTTAGGCAAAGGAGATGTATCTGGGGGTGCTCGTGTTTTCCATGGCAAACATGGGCACAGTGCCTCCACTTAGAAATGCAGTGATGAACATCTACTGCACAGATTATGAGGTTGATGAGCAGGTGGCCATACCTAGCCCCAAGTACCCCAAGGGGGTAGGCCTACCCATGTGCTTTCTCCCCTTGCCAGTCTAGGAGCTAGACAATAAGGGTCTCAGCTGCGGAAATTTGACTCTGCTTTCCTGAAGTTTGATGCTCTTCAGTGTCAGACCAGTTTCATTTTTATTTTACTAACCCTGCAGGTATCCACCAACCATGAGAAGCTCTTCTGCGTGTAGTCTCTTGTTCCAGGACAAGTTAACCTTTTACTGTTCCAGACTTTCCTTCCTGCTCCCTTCCTTCTTAGTAATTTCCCTACCACTGAGTGATTGGTGTGATTCTTCTGCTTGTTTTTATTTAATTCTGGGTCTTGTGGTTCTTAATACAGATCCTCTTTACTCTGTTTCTGTATCCTGGAGCAGCAGTTACTGTTGCCTGAAATCCTACGTGGTTCATGAGTGCACACTGTCTAAATGTATGTAATGGGCAGGCTCTGGCTGTCCGCTCTGCTGCCATGTCAAAGTCCAAAGCATCCCTCCTTGCTGTTGTTGCTGAGAAGGAGCTTGGTACCTCTTAGGGATCCCAACTCCTCACCCTCTAGGGTGCTCTAAAGAGGGGAGAGTGGTCTCTAGTGCTCCCATCTGTACCTGTATGTTCTGGTAGGAAAAGCTGAAAAAGCATGGTGTTTAGTTATGTTTATTTAAGCCCATGTTTTGTATTTTGATGAATAGAAATGTCTAAAAATAAGATCTAGAGCTGTTTTTTGCATAAGTCAAGCCAGTGTAATGTCCACTTAATATTTCATGGATATCTTTTGGTCTGTATTCATACTTCCTCGTGATCTTTCCAGGGTAGTTTTAAATTTTATGGAATTGCCAACATTTGTGGTGTATAAGAGCTGCAAGATGTAGGCAAGGCAGCGCTGGATATCTCCTCGCTTCCTCCTGCCTCCTCCAGCCTGTCTTGTGTTGCTGTGGCAACTGGTAATGGTAACTCGGAACACCCACAGGCACAGAGCTATCCTTGCCTTCATGTTGAGCAATCCTCATATTTCCATGGCTTTCAGTTTATTGCATGTTGTGGGTCCGGGGCTTTCTTTTAATCAAGGGTAGCGACTGGTAAATTGTTAGGGTTGCAATAGTCCGAGATGCCTTGCATTATTTCTGCTGTGCTGTAGTGTGCATGCGTTGTGCTTGATTAAGATTCCTCAGGCTCCTTTTCTGAGCAAAACGAAGGCTGCATTTATGCAGTGTCCCAGTCGCACGGTAACAAAGAACCCCATTACGACACTGAATTAGAAGGCTGTGTGTATATCACAGTTACTGCAGTTTCCAAAAGGAAACCCACAAATGACCCAAGGGAAAGTCAAATATGTGTGTGCTGTTGTCCAGCTATCTGCAGCTGGCTGGAGCACATTTTTGCAATAGCTATCCTGTGTTTTGTTAAATATTTTCTCTTTTTTATTTATATATTCTAAGACTTTTCTGGTTTTATCATTGTCTTCAAAAGTTGAGAATTGCATAGAATGTATTTTATAGTCATTTTCTTCAATATTCTCTATCTTTCTCCAGTTAAGCTCTTTATCATGAGCCATTAATTTATTCTTATGAATACCATTGCCAAAAGGTTATCTTCACTTTATAAGAGAACAGGAATTGTGCTAGGGATACAGACCTTGTGGGGCTTTGCCAATAAGTCTTCTGCATAAAATATTTGCAGTTATTGTAACTGTATAGTGCACTTTGTGCTAAATGGAGATTCACATTCTTTTCTTGTGTTCATCATGCCTAAATCCTAGAGCTTTTATAGTGCTTGGTGTATTTAACATACACTTGCTGCTGTAATCAGAAAGCAGACGGAAATTACGGAAGAGAAAAATGGCCAGTGTTTTGCTTATGCCTATTAATGTGCTATCAGCAGTAATGCAGATGCAGCTACAGGACAGTGGATAAGGACCATGTGAGAGGTGCTGTGGCAAGCCCTGTTGCTGGATGTGACTGTATCAAAATGCAGGTAAGCCTGAGGGATTTCAAGCCATCATAGACAAAGTGAATTCAGTTTCCTGGGCTCTAAAGTGAAATTGCGGCATTTTAGGCATTTCATCTGAAATTAAGGCTATATACTTGAATTTGTACAGCTTGTTCTTACATCTCTTTCCTTGTGACTTGGCTGTGGTTAATAACCATGCTAGCTAGAGAGAATCTAATTTGGGTATATCTTCCTGCACTACAGTCACACTTCTGACAGTGACTTGTACTAGAGAAAAATGTATAAAAACTCTATGGATAATTGCAAATTCTTCCAATCTTCCTTCCTTCCGGTTTAATCCTATATATATATATATATATTTTGCTTAATTATATTGTTCCACCCAGAATTCTCACAAAAATAAGCATTGAGTACTAGAAAGCAAACAAAGTTTTTCTTTTTTGATGCTTTCTGAATTAATCGACTGCCCTCTTCATAATTCAAAAGATGCATCCTTTATAAGTGTCTCTGGAAGAGGATTGGTATTTAGAGTCAAAATTGTCAAAATATTTGTGGCTGGACTTGTTTTTATTTACATTATGTCTCTCTTCATTCCCCTCAAATTATCCTGCTTAATTTGACTTATTCATAGTGACAAAATGACACTATTTATTCAGTGCTGCATCTCCAAAGTGCCACTGCAGGAGCACACATTTGAGTAAGCTTGCCAGGCACTATGAGGTATCAGTTCAAGTGGATATTGCTTATCAAAAGAATGCATCAAATCCCCCTTCCTTGAATGACTTTGAGCCTGCTTCTTCCCTGAATTCTGCTTTTTATCAAGAGCTTTTTTTTCTTTTTTTTTTTTTTTTTTTCTTTTTACCTGCCCTTTAACAGTGGAGGTCTGAATGCCATGGTAAGCTCTTATTTAGTTAGGTTTTAGTAGCTGGACAATACGTTGTTAGGTTAACCTTCAAATAGCTTTCTCTGTCTCTTTGCTGTGTTGGGAGCTGCACTGGGCAGGGACAGAGAGAGAGAGAAAAAGATGGAGAAGAAATAAAACTCAAGCATTAAGTTAGTGCTTTGTTCTGTCAGAACACTGAAGTTGGATGAAATCTTGAACCGAGGTCACCACTGCTGTTAGCTCTGAAGTGGAACTCCTGCTTCCTCCATGAGTGGTGGTGCCGACGCTGGTGACCTGAGCACACTTCAGGTCCAGCAGGGTTTGTTGCACTCTCAGGAATTCTCCGTGCCGTTCAGACCAGGATGGTGCTGCTCTGTGCTTCATCTGAACAGTCACCCTATGTTTGATGTTGACCTCAAGAAGACAGAGATTTGGTGCTGAGCAGTCCTCCTGGAGCAAGCTGCTTTACAAACTTTGTCAATTGTGAATCCATCTTTTAATTTTTGACTTCTTAGCGTTTAATTGTAGGGGCATATATCAAAGTGCTATAGATTTTATTTTGGATAAAAACAGCAGCAAAATGCTCAGTATATTCAATCCATAAAAAGAAAAAAAGGTGCTACTGTAACATCAGAGGCAGTATTATTTTAACGTGTAATAACTTCAGGCCAAGCTCCCCTCCAGAAGAACCTTCTGTGACTGAATTGGAGTGAAAACTCCATCTCCATTAAATTTGGGACTCTTAAGGCCCTATGCTTGTGCATGGCAACTAAGGGAGTTTTATTCTGTTTAAACCTGGAGCTCTGGGTATTGAAACATACTGATATTCTTAAGCATATTTGGATTTTTAGTATTCAAACTACATTCAAGAATGCTGTCTGTCTCTTGATCTCCCTTGTGTTCTTTAGGAGTTTTCTTCTTATGTCACATTCATTTAATATTGAATACAGTATTTGAGATTGTCTGCAGGCATCCAGTTCTAGCACTTATGTGAAGATACAAAATGGAAATTAAAGCTAAACTTAAGGTTTACAGTATATTAGTTAAATACAAAGATAATGTTTTCTAACCTAAATGCAGGTTTTTGAATCCCTTTTTTTTAAATGTCTCAGCAAGCTCCCAAATCTGCTACGCTACATGCAAAATGAAGCTACTAGCAACTCTGAAGCCAAAACTGTCCATTACAAAACCTCTGTAATCTGGCTGCCAGCCTCAGGGTTCATTATGAGGGAGGTCATTCTTCCTTGCAGGAATGAATGTAGCTTTTGAGTACATTTTTTAAGTTTCATTTAGGCACAATGTGGATGAATTGTTTTAACCATAGTCGCCTGATGGGAAACTAACTTTCCTCTTCCTGGAAGAAAAAAAAGAAGAAATACCGTGTTGATTCTTGCAGCGTCTTTTAGAACTACAGGATGTGATTTCTCTCTTTTTTCTTTTTTTCTGAAAGAGTAGAAGATTTTGGCACTAACAAAGGAAAATTCTCTTCTCTGCTTTTTCTTTAATACTGTGTAGTCAGTTTTCTTTTTAAATCTCTGAATGCAAAGAATAAGGTGTTTAACAGGGCTCTTACTGAAGCATCATCTTAACTTGTACTTTTTCAACAAATATTTTTAGCTTCTTCCATAGTTATTGTGTGAGACTGCAAAATGTTCTCAAGACTTTATTCTTTTTGTATTTGGCTGAACCTGAGATGTTAAAAGTGGGAGAAAGAGTGAGTATCTCATTTTTCTCGGTAGTCTTCAGTTGTTTAATGAGAGAGTATGGAAGAGACGTCTCCAGACCCTTTTCAGGCGTGCATGGTGTTAGGATGAGACATGAAGGATTAAACTGGAAGTCCCAGTTAGATATAAGGAGGTCTGTTTTTTTCCCTTTGAGAGTGGTTAAGCACTGGAATAAGTTCAGAACCATTCAGAGCTACACTGGACAAAGCCATGAGCAATCTGCAGGGTCAAACAGACCCTGCTTTGGGCAGGATGTTGGAGCTCAAGGGGTCCCCTCCAGCCTGAGTTAGTCAACAATTCTGTGAAGTTCTTTTCAGTGCTGTATGCAATATCTGCGATACTGTATGTCGTTCTGTTACGTGATCGTACTTTCTGCATGATTATCTGCCGATAACCAAAATGAAATGCAAAAGGATGATGTGGGCAGTGGGTCGATATGACAACAAGTTGTTGCAAGGCTCCTGCAGCCATGGGAGAAGGTGAGTGTGTGCATGATCGATGGTCTTTGACATCTGTCAGAGGATTTTAATGATGTGAGGAACTGTGAAATGGTATGGCAAAGATGGATCTGGCTTACGCGCATAAAGACATACTGGTAAGTGAAAATAGTAAGGTTAATGTTCTGAGTAGCTTTAGCTTTCCTGGTGTCTTTCTGGACCAGTTTAGAAGAATTACATCTGTTATTGCTAGTCCCTGAATGTTGAGGAAAACAAACTGCAACGATTTCAAACACCTTTCCTCTCACAGCAAAACTGCTTTACAAGTAAGTACTTGTTTCAAAACTTGCTTAAGTGTTTAATTTTTATATGTCTTAAACTAAACACATAAAGCAGCAACAGTACCCAATCTTAATCCTCCATAAACTATTTGATTTACTTTATGGCTGCTGGAAAGGATATTGATTGCCTGTGCCAGAGATACTTAAGATACTTAAGGAGGATCACAACAGTACTTAAGTCAAGACACCATGTTGCAGATGCGTCCCCAAGCCACAACAGGTCAGGAAGGGAAAATTCCAGGGTGCAGACTAACTTTAAATATTTTGGCAGGAAAAATCACATCTTCCAGAAAGGCTTGTTGTCTCAATTCTAGATGTTTCCTTTATTGCAGTTGTAAAGTAGTTCATGAAAAATCTCTCTTCAAGTAGCTCAGTTCTTAATATAGATATGTCAGTGCTATCTCTTGGCAGGTGTATAGAGTTTTTTGGGCCATCAGTATCAAGTAAATTTTAAAACAACCACTTGTAGCCTGGATGGAGGTAGGTAACAGAGTTTGGGTTCCTGTGATGTTTTACTCGTTGGTTCCCACACATTAATCTTTTTAAGTGATGCATGACTTAAGTAAGAGTACAGATGTAATGAAGCATTAGGCAATATTCACTGAAAGATGAAGCAGCAGATTTTTCTGGGAAGAACTCATCCAAGTAGTGTTGAGATATATCTTCTATATTGTGAAAAGTCACAAAAGCTATTTAAAACTGTCACATCAATGAGTTGAGATTAAAGGCTTAGGAATTGTGACCTCAGACACAATACCTGGATTTTCTTTTTTGCTCTCATCACCACTAGACATGGGAAAAATGATTCACTTCATGTAAGTAGTTCTTGGAGAACCTGGACTGCCTAATCCAAAAAGTGTGATTAATGGTAAGTATTGCATTGTTCATATTTCCCAATAAAGAGAAAAAATGCATAGACAAATCTTAAATAAGTGTATATATATAATCGTATATGCTATATATGCATAGTAATATAATAATAAATGTAATTAGAATTACACTCTAATGTAATTAGAAAGACAGTCTACCTGATGTCTTTAAAGACTTCACTAGCTAGGAAACATATCAAATTTGTGGGCTAATTCCTTCAGAAATTAATCATCAGCATAATAAGGAATATTCGTCGTTACTAGCCTGCATTTTCTCTTCAATTTCCAGACAAAATATTGTTACGCCTCGGCCTTACAAATGAAAGATCCTTCCTCCATTGGAAATCTTCTTCCACTTAAGAGACTGACTTAGAGATTGACCATTTTAACCTTCTTTTGGATCAAATTGAAAGCTCACCATCTAGCAGTTTTTCTAGAATGAGTGTTGCCCTTGCAAAGATATCAGGTGGGGTGTCTCGTTCTAGAAAGAAATGTTCTGACTTTGTAGCTAAGGTAGAAGACTGTGATGATGTAAGACTCACTCTGGGCCTTTAATAATCTGGAAGCTTTGTGATCTGGAATAAGACTGTTGGGAACTGGAGTGAGGCCAACAGATTTTTTTTTTGCTGTTGTTTTTGTGTGTGTGTGTATGTGTTTTTTCTGCACATCGGCCGCTGAACAGATGTCAGACAGTAGCTGCCAGTTAACATAAAGAATGTGTCCTATGTTGCCAAAATGTCTAAGTGGTTTTGGCAGCTGCGGGAAATGTGGGTTTTCTTCATAGTCTTTTCACGCAGGAATGGATGGTGCACATTATAATCTGTTCTAAGAAAGCATTTTGGGGTGATATCATGGAATATGGGAGAAAAAAAAAATCCTGTTTAGTGCCCTATGGAGATGAAAGAGAAAGATTGTATAAGTTCTGCTAATCAGGAAACTTTGAGAAGCATCTTCCTAAATGACTTAATATTTTCTGTTGACACTTCTGACTTGAGGGCATGCTCTTACTGGACTCGGCAGTCCCACAAAAGGTTGGAGATGTGGCATATGTGTGCTTTTACTTTCCTGTTGTCCGTAAGCCTTTCTTCTCATTGCTCACAGAGTACTCCAGTGTGTTGCTGGTGGCCCGTCTTAGAGGTCACAGCTGAGTGTCACCATCCTTTATGCCCCAAATAGTTCTGGTCCCGTGATGGCTTAGGTGCCCCTTTTGCAGAATCCAGGTTTCTGAAACCTCTGTGTCTCTTGTGACATGAGTAGAGATGCAAAGTGCAGTCCATGCAGATGTTCAGAGGGAGACAACTTTCATCCTCCAAATCTCTTCTGATTTCTTCAGTACTCTGCACTATTTTTTAAACATAGATCCTGTAGCTTTGAGCAATACTAAATTCCAGCTTGGTAAGTCGGTAGGTGATATGTATTCCTTCCATCTAAAATGTCAGTAAGAAAAAACTCTCCTAAAGTTGCAGGCAACCATGTCTCTTTGTTTCTCGTGTGAGACCCTGGCTTACTGCATCACTTGATCACAGGATACTGGGCCAGCTCCGTGATTAATCTCCAGCCTATTAGGGCAGACTGGGTTCTTCAGGCACCAAATCTTTCTCCAGATATCACCCATGAGAATCACCCATGTTTGGCGATAGTTCATTACTACCCCTATGTCATCACTCTTTGAGACTCTTGGGATAAGGATAGAGACATGACAAAAAGGTCGAATGAGCCTGGAACTCTTCTGTTTGTAGAAATATTGATAAATGTCTATAGGCCTAAAAATAAACAATAATGAGGACTCTCATATTTCACCTAGCCCAGTAACAGCTGTCTTTTCCCTGCTTGAAGGTGCCTTCTCTGGACAGAGATATGAGGAAAATGCCTGTGCGAAGCAACAGCGATCAGCAGGCAGTGGTAGCAATTCTCATCCTCAGAAGCTGATGTTGAATAATTATGTAAAATAGTGATTGCTAAGTGAATTTAATAAATTGGAAATCAGGATCTGGAAAACAATATACACATAGCAATATACATATACTGTAAATGTATGACACATTACTTGAACTAACATCAGGAATCTACTGGAGCTTAGCCCTATAAAAAATCTATTGCAACTAATGAAACACAACAGTGAATTTAATATCCTCTCATAATGATCAGTAGGCACATTGTAATTCATGACCGCTCAGCTCTGCGAGAGACTGGTACCTCTAGCAAAATTCAGTAAGCTGGCAGGATTGACTTGAAAGAGGGGTCAGCACCTTCAAATAGAGCTGTTTGCTCAGCTAAAAAATAACCATATGCAGGTATTACAAGGTTCAAGGGGAAATCACTGAACCAGCTAGCCTCTATGGGATCTGTCTTGCTGCCCATCTGCTTCCACAAAAAAATATTCAACACTGTGTTTTAAAGAGACACTATTGTTGGGCACCTTTTTGTTCTCTAGCTGTTGTCTCATCAGGGGGTCCTAAGAGAAGTCTAAAAATATCTTAAATAGTAATTCAAGAATAGTTTTGTACCATCAAAGCAAGGTAATCAAATTAGATCCTATCCCTCAAATACTTTTTTTTTTTTATATATTCTCGTTACTGTTGTTTTAATAAATCCTCAGTCCTTTCTCCAAAATGCATGCTGGTGCTTTGCTGAAGACTCCCTGCATTTCAACTGGAAGGTGTTCTCTGCTGCTACTTACGAAGCTGGGCCTGTGAGTCAGATCCTGCTCTTTATGAAATGACAGTTTCTTATGGCCAGATGAGGTGCAAATTATTACAAGCTCCATTACTTTGGCATGCTTTTCTGCAAAAAGTGCTAGATTACAGGCTTTGGTATGGTGCCAGGAGGAGTGAAGGAGGAAAATCGGACCTAAAGTCCTTCTTTGTGTGTGTGTGTTAAGGATTGCTCAGAGGTGTTCATGTGCTCAGATCGCCTCGGAGTAGTTGACCTCACGGGGCTGTGTATATGCCATGTAACATTTAGTACTCCTCTGTGAGAGCATGAAGTGCAGTGGAACAGAACCGGAACCAAATTTGACTTTCTGTTAGCAGAAATGTACTTTGCGTGATGACTTTTGTGATTCTTTATCCCTAATTAATCTTCTCCCTGTTTCTTCATTTAAAAAGAGACTCCAGCATTTTACCGCATGCACGTTGTTGTGTTAATGTGTAGCAGCACAAGGCACATCTAATTTACACGACGCTTACATCCACACAGTGTCACTGAATTGGATGGCTGGCCCCTTGAGAATTGCCGTGTGGCTCAGCTGCTGGCCTTGCAGTGCTTTGCTGCTCAGAAGTCCTAACACACGTTCTTTCAAAAATGTCACAGCAGTGCAGGTGAGAGCAAAGAGCACCCTTTTTGGGATTGTTGCAGTAGTTGCACTACTGCACCTGGGTTTGCAAGAAGAGAACATTTACTCTGCCACAAGTGAAGGAAGTAAACTCTTCTTCATCAGATGGAAGAGTTCAGAAAGAAAGTTCCCCAATGCAATGATGTCCCTGCCAGAGGACAGACTCTGCTTGTATCAGATACTTTGAACAGACTGAAATTATATGTTAATAATGACTGTATAAACTACCCTTGTGCTAAAAGGCCATATGTTCAGTTATATAGACATGGCAAAGACGAGCAAGCAGCATCTGCAGTGATTATGAATCTCGCAGATCTGCTTATCCATCAAAAACACTTGATGAACAAGGAGGTCCCCATACCCATCACTTGATATTTATCTGATGCTGTCTGAAGGTATATGATGATATAAGAAAATTCATGGCCAGTTGCAACCTGCAGCATTTTGTGTCTGTGGGATGGGGTCCCTAGCCTGTCTGCTGGTCAGAGGTATCTGATGTGTAGAAGGCCTAGTCCTGCACACAAACACTTCAACAGGCAATTAGTCTGGCTATGTGGGGTTGGCACGCAAATAGCATACAAAAAGCACATTTCTTTAAAAAATGCAAGGAGAGCAGACATGAGTGGGAAAGGATCACCTGAGTGGGAAAGGATCACCTCGGGGGGTTACAACCAGGGGCTTTTCTCCACCCATGGTTGCAAAGTTTCTTTCATCCCCACATCCCCTAATCCTGACCGTGCGTGCCAAACCCTACAGGAATGCCGACCTGCATGCACCTCTTTTCAGCATAGTTCGGGCTTACAAGACAAGGGAAGATGGGCCTTGAAGGTGGACGGATAGTAGTTCGGTATAAAATCCCTCCTGGAAATCTCTCTGAAGCTTTCAGAAAGCATTTTTTTGTTTGTTTGTTTGTATGTTTTTGTTTTTTTACTTGAGGTCTTTAATTACAACAATAGTTTAGGGAGTGAGTAGGAGACCATTGGGAAGACCAGGGCAAAGAAAACACAGGTGTTCTGTGATCCATCTCAGTGAGGCGACCAGTTGGAATATGGTCTGAGTTCTTTACCATCTACCTTTCACCTGAGTTGCTGTGTTTTGGAAAGGACCAAATGCCACAGTTTCTATGGGAAGAATCTGCACAACTTTTACAGAGCTTAGAAGTAAAAAAGTGTTTCTTTGTCCTTGAGGTGTCTTGCATTTGTCCTCTAAGATGACAGGTAAGTCAAATGGGCTAACTTTGGAAACCTAAATCCTGGATTCTATGTATGGATGGATTTATGTGTTTGTTTGTTTTCAACCATCTTTGTCTTCCTGATGGTCTTTTTGAGCCCGCTCTCATTTCTAGGCAGGTGTCTACTGGAATATGGAGGAGTTCCCAGTGGAGGTGACTGTGCATGATGGAGAAGGGTTAGGAAAGGAAGGAAGGAGGGAGGGAGGGAATGAGTGTTGTTCTGCTCGGCGGATGCCCGTTCCCTCCCCGTTCCCTCCAACTGGCACTGTCCATACACCCCAAAGTTAGGATTTTCATGGGAGGACAGGAAAGTTTGTATCTACTAGCAATGATTTTGAACAGCTTTTATATTCTTTTCTGATCCAATTACACCAAAAACTGGAGAGATTTTACTTGTCTCAATATTGCTAGAGTTTTAGTCCATTATTTCTCTTTTTGTGCTATTCTGCAGTAGCATGTTTTGTTACTCATTCCAGTGCACTTCAGTTCAATATATTGAATTCCACTTGAAGGCTTTTAATAGTGTTTGCACACCATTCGCCTGGCCAGGAGTATGGGAAATAGCCACGCTTTGAAACAAAGTACAGCAGTCTGAACTCAGCAGCGACGTTGTTGTCCCATCAATTAGCACATTTGGTGCAGTTACATAAGTTTTATCTTGTGTCAGGATAATAAGGGCTGACTGTGCTAGAAGACTGATAAGCCTGCCATGAACGATTACGTTGTTAAAATTCTTCTGCCTTAAAATAATGCCTCTTGCTTTACTGACTGGTGCTGGCAAGGTGTAAATGAAGGAAGGAGGAGAAGAAAAAAAAAGGAAAGAAAGAAAAAGAAGCCTTTCAGTTTGGGTTTTTTTTTGTTTTGTTTTGTTTTCTCTTTCTCCCCCTTCTAGACATCCCCCTCCCAGGTCTAGTATCTTTGAATTTAGTATTGTCTTTGAGCCACTTTTGCACAAAAGCACTATGAGAAGACACAGCTGTTCAGTATTTCTGCATATTAAAAAAAAAAAAAAAAAAAAAACAAAGAAAGAAAAAAGGGACAAAGTGACTTTTCATTAATACTGCTGTAGCCTTGAGGACTAAGCACACAACAAGCACTGTTATGCTAGCAGGTGGGACAGTCAATCCCTTCAAATGCAAAATAATATAAAGTAAAATCAAAAAGAAAATGCTGTGCAGATTGTGAGCGTAGCCTGCGATGGAGGAGGAAGGGATGAGCTCCCCACAGCTGCTGGAGAAAATTGCTGCCGGCAGCGCGTGTGCCTAAACTCACAGCGCGCTTCCATCGGGCCCCCAGTGCACGGGGGAGAGGGGAAGTTGAGCGCTAATGCGGCGGCCCCGCACAATGATCCCCTTTCTGGGTGCCGGGGTCACAGCTGCCGTCTGGAGATTACGCACAGAAGCACCCTTCTTCTCGGGAGAGCAAGGCTTCCTGCGGGATTAACTACAGCCTGGAAAAACACGGCGGGACGGGCAGTTATCAGGGAGGGAGACAAAGAAAGTGACCCAGCAGCTCCGCAGATGACGGCCGTCCAGGGAGGAGACCTGTGGCCGTGAAAACAGCTGCTGGTAGTCGCTGCCCTGAGGGCAAAGATGCAGGTTTGGGTTCCTGAAGTGGTCTCAAGCCTCTCTTAGTCCCTATTTCTGCTGCTCAGAAGCAGTGATTAGTGCAGTGACCTGGACCCTTGCGTACACTCGCGTGCACCATCAGCTGGTTAAGCTATGCTCTTTTTCCTCTTCTGCACTGTGTTGCTGTCACTGCTGCCTCTGTGTCTGGTGCTTCCTTCTTTCCTCTTTCTTCTCAGCTTTGTGGGGCTTTGGATTTTGGTTTCCTCCCCTGCATTTTTCCTGTGCTGCTATTCCACTGCTTGGAGGCACAAGTTCCCAGGAAAATACCTAGAAAAATCCTTCTACCCATACATGATGTGCCAGCAGTCTTCGTTTTGTGTAGGAAGATCTCCTATATTTGAAGCCAGAGACATCTGTTTAGGTCCAAAAATCAGGTTTCTTGTAGTTTTTTTTTTTTTTAAGGTTCCGGTTTTATGCGCAGGTTTAACAGGAAAACCCAACCTCAGTAGTATTTGAATCGTCTCTCCTACTTATCAGTCACCTTCAGAACTGAGACTCACTTATTGAAACAAATTTCCCACACTTTCCATATACCAATCGCTACCTTTCAACCGCTGCAGAATCCATGAGGGCTTTTCATAACCCGAAACCAAATGGGTGCTGCACATAACGCAGCAGAGGCGCGGTGGAGGCAGAGGAGGTTCACAATGTGGGCATTCAAACTGTGTGAAAATGCAAGCGGGATAAATATGACTGTGTCAAGAGGAGCAGGCAGAGGGACTTCCAGGCACATCGTGTTGTAGCAAAGCACGGCTACTGTGAAGGCAAGAGACCAAAACTTGGTAAAAAGAGAGGAATTCCAGAGAGACGCTAATGAGTAAGTATTTGGTAATTGCCAGTGTTTAGATGCAGCGTTATAGCCTCTCATTTTTGTCTCCGATGGGTGGGTATTTTGCACAATTCTTAAACCTCTCACTTCTAAAACGGTATTTCCATTTGCCTCTGGCTCTGTCCCACGCTCTCTTAGAAAGGAACTTTGTTAGGGCTGAATTCACTAGCAATGTAAAATCTTCTTCTGAAAATGGAAGCAATTTACAATGACAAAGAAGTATTTCAGAACTGCAGGTGGTGAGACCTGTGCTGTTTGTGCTTCTGATGTTTCATTTAAGCACAAAAATAAATAAATGGTAAATGATACCAGAGCTATTCAGAAGCCAGGCTCAGTTTGAGCTTGGTACAGGTATCAAATGGAAATATAACCAGTGTTGCTCACTTCGGTTCCTGATTTGTACTTCCCTTGCCAAGGTTTGGTTAAAGCAATGTAAATTGAGTTGCAGGTTTTTAATGCAGAGGATACTGACCACTGCCCACATGCGGTGAATCGGATTAGAAGCTAGTAAGTGGTCAAAAAGTTGAAAAGTTTAGGAAACTCTCATAAAGTTTCAAAAATAATACATCAAAGCAGTAAATAGCTTAGCTAAAAATCCTGAGAAGAATTACTAAAATGTTCTTTGGGGATAACTTCAAAGTAACTTTCCTGCTCCTAAAAGATGTAGCACATGTGAATGTTGTTAGCCTGTTGGTAACTTTTTCTGTTCAGATAATTTGGTATGTTTAAATATATTTGTTGCATTTAATTTGCCTCTATAATTTAGAGAGTCCAGCTGTAAATATAGGCACATATTAAGTGATTACTTGTGATTCCAGTTAAATGGCCTCTCTTGTATTTGTGAAGTATCTAAAAGAGCAGAGACAGCCTGTTCAGTTCATTTATTTCAGTTATTTTGCACCACTGTAACTGCAGTGATATGCTGCCAAGCATAAACAGATTTTTCCCACCAGTCTCTTTCCCCCATGTGCACATCAACTATTTTGCATAGCAACAGAAGGTTAAAATTCAGGCTGAAGTGTGGTCCAAAGGTGAGAGGGAGTCAGAAATTCCTTCCATACCGCTTGCTGTAAGGAACAGTTTCTTTCCCCAGATCTGATACTGTGCACTGAGAAGCAAAAGCCTTTTGGAAGAAAATGACAGGTTTGGTGGAAGAAATTACAAACATTTTAAGATGGAAATAGTTGGTTTTATGTCTTCCCTTTCTGTTGCAGTCCTGGTTATTTGTTCACCTTGTGGGTTTTTTTGTTTGCTTGCTTGCTTTTCTTAAGTGTGAGATTGCAAAGGGCTTACTTGCGCATGATATTCATAATAGTACTTTGACTTGGAAGAGTTAAAAGATGAAATTCTGTATATTGTTAGTAGGTATTTTGTGTCTTGAGGAAAAATCTTGCAGAATAATTATCAGAATGGACTGTTCTGTCTACATCATATGGTTCAAAATCTGGGAAAAATACCTTTGACTTAAATCTTGTAGATCATCTCAAAGATTTAATTGTTGTTCTTGGAATAATTGGCTTTGTATGAGGAGTAGAATCACAGAATCACAGAATGATTGAGGCTGGAAGGGACCACTACAGATCATCCGGTCCAATCCCCCTGCTCCAGCAGGGACACCCAGAGCACGTGGCACAGGGTGGCATCCAGGCGGGTTTGGAAGATCTCCAGAGAGGGAGACTCCACAGCCTCTCTGGGCAGCCTGTGCCAGGGCTCTGTCACCCTCACAGGAAAGAAGTCACAAGTCATCTCCTCACATGGAGATGGAACTTCCTGTATTTCTATTTGTAACCATTACCCCTTGTCCTATCAGCGACCACCACGGAGAAGAGTTTGGCCCCATCCTCCCTCCATTCTCCCCTCAGGTATTTGTACATGCTGATAAGACCCCCTCTCAGTCCTCTCTTCTCCAGAGTAAACAGGCCCAGCTCACTTTTCCTTTGAACTACAGTTTCCTTTGAGCTGCAGGGGAGAAAGAAGAACTTTTGTCAACATCCATGGTGATATATTATAGGTAGGAAGGAAAGGGTCTTTTGGAAAGAGAAGGATTAGCATATTTTTAAGTGCACAGGCACACGAGTACTTCTGGAACTGCATGCTTCAATGATGCATTTCTATGAGCAAACTACTCCGTAAAAAGATATTTCTCTCCTCCCCAACTTGGGATCAGCTCCTGCAGCCATGCCTGGGACCTATGGCTGATCTTTTGCCAACTTCAGGGACAGAGAGTGACGGCCTTGGTCCAGGCACGGCTCTGCCTGCTCCACCTAGGATGCAATGTGGAAAAGCTCTTCCATGCTCTGCTCTGTGCTGACCTGCAGTTGCTCTCTGGGCAGTCCTTGGAGAGCCCTGTAGATGTGTGGCAAGATTGCTGGATGTAGGTGTAATTCAGACAGGCTATGGAAGATCACCCAGTATGACTGGTTTTGATTTGGATGTGTCACAGTGGGACTATGTCTGCGTATTCCATGAATTTTAGTGGTAAAAGTCTCTTAAATCCCTCTAAAATCATAGGTGAATGAGCAACCTGTTCTGCTTATCCTCACCCCATACCAATCCCAAACATGAGCACAACTAAGCCAGGGTAGGTAGGGGTATCAGCAGCACCCGTAGGCAACCTGCAGAGTAGGGCTTACTTGTGACGGTGTAGCAGGCAGCCAGGCCTTGGTACTTGGTGTTTGAAGATGTCCAGCATTGACTTTAAGTCTTCTATTTTCTAGTGCCCCATGCCTGTCTCAGGATAGCCTTGGGAGCTCAGGATGCTTCAGGCTCGGAATGGGTCCTGAGGCACTTGTGTTTAGAGCGAGAACTTGAGCAAGTTTCAGTCACATGCTGAATTGACTCGGAATCACCTCTACCTTAGCTCGATACGTTCAGACAGATCCCACGTGTCAGGGAATTGTTTAGAAAGCAGTAAGAATAGTAACAATTCAGGAAATTGGTTATTTTACACTGAGTTAAAAGGACAGGAGAGGAGACGTGTGGGATTTGTCCCACTTCATAGCAAATCCATCTCTGTTTCAGTGCCAGGAGTTTTGGGGTTTGTTTGTTTGTTTGTTTTTTTCTGAGATTAATATAGAGGCTAGAAACTATTACTGCCTGCGGGACGAGATTGAATATGTCTTGAACTATATCTAGTGCTTTCTGATCTCACTAAAATCCCTTGTGAAACTCATTCTGAGATACTTGTATGTTGTTCGCTTACAGAGAAGAAAATGGTGGTAGGTGGGATACTGGAGAAGCTAATAGCATTTATTCAATGTGGAGGTGAAAGATAGTTTTGTTTCAGAAAGATGGTGACTCATTATGCAAAAATGAATGTAATGATCATGGCTTTATTGTAGCCTGAATATTCCCGTTGAAGCCTAAGAACAAAGCAAGGGAGGGAGGCTTTGTTAGCAGTACTGCTATGGTTCAGCTGTGGAGATCCTGTAGTGATCTGTAAAACCCGTTTACAGATCTTGAGTCCCACCTCATCGCATGAGAATTCAGCGTGGTGGGCTTTGGTGCGGCTAGAAAGTGGGGGCGTGCGCTGTGTATTTTTAGTTTGTCTTAACCTAGTGAATATGAAGAATAACTGGAATTTGAGAATGTTTCCTTAGCTGATTAGGAATTTAATAAGCTTTTGATAGAAATGCAGTAATATACCATGATCAAATTTGGGAATGGGGAGAGGCATTTGCGGTGCTAAATGCAGTATTTTACTTTTCTTTGCCTCTTTTCATGGCCTTTCTCCTCTTCACTCCATCTAACCCCAAGACCAATTCCACAGATAGGTTTTAATAAGCCCTAATGAGTGGAGGTTCCAGCTGGTAGACCCCGTTTGCAAGAAACCTCCGCTCCTGCCGCCGAGCTTACCGGACCTGTGAGGTGGGCAGTTCTGCTGCCGCCTTTCTGTGACCCGAGAGCCCTGTGGTGGCCCAGAAGTGCAGCCCTTGGCGAGCGCAGCCGCGGCCCGGGACCGTTCCGGGGCCAGAGTGTCCAGCCCGTTGATTAACCGCATCCAAAGGGCTCACCTCAAAGAGCGCTTGCCAAGTGAAGGTTCACTCCTCCCAGGTAAGACTGGTTACATTTGATGGCTGCTTGAGGCTTGTTCCCTCTGTCTCCCACCAGGCTACTTTATTGCTCTAATTCATGTGTTAATGACTGAGTATAGGTCTCTGTTAGCCTACCCCCCTGTCGCTTTAGTGTGAGACCTCTCTGTGGCAACGTGAAGAGGTTCTTGTGTCCTATCATGACACCAAGTTGTGAAGTGCCTCCAAGCGTGGGAAAGCGCATTTTCGGCGCTTAAAGGCAATTTACAGATAGCGAGAGAGAAATACTGCCAAGTAACGCAGGGAGCTTTCCAGACAGATTTCTTTAGCCCCTTTGATCAGAAAGTCATCATCCAGGCGTGTCTGCCCCCCAGTAGAGCAAACGGACTGTCTGCCTGAGACAGTAACAAAGCTCCCTGAAGGAAAGAGGCCCCGTTGCTGCCAAGGCTTGAGTTGGTGCATTGGAGGAAAATGTGAGTCAGCAACCAGTGCTTGGCACTGCTAAGGATGCTTGAGTGAAAATGGTCTAAGAGCCTCTATAGAAGGCCAGAATATGGCTGTGGTCAGACCTCAGTCGTTGTATCATGGAGACAGTCCTACTTCTGCTCCAGGAATACCATGATTCTGATGGGAATGTGTGCCTGGAATAAATACCTCTTGCACAAAGCAATGCCGAACTGCAAAAATCACGAGGTTGGCACACTGAAGGATGGTTGGCACATGGTAAGAGTAAAAAATGGTGATTAAGTCTGCACAACAGAGACTGTTGAATGTACTGAGCAGAGCTACTAAAGAAAGCAAGAATGCAGGTAGATCCAGGCCCCCAGGGAAAATTTCCTAAAGTATAGCAGGAGAAGAGTCTGAACAAACTAGACATTTCTCCTGCAAGGCTCCTAAATACTGCAGCCTAGCTTTGCAGTTGTCCTTTCTGAACAGCTTTGGATCCCCCTTGCTTTGGAGCTGCCTGGAAGCTCATTGCCATTCTGCTTTTCTGCTGTAATCTCATGTTGTTAAGGAGCATGATTTTTTTCTTCTTGGCTGTGCTGCAAATAGAAGATTACATAAATTCTTTGGAAATCTTAAAAAAAAAAAAAAAGGCTTCAGAGAAGCTTTGATGGAATAGTCTTATGTCTTCCTTACTCTTCCTTTAAATGTAGGGGAGCTCGAAGGCAGATATGCCTCCTAACCAAGAAAGCCCCAGACTATCTGCCTGATCATCTTGCTGTGCTAATGAGCAATTACAGCCCAGCACACTGAGCTGAAATAGATTTGTTCTGCTAGCATTTGTTTCCCAAAGATGTTTAAATATGGTAGTGCTTTGCTCTTCTCCTTTCCCTGTATTGAATTAGTGTCATTTCCATCTTCTTCCTGCCTTCCCTGGCAAATAGCTATTCACTCTCTAATTTGGATCCATTTCATACAGGGTGCACTTCTGAGATGCAGATCTACCATTCATAACCCTCCAGCTGGAGCAAAGGATGATCATGGGGATGGGGTTGTTTTGTTTTTTCCCTGCAACATAGCAGTTGGGTTGCTCATTGAAAATTGCTATTTTCTACAGTGGGCCCCTGGTACAGGGGAGAGATTGAGCCGTGCAGAAGCCAGCGTCCCTGCTGGGCTTTAGTTGTGAGATCCCTGATGACGGGGACCTGTGTTCAGTGAGAGTGCTGGGGGGAAGCCAGGGAAACTCACCTCGGGGTGGGCTCGCGCGCTTGGTTTGGTGAAAACAGCGCGCAGATAAAGCGCTGTTGCTCTTTGCCATGTTCAAAGGATGCCTTTCCTTTGAGCCCAAAAGGTATCGAATGGTATGATTTACTAAGAAGATTTTATCTGTTGCGCTCCCTTCTATTTAGGCAGAGTGAAGATTTGTTAAGCAAGTCTGCAAGCAGAGAGATAGTGCAAACTTCAAGCAGCGCTGCTAAAAGCAGCCGGGCTGCTTTTGTTTGGAGTGAGAGAACGCAGCCGCTCAATGCGCCCATTGTGCCGAGCGTGCTAATTCGGAGCACGTTTCCCATCAGGAGCCCCTCCAGCCCTGTCACGGCCGAGATATGAGGGATGCTGAGAGCGGGGAGCCGGGAGAGGGGCCGGTGCGATGGGAGTGCGGCCACTCGTCGTTGACTAAGCCCGGTCACCCATAGTGGCCTGTGGCCTCCGGCCACGCCGGGGCACCCGCCTTTCCCAGGCAGCCTGCCGGGAGCCCCAATTTCGGGAGAGGGGCACAGGGAGCCACTTGCAGGCAGCACCCGCCATTGGTCACCCACTTGGGGGCCACAGGGTGAATATTCCAATGCGCCTAGCATAGGGAGGGGCTTTCTGCTGGTTTATCCAAGAGAGTGTTCAGTGTATAGGAAAGTGATTTTTTTATATAAAGGGTTTTTCCCAATTAAGTCTCCAGCACTTGCGTTTACAAGTTGGGAGTGCTTGAAGGATGGCGATGGGGGCAGCCATGCAGCACTGAGGCAAGAGGCTCTGTCAAATGTTACTTGGTCTACTGCAACTTATTTCAGCTTATAAGCATATAAATAAGTGTGTTCATCAGTATTTGGCACGCGTTGAAAATGTATAAGCACTACTCTTCAAATAGTGTATGATAGGTATGTGTATATATATATATACAAAAAATGATTCTCTTTTTTTCCTTCTTAAAGCTTACTACAAGATCTTCAAATTGCACTAGATTTTGTCTCAGTATGATTTCTTCGTCTGGAAGTAGAGTCGCTCAACTGTTGTATTTACCCCAGGAAACTATATTTTCTGTTTTATTTTTAGTAGATCCTCGTTTTGCTTTATTGTAGAGAATTTGAGTTAAATGGGTCAAAGTCCTGATGACGTTGTGTGATATTTGCTTGGAAATGCTCCGAGAAGGGAATGAGATTATGGTGCTGGTGGTTTGGCTCTGTAAACCTGCAGTATACTAATGGCAAATTAAACTAAGTAAATATGCTCTTGATTGCATTTTCAATCTGATGTTTCGTATGCAATAGAAGTATGCGTTGCAATCGAAGCATGTCGAAGACAGAATTAGTTTAAATTATTTTTGAGAACCACAGCAGCAATTAAGTGTTTAAAAATACTTCTATTTGGTCTTCAGTTGCTTACTTATACTAATAAAGTAGTGGACGGGCAGACTGAATCAGCTGATTTTGCTCAGACCTGAGAAGATGAGAAGGTATTTTTCTGTAACCTGTCAGCAAGTCTGTGATCTGCAATGAGAAGATCTCTATCTCAAGTCTAGCAACGCACCTCTGATCACCTCGTGGGCAGTGAGCAGGCTTAATACACACATGCTGCCTTCTGCTATGGACCTAAGAGTCCATAGCCAGAATCTTAGCCAGAATTTGGATGTTGTGTTTTCCTCCTTTTTTTTTTGTCCAGTTAACCAATCCCCTTTCCTTTTCCCCTAGTCCACTAGCTCCCTTTGCTTCCTCTTCAAATGGTGGAGAATAACCAGGGAGCAGATGGTGATACCTCAGGAATCGGGAGTGGTGAGAGAGGGACAGGATGTGTCTACAGTGTCACGGCAGCGAGGATTGCTGCGTTTTGCAGAGAACTGCCCAGTGCCATTGTGAACAGTGAACGCGAGGGTGTGCAGAGCAAATACACAGCGGCAGTGCTTCGTGCTTAGTCTTGGGAAAGCTCTAAGTGCAAGAGAGAGGGCTACAAAATAAATAAAATGTGATAGGAATTAAACTTGCCCACAGAACAGAAGAAAAGTGCATGCTAAATGGGCAGACCTGCACCGAAGTGCCCACATGGTGGATTTTCACAGCTTGAAACACGTGAGTTTTGGCCAGGCTGACCCTGGTGAGCCAAGGTCCCCAAAGCCAGCGTGTCACATTGCAGGTGCAGGGGCAGGGAGCCCTCTGGCTCGCTCCTTGGAAAAACCCTCCTTCTCCTCCTCCTCCATCGCCGGAGAGGGAGCCTGGCTGCGCAAGGCCAGCGCTGGGCTCTGTGAAAGCCCTTCTTTGTGTGGAACTCCAAACCGCTTCTCTGCCCGCGGATTGCTGGGCTGCAGAGTGGCCTTTCCCACTGAACAACTGAAAGGCTCCAAGCTCAGGAGGCTTTAAAAATAAATAAATAAAAAATTAGACAGTACAAAATGTTGGAAATGCATACTGGCCAAATCCTGCCACAAACAAGGGATTTTACTTGAAAGCCTATCTGGGAATTCGGACTGAAAGCGGCTACTTTGTCCTTAACTCACCCGATAGCACTTTTGTCCTGGAGCTTCTTGTGTATGTACGAAGCATCACCCACTCGAGAGGTGCAGCAGCAAAGTGTGGGCCTAGCATGATCCAGACTCAGCTCCACACGTGCTAGTTGTGTCAGGTGAAGTCATTCCCTGCTTGTAAGGTGGTAGGGAGTGTTTTCTTTTTCTAATTGTGTGGAACTCCCGAAGCGCACACTTAACTTTCTGTGTGTATAGATGGAAGACCCGTTACACACTTCAGTGGTTGTTGCTTCTTGTTGTCCCATCTCAAAGGCTTTGTAATGTGGGGAAAGAGCCGTTACTTTGTACACAACTGATCTCCCAATTTGTGCAACCAGAAGGAGGGGAACTGGAAAAGCCAGCGTTCGCTAACTGAAGTTGCCTGGCAGGTATTTAGTAGATGAGTTAATTGGACACCCTCAAAGTGGACCTTGTTAGTGGCCTCCTGCTTTCCTAATGAGGATATCTGCACTTGTGAAGATCATGGTCATTAATTGGGAGCCCTTTAGTTAGTGTCTTGACTGAGGATTTCACGAGTAGTGTCACGTATGCCAACAGCCAACATATCTGCAAGGAGGCAGGCAGGCGATGGCTGCTTAGCGGAAGCAGGCCAGGATCCTTCCCAAAGTATAGTTTAATTCCACTGAAACCAGAACGTTCTGTAACAGCAAAACAGTCGAATCGGCAGTCTCTTACAAGCTGCCAAGACTTCAAACGCTGAATTTCGGTACCTTGTACCAGCTGTTATTCTAATGCCTTCTTCTCATGAACATTTTGCTGCCAGCTCGCAGGGACTCTCCTAAAAGGTTGCCACACGGTTGGCCAGTAACCTGCGGGTGGAAGCTGAGACCCGTTCAGGTCTGAGCCTGGGGCTTGTGGGTCTGAGCCCCACGGTGGCTAGCTGAGCAGGTAGCTGGGCTCGTGCAGCCTCATGCATGGTTTAGCTCTGCTGGAGAAATCCCATGCGTGTGTGTGATATATGCGGGACATTCCTCAAGAGACCTCTGTCTTCCCACACTCCTCCGGTGCAGGGTAGCTTTTTTATAATGAGCATCTCTGTCTGCTTTGGGGGGAACGGTAAGATTTTGTACTTCTCTGCATTGCCCTGCCTTTTCCACGCTTTGTGAAACGACTGGGCTGAAGCCAAGACTGAAGAACAAAATGAGTACTGAATAGATGAGAGGCTGTAGGTGGGATGGTGAAGTCTATGCAAAGAGTGGGAGGGAAATTTTCAAAATCAGAACTGGATGTAAAATTAATATGGGCTCATCTGATTAAATTCCACTTTGTGAAATAGGAGAACAAGTTCATATCAAGGCTGAGCTCACTGGTGTTCAGAGACATAGGTATGTGGGTATATAAAGACCAACAGGTAGCCACCCAAATCTGATCCCATCTCAAACCCTCATGTGCTTTGAAGCTAAGCAGCCTGATTAGCAGGAGTGTGATACCGTTGCTGTCTTCTAAAACTTCAATAGAAATAGCTCTTAAGTTCTGCAAGTACAGGAGGTACTCATGTAAATTTCATAGCAAACGTGACATAAATATCCAGGATGCTATTTCAGTATGTTCCAGTATTTAGGAACACATGGTTTCCTGAGATGGCAGCGGACTTGGGCAAGCTAAATACTTTTGCTGGTCCATAAGTTGATGTCCTGCTGCCCTATAATGTTCTTCTTGTTGCCTGTCTGCCCTCAGGAGAGGGATGGAGAGATCGGCAAAAGAGCCAACAGCCTCCTCTTTTACAAAGAGGAGAGGATGTTGTTCTCATAGAGAACAACAAAAAAGGATGGTGTATGTACCAAAATTTTAGACCTTAAAATGATGGAGAAGTGCATCTGTGTTTGAAGCACTGTTGAACTGGCTTCATATGTGAGTCATGTATGTGAGGGTGTTACAGTTATATGGACAGGGAATAGATACATATTTGGTTTACTCAAAGGCTTGCATTGCTGCATAGCTTTGAATTTAAAGCCTTTAAACCTGGCCATCTGTTACAGCTGTAGGAAACTCAGTATTGCCAGCAAACATCCTCTGAGTTAAGCTGAAGCACAAGCTGAAGAAGACCATCAAGGCTGGCGTTGCTTCTTCTGGCTACTTCTAGCAGAGATGCTGGGGTTTCCTTGGGTTTGTTTTTTCCTAATTTCCCAAGAAGGCCTCTGATAAACCTCGTCAATGTGTAAATGTAAGGATGTGATTGCCTTTGTTTTCTTTAGTTGTACTAAAATGTTCTGCAGACAAATGACGAGTGGCTGCAAGGTAGTGACTGTCCATCCTGTAATACAATTTCCAGTCCTATTACAGCCAGCAGTATGTTCTGTCAGAATCTATCTTCCCTTCCAAGTATCCATTACATTTTGGTCTATATTTTAAAAGATATCCCATAGGAAAGAGGATTTCACTGTTTCCTTTAGAGACTTGTTTGATGTCAGGAAGTTTGCCTAAAATTTAGTGAGAATTTTTGCTTTCAGCTACATCCTCTTTTTATTATATTGAAGTGTTCTTTCCCTCCTTGATATTTGCTTATACTCTGTGAATGTTTGGAGGTTGTTCCTCCCTTCTCTGAAATTTTCATTCAGCTTTTTACGCCTTTTTTAATATTGCCTTATTTTTCTCATGCTCTTTTAGCTGTAGTATGAACGGCCTCCAATTTGTCAGCTTGCCTCTGCTTGAGAATGCCAAGACCATGGCACTGCTCCAGGCACGGTCGTGCTGGAGTGAAACAGGAGGTGTTGTAACTCCCAGGTCACTTTTAAATGTAGCCTGCTTTATTTTGGCTTTTACAACTTTTCCTCATAGATCTTCAGCATGATTTTGTGGCATTCCTTTGTTCCTTCTGTCAGGGTTCTGAATTATTTTCCGTATGTCTATTCTTTAAATAATGCCCACGGTTCTTATTCCTCAAAATCCCTTATTAAAGCCATTACTTAGGAAGTGGAGAGTAATATCTAAGATATCTGATGAATCCATGCTGTTACCACATTTCTTAAGTACAAATGGACCTCTCAGCTGCTTAAGAACATCACTAACTTTTGCTTTCATTGTAACTTTGATTATAGCTCTTGGGGTAATTTTCTTTGGTAGCTTTCACATTTCTACCATTAGATACTATTTTGAGAATAAGACTTGATGAGACACAGAGGTTTAGCTACTGAAAAACCCATATAAAACCAGCTATTCATTCTATAGCTTTTATTCCTCCCCCTTTATGTTCCAAATTAAGGTTAGCCATCCGTGTGCGTTCTGGATTCAGGCTGTTCATTGCTTATGAATCTTTTCAGTGGCCAAAATTGTTTTCTCATTAAATGAAGCCAATTATCCAAACTTTTCCTGTACGCATCTTGTGTTTTTATGTTTGTAGCCCATATTTTTTGCTATCTTAGGAATATCATTATAGGTTGAGAGCAGGAGGGAGGCCACTAAATGTTTGCAGTACCTAGTTTTCCTACCATTTTGGTTTTTCAGCCTGTATTAGGTCCTCCAGAATGTGGCTTTGCAGGTGGCTGCAGAAGCATAAATGTGAATGCAAAAGGCACCTGTGTTTGGCAATGAGTGTTGTTCAGATTGGTTTTTTTTCAGTTCAGTGGGAGCCTTAGATGTGCAAAGGCAACTGGATTTGGCCTAGGATGTGAGTTATTTCTTTAACTACTCTTTTGCTAAGAACAAACATCATACTCATACAAGAAATTCTTAGAAAATACTTTCTTTTCAGGTGGGGAAAAAAAAAATGACTACAACTGACTGATGTGCTGTGGTCCAACTAGAATCTAGCAGGTCAGGCAGGGAAATAAATGTATGAAACCTGACAGCTGAATGATATCTATTTTGCTGCCTGCTTGCAGCCAGGCATTTACCTTGGCAGCAGTTACTGCTGTCCTCACATGGCTCTATTGAGAGGTCCCAGGAGCGGCACCTTTACACAGTTACGCTCTGCGCCCCGTCCTGAACCACCTGCATTAGCCAACTCTGTGATTTTCTTTGGCTGCAATTTGTGTCTTGTATTGTGTTAAAAGTACTGTTTTTTCCACTGGTATTCATTCACAAGGTTATTACTTACGATTTAATTTTCCAGTCAATTATTTCTGAAAGAAGGGGACACAGGTCCTTTTTTTTTTTAAAGCATTTCACAGGTGGATACTGCTGCATAACTAAAAGCATGTTCTTATGCTTTGAATTGATCCATATTAAACAAAAAATCCCACTTGTGCATAAGAATTGAGGATTTTTTTGGTTTTTACTCACATCTAGGTAACTCTGAACATAAGCAATAATATTGAGAATTACCAAGTAGTTGCATATACTGCCTATTCATTGCCTTGAAATTTCCGTAAAAATGTATGCTATCAGCTGTCCTTAAAATTAATTGTTTGGAATAGACGTCAGTAATTTGAAAGGCAGTCTCTGAATTTTACCAGTCTCTGGTTTGATAGGATAATCTCAAATTATTCTTAACTCTGTGCAAAAATATTTTTATTACAGCTCTATGAAGACTCTGTAGAAGTGGCAAAGTGCATTCATCTCCTTAAGTCTTCTAAAGAATTTTCCTGAAGTTATGATAGAGCTCCCTTAGCCTTCAGGATTGTAAACTACATTCAGTGATTAAATACAGGTGGTTCAGAACGAGTGGGCACACGAACAGAACTGCATTTGCAATACCTTTCTTTAAAACTTGTGCGATTTAGCTACCTTACTTGACAGAGAAAAATAATTAAATATTTTTAAAAGCTGGATAAAACAGATTATTTTTTAAAGCTACTTTGCAGTGACTGTCTCTTGGTCTGCCATGCCCTTACATGCTCTGCTCCATTGCTTTTCCTCATGAGGTTTGGCTATGGGCTTAGAGCTGTGCGTTCGCAGCAGAATCCCTCAGACTGCAGCCCCACTCCCCATTTTCACCTTTATTTTGATTTGCAAAGAGAGCAGTGGGCTGAACTCCTGACATGTAACTAACTAGCCATCTTCTGTGGTTCCTGCTTAGCTGAATCACCATGGTCTGTACAAGAGGGTTTTGTTAAATATTATAGTAGAGTGGGGTTTTTGTTGTTGTTGTTTTGTCTGATGTCTCCCTGGTTCATCAGTTAATATGCAAAGGATAATTAGATAAAGCTAATTAAGAAAGAGAGTGCTGCCTGAGATGACTTGCAGGCTGAGGGCTGTACTAGGTGCACGGGAGGAACACTGGAGGGAACTGTGCACGGTTTATTCCATCCGCCTGCTTATTAATGATGGGACAGAGGCGGAAGGTTAAGAAATGACTTAAGACAAGCAGCTACTTAAAACACATATTTTCCAGCAATCTGGAGAGCAGTGAGAAGTGAGGGAGCATTTCACTCTCACGCACCACTTAAAGCTTTTAGAGGATGATTTAGTGGGTAGAATGAATGCTTTTGAATGGTTTAGATTGATGGCTTCTGAAGTCTTCAGTTCAAGTTTGTGTGTGGTTAATGCCTTCTTATGGTATTGTGTGCTTATTTCCTCTGTGGTTGCTTGGGGAGGAGGTTATCCTGGGAGAAAGTCATCTCTCCACCTGTTAGTTTTGTGTTAAGAAAACATCAAAACATCAGCTCTAAAATCTTGATCTCACTTAACAAATTTTATTTGCAACCGGGAAAATATATGTCATTCAAATGAATAGATCTCATTGAAACAAAGTGGAGTGGTTCTTTAGGGGATTCCTGGAAGGACAATTTGAAAATTGAAGGCTCTGTTGGAAGCTATTTTCAACAAAAAAAGAAAGGAAGTTCCAGATGATGGTTGTATTTTCTGCATACTTATATTAATAAATCTATAAACCTTGAATTAGTTTTTGAGTAGGCTTTCTTTTCTGTAACTGGGTTAGTAGGAAGTGAGGTTTCAACCTTTTAAACTTTTAGACCTTTTTGAAGTAAGCAAAAATCATGTAAAAAATGGAAGTCCTGATGGAATAATGGGAAGTTCCAAGAGACTGAATGGATTTTAATGTCAGAAATAATCAACTACTTTGACCAATGACTAGAATTTGTGCAAGCTGCTGCAGGTAGGCTGTGTTTACTATGTATTTTGATTTTTATCAGTTACTTGGGAAAATGCTCTCTAAAGAACATTTTCTTCATATAATTGTTACCCCAAATCTAAATAAGTTTTCTTTCCTTTCTGCCTGCAGGCTTTGAACACCCTTTAGTAATGCATAAAATGTTTTGATGACGATGATCAGCTCTGATCTCACCTTTCAGCCTCTTCCTTGAAGGAGAATTGTCTTTGCAGTACAAAGTCCTGTTTAAGTGGGGATTTGAATATGTGGATGGGCTGCTGTGTCTGTGCTGGAGAAGGAGCTTGGAGAAGCAGACATTGGTTCCTGGGGAAGCTTAATCCCCTCTGCACATTAGGTTCTTATTGCCTGGAGGAAAAAAAAATGTCAGCTGTGCTGGGTGTTTCAGGTGCAGGCTTTGTCCTGGACTTTAGGAAAGCTTTTTAGGCATGAGTCTGACTTCAGGTCTGTTAATGCTGTGATACGAAATCTTAGGATCAGGGAGGAGCGAGTCCAGGACCCCTCCCCATGGTGAAAACAGCAGCATTTGAGCAAAGTAACAAAAACATCATGCTCCAACTTCACTGGAAAGAGAAGTAGAACTGAGATTCCCATACTGATTTCTTGCAAGCAAAGGGAACTTTTCATAAAGGTGGGATTTGAGTGCTAACTGGTGCTTTTCCTCAGGCACCTGTAGAGATATCTTACACAACAAAATTGTGGGTATAGTAACTTTAAGCAGAAAGAGCTGCATTGCAACTACAATTCAAGGCATCACAGAATGGTTGAGGTTGGAAGGGACCTCTAGAGATCACCTAGTCCAACCCCCCTGCTCCGTCAGGGACACCTAGGGCACGGGGCACAGGGTGGCATCTAGGCGGGTTTGGAAGATCTCCAGAGAAGGAGACTGCACAGCCTCTCTGGGCAACCTGTGCCAGTGCTCTGGCACTCTAAAGTTCTTTTGACTGATTCCATCTTGGTGCTCTCTTGATTGGATCCATTATGTGGAGCATGTGGGTCTTAACGTCTTCAGCCTTTGCTGGATCCCTACCAGGCATCTTCGATCTTCGCAAAATCGGCTTCCACAGCTACGGCAGTGAAACCTGCCTCAGTGCTCAGTCTGCTTTTTCCAGGGTTGCTCGACCACCCAGCGCACAGAACGGGCTCTCCATGGGCACGCCAGCCCCGTGCCGCACGGCTGCGAGGTCGCTGTGACGAGGCTGATGAGCCCCAGCGCCGTGTCCCCAGCGCTGCTGGTCACTGTGGGGCTTGGGAGGTAAATAACAGCCCTGCACAGCGTTGCCCTGCTTGGTGGCTCCCCACCACCCCGTGTCACCTCACACCCTGCAGCAGAGACACGTCCAGCTCTGCTCGCCTACGGAGCCAGGTCGGGAAAGCCTTCCAGGTCGTGCCGAAGCCTGCCTGGATCTCAGGTAGTTATCAAGTGTGTTTAACTATGCACTTGTTCTCAAAGAGAGAGGCTGGGGTCTCTAATGGCAAGCACATGATAAAAATCCAAGCTGTGTTTTCTAAAACATTTTCCACAGCATTACACATGCATTTCAGGTCACTTGGGCTTGTTTCCTTTCTGCCTGCTTGGATCTTTGGCTCTTTTTGTACCCCTGTGGCATGTACTAGTACG
Organism: Crypturellus tataupa; assembly: GCA_034781795.1. Lineage (NCBI taxonomy): Eukaryota > Metazoa > Chordata > Aves > Tinamiformes > Tinamidae > Crypturellus > Crypturellus tataupa. Next base: position 1,597,388 of record JAWLRI010000959.1, on the reverse strand, counting down.
AGAAAGCGTTTACATTTCCCCTATACGTGCGCCGGGGCTTCGCTTGACACCGCTTTCGCACGGGCTGTAGCCGTGAGCGAGCTGAACTCGCTCTGTGAGGAGGGCAAACAAACCGAGCGGCCCCCGCGCTTCCCCTCCGCTCCCCAGGAGCGCACGGAATAAATGAGGAACGGCGGAGCATGATAATAAGGTCCCATGGGAAAGCGGGCCGGGCGATTGTGTGCCGCCGCCGCGGTCCTCGGAGAGGGCGCGCGGGGGGCGAGCCCGCAGCTGAGCTCCCCCTCCGCCGGCGGGAGAATCCATTAACATTCGCCGGGCGTCCTCGGGGAGAAGCGGGAGACGGCGGGAAGAGCGGGAAGGAGCGGCCGGCTGGCGATGACCGCGGGCCCGGCGGCATAGAAAGCCGGGACACAATCGTCGGAGGCAGAATGGCTATTTTATAAGCGGGGTCCGCGGTGACGTATGGCGGAGCGTTTCCTGGCACGGAGCGCCGCAGACCAGTAAGCGGAGCGAAATTGAAGCTGACAAGACTTTCCACGCTTTGGAGAGGACTGTGATCTACTGTAGGGGAGAACAGAGCCGCTCAATCAGCGCAGCTGTAAATAGGAGGCGGAAGGGAGTGAGAAAGGAGGCAAAGAGAAAAAGTGCTCGCCGGGGGGGGCGGGGGCGAGCATTTTTGGTGGATGGTATGAAGCCAGCCATGGAAACTGCAGCGGAGGAAAATGCAGAACAAAGCCAAGAGAAAAAAGGTACCCAGAGGTCTAACAATAGCCTGTTTAAATCTTTTCATGGACGATGCTTAGAGAGGTTCAGGCCAGTTTTGTCACTTTTTAGAGCAGCTCTTAAACAATCATTACTGCGCCTCGGAGCTCATGGGCTCCGAGCCCCATGACATGACAGCAAATTAATAGAGCAGCGATCTTGCTGCATCTGTGCATCTGCTCCGAGCCTCTCCTAGCCGCTCCAGAAATGGGATTTGCCAAAAAAAAAGCTTTGTTATTGCTGCTTTGTTTTATTTTTTAAGGGGGGGGGGGGAATTTGGTTTAGAGATTGTGTATGTGTGTGTGTCCGTGTCCATGTCCATGTCCTCTCCAGAGCCACAAGGTGATAGTGTCCATGAGGCTGGCCGTGCAGCAGAGCCTTGCAGTGCCGTGTGGGAGACCTGGGCTATAGCAACAAATGATAGGCAATAATATATCGCACCACCTTCGCCGAGTTAGTTTGGTGCCACACGCTCCTCTTAATTTTAAATCGCTTTTCGTTTGCTGTGGTTTTGCCTGGCGAGTTTTGTTTTATGGAGAGGTCTGCCTGTGCTGTGATAAAGGAGAGTAATCCGATGAGTTTTGCAACGTTAGGCTTTGGGATGTGTTAATCACCCAGAATTGCTACTTAATGGAGAAAAACTGTATGCTGAAACTGTGGTGAGAGGAGAAAATGGCAGTGCGGTAGGAGAGGTACTTCATTAAACCCGGCGCTTCAGGTGATTTATTCAGTCTGGAGCGCCGAACTTCTGCGAGTAAATTCAGCTACCAGAGGACTGTTATGTGGTTCTGCATCATATAATTTACACCAAATAAATGCTCCTCATTTGTGTAGCGGGCTGTTGTACAAATCGTAACGGTAATTTGCGTTAAATTACACAGCAGTAACAAAATTATTGAAATTTCTCCTGCCCTTTTATGTGACTCGCAGTTTATCTTTGAACTTGTTGTGCATCATTTATAAGCATTTTCAGTACCTTCTAGTACTTGTTTTAATTATTTTTGAACTATTCAAGTAGGTAGCTAATGAAAATGCCCAGCGCCAGATTTTGATGTCTTACCTTGAATTCTTCCTACCTGTTCCATTTAATTCAGATCCAGCTTCAGTTTCAAATAAATGAAATTTGTCAAGTGATTAGAACATAGTACTACATAATCCCTTAGGGATTTGGCAAGAGGAGTTCCACTGATGAGAGATTAAACTCTGAAAGCCATTAGTGCATGTAGGCAGTAACCCACCTCACAGCAAATTTTGAGTAATTAATGTACAAAATGTCCTAAATACCTTGATTTTTAAAACTACCTTGGTCTATCTCTTTAAAATTCTAGTATTTTTTTCTTCTGCTTGGTGAGTATCTTTTAAAGTGAAAAAATTAAGATGTAATAAACACTAAAGAAAGTTATTTGTATGCGCTAGCAGCTCTGCGAGACAAAAGGAGTCCCTGAACGTATTTGGTGGTGAGTTTGTAGGTTCCCTTTTTATTCTGGCAAGGATGGAAGTGCAACATGGAGAGAATATCCAGAGCAGTAAATCTGTTACCCAAGTCAAGGTGGTTGATCTGTTATTTTCATAGGAAGTAGACAGGGGACCTTCGACTCTTGATGTTACCACAGTTTCCTGGCTTTCCTGTGATAATTTTTGTCCCTCGGACATGTCACATAGATGTATGTCTGCTGCACACCATTCCCAACAATTCCTTAATTTCTGGAAGGTAACACATGACCTCTCACATTATGGTCCCTATTTCCATTCAGCTAAACTCCAGATATGTCTCACAGCATGTTAGAAATATGGGCAGCTGGAATGCTTGTTTTTCGTTGATTTTCAGCAGTAAATCCAGATCCATGCAGGAAGTTCCCCCTCTAAAGCAGTGCTGTGGGAGGCATGGTCAGGTTTGTACCCCGGGGATGGAGAGGTTGGTTTGAGAAAGCACCCAGAGCTTACAGAACAGTCAGGTTTTCAGATGGGCTCAGCAGGCCCAGATCTGGTGATGGGAAGGCAACTGCGACCCCATGGAGCACCTTAGGATTTGTCCTGAAGTGTTTTAAACACTTCCTTCCCCAAAGACTTGCCAAGACAATGGAGATGCAACAGAGCAAAGTCAAGGGAGTCTGGGGAGGATGTGCTTATTGCTCTTACCAGCTCCCCTGACTTGCTGGGTAACCTAAAACCAGTCCTGGACAAGAAGAGCCCCTGAGCCAGCACTTGGGACTGCATGCTCTCTGGAGAGCTCCTCGTACGCCAAGCAGGGTACTAGAGAGCCCTCCGTAGAGCCTGGCCACTGTTTAGGATGAGCAGTGAGAGTCAGAGCATCTGCTAGCACATCAGAAGCAACAGTGGGGTCACAGTGGGGCTCGTTGGTGTCTCCTGTACCTGCGGCAGATGTGGAAGGTCTTGGTCTGCAGTTGAGACAATTTGCACAAGATACTGTGCTTGGTGAATATTTACTGACTGACGAATGAAACTGCTTAATCTTATTTCTAAAGCTCACTAAATTGTAGGTGATTTCCATTTTTTTTTTTATTTTAATATTTTTCCCCATGAGTTCCCCTGCCTGTTTCAGGCAACAATATTGCCCAGCTGTCGGATTCGTGTTTTTCAGCCGTTTGCTTCTCTGCACCCAGATGCGTGGCTGCTGCCCCAGTTTTTTAATTGGAAATTGAACAACACCCATGTTGATGGAGATAAGAAATAAGTCAGCTTTATATTATATATCAGCAGCTCTTATCAGAGGAGAACACCATGAGCTCAGCCCAAGCAAAATGTTTAGCAGATTCTTTACAGGGCTGCAGGACAGATTGGATGCATTTTAAAGATGAATGTTTACAAATTATTACAAATGACAGGGTTTATCTTGCAGGCATTAAATTAAATCAAAACGTGAGGTCGGGGCAGGCAGATGTACTGAGGGGGAACAAATGAGAAAAACGAAATGCCGTTTTGCATCAGCAATGAAGGGTCTCGAGCCTAATGCGCGTCAACAGAGACAAGAAGTCTCCCTTTTCATTTAACTAGGAGGAATATTACCTAGTTAGAGAATATGGAAAAAAAAAAGTGTAGATGACCATGGAAATGAGACACAGAAGCAAGCGGTAGTGCTAGGATATAGTTTCCTTCTATGAATGCATACAATGTTCAAATTACACATGCACTGCTTGGGAATAAGGAAAACCAGCTTGAACAGCAGTACTAAAAGTTCATTTTGATTCGGTGTTCCCTACGAAGGTATCGTTGTTGGAAGGAGACTTCATGCTCAGAAATGGCTGTGAGCTTTGATGATTATTTTCCTAACGTAAGGAGAGATGTTTCAAATTCTAAACTCTAAACAAGCAAGTATATGCCAGTCAAAAATAGAAAGAAAACACTTCTCTTAACCAGAGCTGTGAAACTATATGAGATAATATAAAAAAGTTGCTGAACTGTGAACTGAGAAAGGAGTGATACTGACTGTAGCAGATCAGTTCACTAAGTGAAGGTCTTTTATGCAATGAATGTAAGAAAATTTTGATGCATCAGAGAGATGCATTTTTCATTTTAGCAAATTGAAAGAAAAGATTCTTACATATGTATTATGCTTATTAGCCATTTTTTAAAATATAGTCTCCTACTGTTAGGCTCCCACAGTAATTCCAGAGCTGTCAAGCTGCTTAAAGATTTTTTTAATATGCTGCCTATTTTTTTTTTCCTCACTTCAAACAATTTGTTGGTATTTTAGCTCTCCTGCAAGTAATACTGCTCTACGCGCCTGCAGAATATAGCTCTAGAAAAAGGATGTTAGAGGTCCAGCCCAGGAAGAATCTGGGACACGCTATATTCCAGGGATAATAATTTGGCAGGCTTTAGTGATTTAGCTTTTAATGAATAGGATTTAGTTTCTAAATGTGGGGGGAGCACTTAGAGACCGTACTCATACTTGCCTAAATGACCGCATGAAAGCAGAAAACCCAGACATATGTGCCACGGGGGACAAAAACCCCAGATGGTCCTGGATATGCACAGCAGATGATGCGGTGGGAGAGAGGAGCAAAGCGTTTAAAGAGGGGAGCGCTGGAGGAGGGAAGAGAGAAGAGGGCCACGGGAGCGGGGAAGCCTCCCTGGGTTACAGTAATCTTTCCCTATTATCAGTCCAGCCTTGCTCCTAGCGCAGTATTTACCAACAGATTATCAGATCATAAATGCCCAAATGATAACCCTGGCCCCGCTTCCATGCGCTGCTTCATCAGCTGTGACGGATGAAAGCCATAACAGTTTGTTTCCTCTAGCGCCGGGCTCCGAAGACAGCAAGGGAAGAGAGGATGTTGGATGCAGGGCACTTTATTGCAGGCTTCCAAGAGGGTTCATCCACGATGAATACTGAGCGCCGCAATTGCCATCAACGTGCCCGTGTTGTGTGACATAAAAACACTGCCATCTTGTAGCTCTAGCATCTCCACAGCATCTCCACAAAGGACTGATACAGGCTTATGGGCTTGTCTGTATATGAAGAGTGTCTTAAACTAGACCTCTAAGTGCAATTTGTACAGTTAGCCCCTCTAAAAGCAGTATAAAGATATAACTTAAGCTTGTCTCATTCCTTAAACCTTTAGGGTATGGAGTTAAAAATCTTGTTTCTCCATAGTGTGTGCAGTAGTTGCTACTGCCACTGAAATCTGTGGGGCTCTGCCTTGCCTGTCATTTTTGCATGAGTGGACCTCTCTCAGTCTCAATAGGACCCAATTAGTTCAGCAAGAAGATCTTCTTTGACTTCAGAACCCCTTTCAGAATTCAGTAAAATCTGTAAAACAGCCAATTGCTAAGTAGTTCTTTGCAAAGAAATGGGAAAAAATGAGGGCTTCCTTAAGGAATCTGAATCATCTTTTAATGAAAGACATTCTGTTTTTGCAAATCCAGAAAGGTATAATTAGAGAAATTTCGCAGAATAATTTCATTTACAGAAATGATGCTACAGAATTTTCATGCTAACTCTTTATTTCAGGATTTGATGTTTGTGCCACAGTGGACAGTGATTTCACCAGCATGTCCCACGGGCTAAGGAGGAAAGGCAGCTGCCCGCTCTGCTGTGAGGTGGGGGTTTTTGTAGCTGCTGCAGGAGAAATCTTGAATTGGGGGTTCAGGCAGGGTAGGGTAAAATCCATTCGGTAGCATATGAAGAGGACATTGTCACTTTGCTGCTGCAATACTAATGGAGAATGTCTTTCCTTCTCTAGAATTTTTATATAACTGGGTATTTTTTGATTTTTTGAATCAGGACTGGGAAGAGGCGGAGAGGGGACATGTGATGACAGCAGGCAATTCTGTTATCTTCCATTTTGCAGCAAATTCAATTACTATAGTGATTTTTGTGATCTCGTAAGCAGGCTTGTTAGCAGAAGGAGATGAAATCAATCTGGAAGTTTTCTTAAGCTTGCATAGTCATTTTGATATCATACCTTCTGAACACTTTGAATTTGGCTGTATTTGCAAGATGGAGTTTGCCTTTTCTAAAAGAAGTGCAAGTCACACAAAGCAGAATGATTTCTTTTAGGGAAAAAATAAACTACCTGATACCTGTTTGATGATTTGTGCGTGAACTGCAAAGAAGGGAAAAAAATCAGCTCACAAAGTATCCTTTTGAAGATCCATTGCTGTTGAGTTCATGTGAACTCAAAGGATTGTTTTAACATTGACATTTATTCACCAATGTAGGAGCTGAACGAATTCTTGTCTCAAACCGCTTGGTCCAGTATTTGGACTTGCGGCCAAGATTCTTCCTTTACGGCCTATGTAAACTTACTGTGCTGAACTTGCTATTGCAGCAGCAGAAAAACAACATGAGAGAAGGAACAGGTCCAGGAACCTCCTACCTTCTGGCAGAGTAAAAATTTATGGCACTGCTATTTCCTCTCCCTTCCAAGCCCAGAAACTTGTCTCAGGTCTAGTTGACAGAGGGAAAAAAAAAAAAAAAAACTATTTTAGCATCGTAACCTTCACTTCATCCACCTGCCAAAATGCTGCTAAGTCAAATTTATTCTGGCCAGGGATGACAGTTCCTTTTTCATTTAGCTGCTGCGGAATGGGACTCGATGCCTTTTAAATAATGATCTATCTTGCCCTGACAGCCTGACAATTCCACAGCAGCGCCGAGGGGGGAAAATGTTGATTCAGAAGAGGCTTGATGTTGTTTTGCCAATGGCTTCTTTCATAGAACTCAGAAGCATTTAAGCTTTGAAGTTCTTTGCTGATGAATTTGCAGATCAGAATGTATTTTGTGCATGATATATTGGCTATTGAACTCTATCTGTACTTTGAAAGGATAAAGAGAAGAAGGGAAACTACTCGTTCATTTTAAGCCTGGAATCGATCAAGTTTAACATATTTGGTCCAGATTCTTGCAAATGAATAGAGCTTATATAAAATTAGTCCACATTTTTTGTTGTTGTTCTTTTTAATGTAAGAAACTAACAGAGCAGAACTCGTTTGTTGAGCTTATGTCTACATCTGATAACAATAGTTTTCTTTGTAAGATTTAGATTGTTTTTTAGAAATAGCTATTTGTTTTCCACAACTTTGTCATCTTGAATTTCCAGAGCGGAACTCCTTGCTGTGAACGAAGAGGGGAAGAAGTGAGAGTGGGTGGGGGGAAGGAAGAGGGAATGAACAGCAGCTGTAATAGAGTCCTTTCCTATGGGTTTAACTCAAAGCCGAGATAGAGCCTTAAGTATTCAGCCTCTCTTAATAGCTGTACCAGGATTACCCTATCAGTTGCTTTTTCTTCTTCTTCCTCTCCCTTTTCTTCTTCTTCTTTTTTTTTTCTTCCTCTCTCGGGTTAGTAATTATGTTGTTTCAGTTATGAGGCTTAAGCATATTCTTTTTTCTGGGCTCTTATTTTTTAAGTTAAATGATTAAAAGTACTGAATAAAAAAAATTTTGCTGGTGACACTGACTTTTTACCACCTAAAATTGGCAGTTATCACCAGACCAGAAATGGAAATTGGCAGGTACCACTGGATGTACAGGAGTTCAAGGCCACACCGGTACCATCATGTGCCAGCATTGAGAGGCAGTATTAGTCCTTTGGGGATTCAAGGTAAATAAAGGGCTGGGTAAAATTGAAATGGAGAGTTCAGAAATGGTAGCATAAGCCTAATGCTTTGCAATAGTCCTAACAATATGTAATAAATGTTCTTCTGTTCTTGTTTTGCTTGTTAAAGCTGTAAGGAATCTGTTTATTTATATGAATACCTGACATAAATATAAATTTTGTCATTAATGCTTGAAAGACAGTTATATGTAGTGAGGGGCACCTTCCTTTAAATTCTGCTGCCCAATAGTCTTAAAACTGTCTACAGATGAGTCAGTGTGTTTTGGCTTTTGCATGCAGTTGAACCAATCAAACTGGACTACAAGTGGAGTAATTGCTTCTGTTTGCTTTTCATGTCATTTGCTAGAAACAGTAATGTCTATGTATATGTAATATTTTAAAGAAAGATTTAAGCTGCGATTTTAAAAAGTGACTGTTGATTCCACATGCCTGCCGCTTTCTTATCTAGCCTCAGTTCTTTAAAAGATCTTTGCTTTCTAAAAGCTTCATCTTAAGAATTTGGGGGCAATTTGGTTTTGAAGCACTATCGATTGCACTGGAAAGCTCCAGTCTAACTGAGGGTTAACACTGGGAAGGCTATAAATGTGCAAAGCCTGCATTCATGCCTAATTCTACCAGCAAGCCTCTTTGCTTTATGCAGCTGACTGACTGAAGTCTGCTTGACAAGTTGCTTGCTGGAGATTTCTGCCTCCGCATCACAGATTTTAGCAGCTATTGCAGGGAAATATTCACCAAGCTTTCTGCTTAATCCCTTCCCTTTATGTTACATCTTCACCCACGTTTGCTCTTTATGCATTTAGGATTCAAATGCACATGCATTTCATAATGGCATTTCTCAGCAATTGCCTTTTGTGGCTCTCTCTGCAAATCCACAGGTTGCAAATCATGGTCTTTTCCTCCCACCTTCAGTATCAATGTTCATTTTGGCCATGTTTTATGATAAATGACCAGATGACAGACTTGAGGTTGCCAGAAGACATTCCAAAACCTCTTTCAGGCACCTGAGAGGAAAATGCATGCTAGATCAGTGGATGTGGAATATTTTCTATGAGGGAAAAATGTTCCAGGAATGGGAAGGAGTGGTAGATTGATGGCTGCCTTCCTGGCCTGTGAAGGGAGTGAGCCAGATGCCTGGTTATCGGGGTCTTGTGCCACATCAGCTGCCTCAGGGATGACACATCCGTATGTCCTGGCACAGATGAGCCAGGGTGTCAGGATTTGCAGCCTTCTGTTGCAGCACCTGGGAGTCTGGCACCTAAAATGGTGCTAGAAGTCTCCGTTTTAGGCAACGGAGCTCAACATGGGCTGCCTTGGGAAGAAGTTTTTTGGAATGACATGCAGGTAAATGTGATGTCTCTTCCATGATGAGCTGAAGAGGAATGTTTTCTACTGCTTTAAAATAAATAAATAAATAAAAGAGATGCCAATTCAAAGCAAGGTGGCTGCATTTAAAGAAATTAAGAGATTTATAGGTCGAAACAACTACTTTGAACATGTCTTAAAAAAGAACCAGAGATCGACTAGCCACCACGAAAATACTGGTCTTTGCTGGCCTCCCTTAGAAGAAAGGGAAAATGTTATTTTAATGACAACACAAGCCATAACTGTAATGCAGCTCACGCCAGCCTTGGCATGCTTTTCTCATTGCTGAGTGGCATGGGCTCAGTATATTTACTGAGGCTCCTAGTACACTCTTGACTCCTTTGACACCTCACATTCCTGGGGAGTCTTTGCATCATCGATAGTTCCCTCCTTTGTCGTTGTTGGAAAGGCTGAGATTAGGAAAGGAGCTTTAAGGCCATTCCACGTGGCCATCCAACCTGTACTCACCGAGCTTCACATATCGCATGATTCTCTTGCCCTTGTGATTGATAGGGGTAAATTAATTTGGAGTCAGTGCATGATACCATATTATTGCTATGCTCGAGGCAAGGCATCCTCCCAACACCCACAACCTTAATGAGCCTTTCAAAGTGCTGGGGCTGTTTTTCCCAAGAAATAAAGTAGCATTTCTTGCTTTAGAAAGCATAATTAAGAAGTGGTTGTTAAGCTTAGTTGTAGACATTCTTCCAGGTGAATTGGGTGTTGTTTGCTTTATGGGAATCTTTTTCTTAAATGACTCCCCCAGATTTTGGGAGATGCTGCAGCACTGTTTTAGGAAGACAGGAGTGCACGGAGTATCCCACTGAAGGAGCCTTCTTCTTTATTAAAGTGGGCTTGAATTTTGGAAATAGTGTGGTGGGGAATCAACTGGCCAGTAGCTCCGTCAAAGCTATTACCATGCAAAGGACTTCAGTTGTTGTGGCTGAAGTTTCTTATCACCTCTCTTATTCCATAGTTGGGTAAAGATCTAAAGATCTTGATAGTTTTAATGATCTCTGAAATGGAGCATTTACCTTTTGAATCTTAGCTTTATTAGACTAAAATTCCCCACACATACTCTGGTTTTCACCCTTAGCTTTAGGGAGAGAGAAGTTGTGTTTTCGTTTGCTTCTTTGTAGCTAGGGAGGAATCAACTGGGGAAGCAGTCATAGATGTGGCCAGGATCCAGCAGGACAAAAGTCTTACTCTCCCATTGAATACTGAAAGCTGATTGATTATGAGGTGAGTTGTGACAGCTGCCAGAGAGGTGAATCTCAGGTTAACGACTCCAGATTATGAGGTAAGAGGCTGACCCTTGGTTAAAATAAAATCATCATGATTTTTTTTTTCCTTCAAGCAGAACTGGCTCTGTATAATGATATAATCAAGGGAGCTCAAATGGTCCTACAGAAATGCTGAAGTAGCTTATGGGATCTGCATAGATTCATCAAGAGGAAGTCATGTTTGACAAACTTGTTATCCTTCTACAGTGGGATGGATGGATGAATGAGGGGAGAGATGTGCATGTTGTCTACCTAGACTTCAGCAAGGCTTTCGACACAGCCATAGCTCCCCATCCTCATGGGGAAGCTCAAGAAGGGTTAGATGGTGGGTTAGATGAGTGGACAGTGAGGTGGATTGAGGACTAGCTGGATGGCAGAGCTCAGAGGGTAGAGATAAATGGGGCCGAGTCTGGCTGGTTGGAGGCCTCTGGCCAGTGGTGTCTCACAAGGGTCAGTACTGGGTCTGGTGCCGTTCAACTTGTCCATCAGTGACTTGGATGAGGGCACAGAGGGCACCCTCAGTGAGTTTGCGGGTGACACCAAACTGGGAGGAGGGGCCGACACTCCGGAGGGCTGTGCTGCCATTCAAAGACACCTAGACAGGATGGAGAGTTGGGCAGAGAGGAAACTCCTGAGATTCAACAAGGACAAGTGCAGGGTCCTGCACCTGGAGAGGAATAACCAGTACAGATTAGGGGTTGACCTGCTGGAAAGCAGCTCTGCAGAGAGAGATTTGGGAGTCCTGGTTGACAGCAGGTTAACCCTGAGTCAGCAATGTGCCCTTGTGGCCAAGAAGGCCCATGGGCTCCTGGCTGCATCAGGAGCAGCGTTGTCAGCAGGTGGAGGGAGGGGATCCTGCCCCTCTGCTCAGCTCTGGTGAGGCCGCACCTGGAGTATTGGGG
>JAWLRI010000959.1:1542498-1577262 GCA_034781795.1 Crypturellus tataupa | reverse complement strand
AAACCCGCCTGGATGCCACCCTGTGCCATGTGCCCTGGGTGTCCCTGCTGGAGCAGGGGGGGTTGGACTGGGTGACCTCTAGAGGGCCCTTCCAACCTCAACCAGTCTGTGAGTCTGTGATTCACACTGGCAGGGGAGCCGGGCGCTCACTGGCTCAGGCTCAGTCGCTCCTAAGCAGCTGCGGCCGCAAATCCCACGTGCAGCCGCCCCCATGGGGCTGCGCTCGCCCTAGGGAAGGAGTGGGGTGTGTGCAGGGGAGCAGGGCTGCTGAGGACAGCAAAACTAACAACTCCTTTGTTCTCCTATTTCTGTTATTTTTGCTCTTTTTCAAATGAAAATGATTTTTTTTCATGCTGTGCCATGCAGGTGTGACAGCCTGTTATTTTTAATTATTTTGGAAAAAAACCCTGCTATTTCTTAAATATATATTTAAATGAGCAATATCCTATTTTGATACAAGGGGTATACTTGTATGTCTGGGTAACATCTAACTATATAACTGATAGTCAACATTTTTCTTTAAATTAAGATAAAACACACAGATGGTCCTTGGCAATGTATGCCTGTAGGGTCATTAGGGGAGCATGGTAGGGATGGAGGAAGCATCTGAAGGGAGAAAATGGATCATTAAAAATCTGGCATAACGGATGACTAAAAGTAGTGTCTTTCCCTGTTCTGTGAGTAGCTACATCTAAAACAAAACAAAAAAAATCCACAAACCAAACAGTCTTAATTATTAAAAAAAATAATAATAAAAAGTAAATTTTTGATAGCTTTGTGCTTGTAAAAGCATGCTGTTTTGGACTAGACTAGAAGAAAGGGTGTATGGAAGATTTAGGATGCTGGTCTTGCAAAAAAGTCAAGTTCAGAGGCTGAACCTCTAATAAAATAAACGCTTTGGGTCATGCTTTGGGCAGTTCAATACTGCTGTGACATAAGGAGCTGAAAATATCTGCTCGCTCGGAGCATACCCGAGATGATAGAGCAAAATGTTCTTTCCGGAAAAGAAGTCTCATCAGCATCTGCTGGGTTTTGTATCTATCAAATGTCACTGAATTTACCGAGTGTTGCAAACATATATTTAACTGGGTGTTCTGGGAACAGTCAGCATTGCAGACTACTTTGCTCTCTGTGGGGCAGTTCAGCTCTGCTCCAGCCTTTGCCAAGTTTTCCCTATGCTCCTCCTGTCAAACCTTGTCTGAGAGAGGTGTCAGGATCAGAAGCAGGGGAGGACGCATCTCCGCAGCGGGGCAGTGACCGCGAGGCCCAAGGCTTGTGACGAACAGCAGGCAGCATTAAGAGCAGCAGCACGAGCCAAGGCTGCTCGAGCAGATGCCAGACTAGTGCCCATCAGCATCGCTCACCTGGGAAGTGGCCCGTGTGTTCAAAATGGATTAGAGAGCCTGGAAGTGGCTCTATGGAAAGCGATTTATCTCATACCTGTTGTGATTGGGGGAGCCTCGCTTTGTTTTAATGGGACTGAAACCTAATTACATCTTCATTTCTTTTCTTCTCCATTTTAGAATACAGCTAATGCAGTATGTAATTTACGGCATTGCATCATTTTTCTTCTTGTACGGAATAATCCTTTTGGCAGAAGGCTTTTACACAACGAGCGCCGTGAAGGAGCTGCATGGGGAGTTCAAGACGACAGCCTGCGGCCGCTGCATCAGCGGGATGGTGAGTCGCCTTGGCCATGGTCAGAGTGCTCTTGCCTGGCCAAAGCCCATGTGCTCTTTGAGCCCCTCGCCCTGGCCTTGAACCACAGGATATCTCACAGGATATCGCCTGCCCTGCTTGAATCCTTAAGGGTGGTCCCTGCCCATCCCTGTTGCTGCTCCTTCTTGGAGCTGTGAGGACAAATCCAGTCGCACCCACCGTCCTACACCAGCCCACTGGCCCGCTGGCTTTGAGATGCTCCATGTGAGACAGAATTAAATTTGTGCTTTTAAAAAACCTGGAGAGCATAAAGGCAAACCCTGGTATGGTCGTGGTTTGCAGGCCCATTCAGTACCTCTGGCTTCCCCGGTCAGCTCTGCAGGAGGATGTGCGGCCCCTGCAGCCACTGATGAACAAAGCTTCGCGGCGCCTTCGCGCCCGAGCCCGGTGCTGCCGTCCTGCGGGTGCAGGACGCTTCGAGGCGTGCGGCCAAAATAACGAGTCTGTTTCCACAAACTGGAACACTTACAGCCTTCACGTTACAAGCCATCTTGCCTCCAGTATACTTTTGCATTAGGACAAAATTTTAAACAAAGTTTAACTAAAAATAAAACTTCAGCTTCTCACCCACATTGCCCCCTAGGGCATATTCTTCAAGAAGAGAAATATAGCTGTGTCTGAGACAGGATTTCAAAGCTATTTTTGAAAAATCTCAATTCAAAGCTCGTAGTTATGGAGGAAGCTAAGCAGTATGACAGATCGCCCACGGGAAAGTGTGGGAGAGAAGAGGCTTTTGATGTGATTGTCGCATTTTAATATACAACTTGTATCCTGTACTTAAAAAATATGTATTTTCAGCTGGTTAAATGAAAAGGCCATGCATGTTTATTTTCAAGAGGGATAACAATTTTCCACTGTGCTTTCGGTGCTGTTGGATACATACTGAATTTTTCAAGAGCTAATAAGGCACGTGATCAGTTTCAAGTTAAGCACCTACTCCGCCACTCTTTTTTGTTCCTGGGAAGTATGATCCTCACCGAGGATCACCATCCCTTCCCAAGATCAGCAGCACAGCAGAGGCACACACATAAGTGCATCCCATTAGTGCCCATAACTGCTTGTGCATCCCCGAGCAGTTGCAGGCTCATGACTGTCAGCCTAGTTGTTACCAATACCAGCATGACGCATGGAAATACTCCACAAAATGTGTGTTTCCTTCCTTTTCGTTCTTTTTTTTTCCTTTTCCTTTTTGTTTCATATTTGTCTGCACAAGGAAGGAGAGAGTTTAGCAGCCGAGTCATGGCTTGGAGCTCTAGTAAGAGGCATCAGTGTTTGGTGCCTGTGGGCTGTTGCGTAGTGGGGGAACTGCTTAAACTACCAGGGTTAGCACTAGGCTTGTGGGGAGAAGCAGATATTGTAATAGAGTGGACTGGATGCAGCGGGAGAAGGCCACAGGCTTATGGACACAGTGAGTTCCTGCTTATTTATCAAGACCTCTCCTACCCTTTCACCAATTGTGTTACAGGTCTGGGCACTAAAAGGTAGTCCCTGCTGTCTTGTGTGAGGTTATTACAACAGATGTAGCCTTCTCACTTTCCTATATCATTTGTGATGGCTGTGATAATGCAGAATATTCCCAACAGTTATCTACAGTAAATGTGAGAGAGGTTGTGTTTATTTCCTAGCTGTCTTGGGAATGAAAGGGTTCGTATTCCCATGAACGCTTTGGCATATGCAAAAATGGAGATATCCTTTAAAGTAGCCCACTTGGTCCTTACCAAAATTCACCAAGGGATCTTCTGCTACTTGTCACTATCTAATAAAAAGTAAGGTATTTCTTCAGTTCAGTTGTGCTTAACTGCGTGACTAGCTGTGTTTTTTGTGTGCAAGTTGTTTTTGCAAGCACCTCTAGCTCCCTCCCCAACACACCACATGCCACCTTATTTAACTGTAGAATCTAACCCACCATTTGCTCCAAGTTGGTACAGGATTTCCAGTGTCATTTAGTTAGTCCGAACAAAATCTGATGACAACAGAAACTTCCACCTCTGCAAGATCTGTTTGGTCCTTCAGCATTGCTGCCAAGCTGAGCAAATCTTGCCCTTGAGAACTTTTTCTGGCCTCACTATTAGTTTTTTTGGCAGTAAATTTTAAACAAGATTGCATATTGTCAAAGCCTATCCCTGCAATTCTATGAGTTGCAATTCCTGCAGGTCTATGGGAACGTACAGTTAAATAAGCAACATGGGAAAGGGAACATACAGCATGGAGCAACGTTCCTGCACCCTGGAGTGGTTTGTAACTCTGCGATTTCTTGGGTCTCCTAAAGAGAAGGAAGCTAGGAATTAACACCAGAGCACAAGAGCTAATGTTTCACCATAAAATTTAACAAGAGGGAAAAGGAAGGAAGGCCAGTGGGAGGGGAAAGATGGAGATTTCCAAAGCAGTGTGTGTCATACATTATAATCTTACTAGAGAAAATGTGTATAACTGTTTTATAAAAGATAAACTGCCAAACTTCCCTGGAAAAATATATGATTCTTTAAGGTGAAGTAATCAAAACTAGTTTTCTCCTAGGCAATGTATCAGTTAAAGCTTTCCAATGTGATGTAATGAACGTGGTCTGCCTGCAATAACCGTTCTCCAACTTTACATTCAGAAATGGTTGATTGCATAAATCAGTGAGCACAGGAGGGCTTTGTGGACATCGATTCCGCTCTTGTTTTGATTTGCAAGCTGTACAGAGATGCTTCGTATCTCTATGTTTAATTTTGCAGTTATTTAATTTTACAGTTAAAATCTGCAATCGATTTTTGTAGGTGTTCTGCTGGGTTTAGCCTACAACCAGAATTCCTAGTTAGCTGTGGAGCTTGGGGAATTCGTAATTTCTCTTTTAGAATGGTGGGGCCACCAAGGATTGATTTTTATTTGTGCGTGGGTATGAACTTTTCTATAAGGTAATTTCTAAATGTGCACTTGGGGGTTATTTTGCGGTGTTTGTAAGGCATGTTCCAGTATTCCTTCCAGGGAAAAGCAACGTGAGGTGCGTGTGCTCTAGGTGTCCCTGCTGGAGCTGGGGAGTTGGACTAGGTGTCTCTAGAGGTCCCTTCCAAACTTTAACCATTCTGTGACTCTGCGATCCCTCTGTGATCCGTGTTTTCTCTGCGCAGTTCGTCTTCCTCACCTACGTGCTGGGAGTG
Source organism: Crypturellus tataupa (assembly GCA_034781795.1). Classification (NCBI taxonomy): domain Eukaryota; kingdom Metazoa; phylum Chordata; class Aves; order Tinamiformes; family Tinamidae; genus Crypturellus; species Crypturellus tataupa. The sequence goes on along the minus strand of JAWLRI010000959.1, from coordinate 1,572,403 downwards.
GCCTGGCTCGGGGTCTTTGGCTTCTCGGCTGTGCCCGTCTTCATGTTCTACAACATATGGTCAACCTGCGAAGCCATCAAAACGCTTCAGACGAATATGACGGTTCCAGGGGACCAGATCTGCGTGGATATCAGGCAATACGGTACTTATTTTAATCCTGATTAAAATCCTGCTTTATCCTCTCCCCAGTCTAGCTCCAGTAGTTTTGTTTCACCCGTATCAGATGAACCTAATGCACCAGCGCCAATAGCTCTGTACATGCTATTACTTTTCTAATTAATTCAGATTACATTGATCTCTTTCCAGATGCAATCAATTTGAACTGGCAAGTCATTTATCTTAAATGATTTTGTAGCGGTTTCTAGTGCTATAATATTAGGTTTAAAAATAGTTCAGCCTCAAAATAAACTGCTTAGAAACAGAACTGAGAAATAGATAACCAGATTCCGTTCTTTGAACCCACTTCTTCAACAAATCCCACCACTTTGTTTTTTAAAAGAAAGCTGTTTTAAATATGAAGTCAACATAACTTTGTTTTAATTGAACACTTTTGGTTAAACCCCCCCAAAATCTGCAATTAAGAGTCTGCTTCAAATATTAATGACACTAATTCATTAATATTTGAGGCAGACTCCCGACTGCAGGTTTTGGCTTCCTAATGACATGTAGAAATCTGAAGGGAAATGCAGTAACAGAGGAGCGGGAAAATAACAAGGTATGGTCAAGCTTTTCGAATGCTCTTGAAGGTGAATTTTTCCTGAAGTTGATCCTTTCCACTTCCCTTGTGCAGAAAAGCTTGTGCCTTCGTTAGTTTTGGCTTAACTTCAGCTAGGTTTTTTCTAAAAATGTCAACTTCTTGGGACTACTCTGTTCAAAAGTGAGAAACTGATTCCGAGGTGAAGAAGGATGGCAGTTTGGATTTTGCTTTCCTATCCAGGCTTTACAGGCACTATGAAGGGCCGAGATGCCTTAAACGCAAAGCAGCCCTGATCAGTTGAATGGCAGCTTCTTAACAGAGTCATTGAGCTACCTTGGCGGTGGTGGTCGCCTTAACTCAGTGGCTTCAAGTGTGTTTTGAACGTGCAGAGAAACTGGCTTTGAAGTAAATCCTAAACACCTTTTTGAAAGTCACAGCTGAATTGACCTGTTCCTTACAGAGCTGCTAATTCCAACCAGCTGAATTTGGGCTGCAAGTTATATTGGGAAGACTGTGTTGTTTTTTCTCTTTGAAGGCATGACTTCCTCTCACATTTTACATCTATTATAGGCCTAAAAGTTTAGGTTACTCTGAACTTTCTGGATCCCAAAATCTAGTCTTTAGAGTTTCAATCAGACAAGTAATTGAGAGTACGTGAGGTATGGTAGGACAAATGTTCCTGGAGAGGTGTTCTCCCAATGCTTTTTTACCTACTGGAACTAAAACAGAAGAAAAAAACCCCATCCTTTAGTACTAAATTACCCACTCTGGCTCCATGTTCACACTCCCCTACAGCAGTTGCTAGTTCAAGTAGAACTTAACCTAGTACCGAATCGCATACCCAGTGCAAACCCGAAAGGTGCCAAGCACCTCCGAGGGGCAGATTACCCCTTTCAGCTACGAGCGGGGGAGTCGTCAGCGGGCGAGGGGACGTGGAGCGCAGAAAAACAGCCATTTGGCTGCCAGATGGGAAAACCACATCTGAGAACGTCTCTTGGCAGCGAGCCTTGGCGTGAGGGAGGCGGCGGCACCAGCACAAATGGGAGCGAGTTGTTTGAATTCCTCCTGCCAACGCAGGGCTGCGCTGGTCAGCAGGGCCCCGCAGCACCGCGAGGAGAGGGCACAGGGCCGGGCGCGGGGCGCAGGAATGAGGTCCCTTTCGCTCTGCTGTTGCAGGCATCATCCCGTGGAACGCGGTGCCGGGCAAGGCGTGCGGGCCCATCCTGGAGAACATCTGCAACACCAACGAGGTACCCAGGCAAAGCGGCGCGCGGCGCCCGCCCCCGAGGGGCGCGGGCACAGGGGCGCCCCACATCCTTGCACGGTTTTCACAAGTTTTCTTTTCTTCTTTTTTCCCCCTCCTAGTTCTACATGTCTTATCACCTGTTCATTGTGGCCTGTGCTGGAGCTGGTGCCACTGTCATAGCGCTGGTAGGTAGCATTTTTGGTGGTGTTTTTGGGTAGCACATTCCTTTGTGTTCAAGGGTATTTTGCAATTAAGTTCTGTACATGTTAAAAACAGTAATGCTACTGATTAAGGAGAGCAAGATAAATCCAACTTACTTAGCTGCTCTGACACCGACTGTGGTTTTCTAACCTTTGGAGCTACACCAGGGTCTAACTGCAAAAGAAATTAAAAAAAAAAAAAAAACTTTTAAGCTTGGTAATTTGCTGCAAACTTTCACCTTGTCTGACATCTCTTTTTGTAGCAAAGTTTTTGCCTGGTTTTGGTCTTTACAAGTCAGAGGGTCTCAGGTTTTTGCCTTAAGAAGTTTTCTTAACTAACTCACTCACTTCCTCCATTCTTAGGAAAAACAAACAAACAAAAAACCCACTTTGTATCACCTCCTTTGAAAGTTCTGTCTTTGCAGTTTTATAACCAAACTATTTCTTATCATTTTTGTAGTTTAGAAGTGATCGGTAGCTTGTAACTGCTTGTTCTTTCCATCTGGACCCAGGCAATGTGACTAGCCCAGCCCTGCAGTGCCAGGGAAAGGGGCTGTGGCAAGAGGATTTGCTTCTTGTGTCTAACACACTTGTGTCTAGTCTTGTCTGCCAAGTGCGGGTGTAAGATTGGCTCTTCTTGGACAAGATGATAGCTTTAGCCTGCTTGTAGACTGTACTTTAAAGGTAAATGGCAAAATACTTACTTATCTTGCATCTTTGTCCTAGAAGAAGCTCGGAATAACCTCTGTTGTAGTTATCAAAAATTGCCCGAATGGGTTTGAGCTGTCAACTCTTGTATCTTACTATCCTGTATTTTGTTCTCTTCCACCAGCTGATCTACATGATGGCTACTACATATAACTATGCTGTTTTGAAGTTTAAGAGTCGGGAAGATTGCTGCACTAAATTCTAAATTGTATAAGCCCAGTAAAGAGCTGCATTGCGTAGCTTGAAATACCACTGACACCCTAGGCTAAAAAAGTCTAGCTTTTTGAATTTTGTTACAGTAACTGTAAATAGCTTCAGTAAGCGTCATTTAGCTCATCAGATTAATAAAATGACTTCTTGTATATGAACTATGATGTGGATGAGATCTGGCTATTTGTTCACGGTGAGAGGATTCAGTTACTCTAGGGCTGTTGTAAACGATCCTTTTGAAGATGGGATGTTTTCAGGTAAAATCTCCGCTTGCTTCTAACAGTCATCTCTCTCTAAAACAAAACTGGAACAGTTCAGGCTCAGAGGTACTGGTTTGTTCTTCTGCGTCCTGAACACCACTACAAGAAACAGGGAGCATGCAACATATATGACATGAAAGAATAATAAAAGCAGTGCCGGTATCTTTTGGCAAAGCCCAGGTATTGTGAAGCTGTTGGCCTCTATTTCTGGTGTATGGATGATAAAACTGATTTAGTGTTTTCTTTAAAACTTATTTTTCAAGTGATTGCCAAATCATGCTCTCTCTGGCAGAAGATCTGTCCTTGTACTAGCTCTGCGTAAAACAATCACCTTCTTTTGGACCCCAAGCTAGTAAGAAGCTGTGTTTAGGTAACTTCAATTTTTGTACGGCTCGCACTTTAGTAACTGATTTCTCAGTAGCCAGATCTCAAAAATGTAAGTATGATTGCAGGGGAAGCAAAACCATGCATAGATCCTAGTGACGTGTTTACAGTGGTGAAAAAGGAGCAGTGAATCAATGTTTTCAGATGTAGATTTCTATTGCATGAAATATGCTGAAAAGAAGCTGGAAAGAGAGGTATTCACTTCACAAACTAGAGAAAGAAAAATGCAAGAAAAAGACCCACCAACCAATTTCTATACTTGGTGTAAAACTTAAAAAGTTAGACAATGGGCGTTTAAAATGTAGTTATAAAGATACGTTATTAAGATTTCTTAACTCAGAGATTGCATGCTTTTGCTTAGTTTTGGACTCATGTTTTGTTGTTTAATTTTCCAATATGTTATTGTAGCTTTGTTCACATAAATAAACTGTTTACAATTTTAGTCTTTTTTGGGGGTAGGGGCAGAATTCTCATCTGCTTGTTGGGGAAAACAAGAGGTAGCAGCCTCCGTGCCTGTACATACAGAAACACCACAGCCTTAGCGAGCAGTTCATCTGAGCACCTTCTCGTTTACACGTTATATAAATTGCCACATATAAAACATTTTTTCTCCTTTTCCCCCATTCTGCATTTTAATTGAGCAGTAAAACTCTAGCTCACTTTATTACTTATACTAACGTTGTCTAAATGTTAAATAACCCACTTAAATGTTAGCATGCCAAATCCTAGAGATCATTTGAAGTAGCCCCCGTGCTTGTTTTGGTAACAGAATGCTTATTAACGTAGAGTAACTTTTGGTTGAAGGAGCGTCTATTAATCTAACTAGCAGCTTGCTTTGCCTCTTGCCATGCTCACTAGCCATCATGCTCACCCTTCTCTTCCAGATCCACTTCCTCATGATACTGTCCTCTAACTGGGCCTACTTAAAGGATGCGAGCAAAATGCAGGCCTACCAGGATATCAAAGCAAAAGAAGAGCAGGAGCTTCAGGACATCCAGTCTCGGTCCAAAGAGCAACTCAATTCTTTCACATAAATGTTTGCCACTGTAATTGAGCAGAAGAATTCGGTAGCTCTGACAAATCAGCCACTAGCTGCTCTGCAGTACCGATCTGTGTCTACCAAACAAAATAATACGGAAGTGCAAAAGCTTCAAATTCAAACTCCTGGAAACCTGTACATAGGGAATGCTTCCCACGGGTAATCTTCCATCCCTTAATACAGAGAATGGAGGGTTTAGTCCAGGCATTTTAAAAGGCAACACTTCACAACTAGTGACCAAATTATTTTTCCTTAGGACTTTGGGTATTTACTGCGTACCACGGCATGAATCCCTGCCCAGGAGGGCAGCGGGTGCTCCAAACCAGCAAGCAGTAGGTCTTTGTGCAGGCCTTGTACAAAGGCACGGGTACAATGTGGGATTTATTCTTAATTTATATACCACATGAAACTGTGGCTAGCTCAAGATTTTAATTACTTGTGCTCATTTGACAGCATACTTGCAGTATTTACCAGACAACTAAGTTATTAACTAACTGACTGGGCAGTCTCTGGCCCTTCTTTATCTGGGCCACAGGAATCTACTTTTGTGCCACTTTTTTTATGAAGAAGCAGTCATTGGACTGTGCGTACATGAGTGTTGAACATATGTCCCAAGTTTTAATCTTTTTATTAACTATTTAATGGAATGTAGATCCTTGGATCTGGATAATGATCCCCTTCTTGGAAAATAAATGTCAGCTTTGCCTTAATATTTATTTTCTATAAATGTCTTAGCATTTATATAGCAGCAGGAGACCATTATCCTACATTTTAAGTGAAAAGTGTTACCTTATTAAAATGACACCAATTTAACTACTCCAAATACTCCAAACGAGCAGAGAAGTAATTTTGCAGAGTTTTACACAAACAATAAAAATAAAAAAATTACAGCCATAAAGCAGAATACAGGATGTCCACCTTTCTCTATCTTGGTGCTTAGCAAATTTATAGTCAGTGCTTACGTGTTTTCCTTTTTACAAATTAACTACAACATTAAGGAAATGTGGTGTTCAGAAAAAAAAAAAAGGTGCCATTTTAAAGTCATTTCCCATAGAAGTCTGCCTTCTAATCAATGTTTTTTTCAGAAGCATTCAGTGATATCTTGAGTATTAGTGATGGTATATTTGGTGTTTGTTCTATATGATATATCTATAAATGTTGGGGGAAGAGTAAAATACATCAGTCATTTGAAAAACTAAATATTTAAGTCATACCCATGTTAAGCTGACGTGTGGTTTGATAGTTTTGACTGTTTGCTGAATATAAATAAAAGGAAGCACAAGTTTCTTCAAGTCAGTATTAAATGAAAAGACAGTTGGGGGGTTATTAAACATCAAATACGTTTTGTTTTTTCTTCATTAAATATTGAAGTCTAATTTGACAGTTTCAAAACAAGGGGCAAAGTTGATCAGTGTAGAGCAAATATGACAAAATAGCCTAGTGTATGTTCTTACCTGTTGCATGAAGGAGACATTTCTACAGCAATGCAGGTGACGTTCTAGCCCAGTGTTTGCATAAGGGTAATCATGGAGGCAGTGTCTTAAAGCCTAATTCTTTTCTAATTCAGTGTAGCTATTACTGGGAGTTTTGGAAGTTTTGTTTAAGTAGTCTAATATTTTTATGTAAAGAGCATTAAATTTTGCTATGTATAAATTTTTGTAACCTAACAGTGAATCAATATTTTCTATCAGTGCCAAGGGCTTCCTGTAGTTACATCCAAGTGTTAAAATAAATATTTGTAGATAATAGACAACACTTGTGTATGCTTATTTGAAAACAGACTTACAGCTACTCTAATACTGGTGCATCTTTATGCTCTTACATCTCTATCTTAAGAAGCTCAACACATTTTGTTCAGTAGTATCCATTTGATGACGTGCTGGGAAAGGAGGCCCTGCAGGTGCAAGCTGCAATAGGGGCGAGCAGGCTGAAGGCTTTTCTAGCACTAAGTTTTGATAGTTGCTCCAGGCCAGCATAATGCAACACGCGCTACCATCCCCTTCTTGACCTCAAACAGAAGGAGCCTCTTAGACACCTTGTAAATTCCAAATTTGCTGCAACACCAAATGAGGCAGCGGGTAAAACCAGACGAGCCACCAAATGACTCTTTATCTTAATTTAAAAAAAAAGAGTTTATTTCTGTCACATTTTTCGTACACAGCATTTCACATCCAATAAATTCAAGACAGAGTTTGAGTTTTTGCCCCTAAATTCTGTCAAACTTGGCTTCATATTCTTGTACCTAGGTCTGGAGGAGTAGCCACAAATGCAGTGTGAGTTGTACTATATGCTGCCAACTGCAATTACTTCATTGATTAGAAATACTGTATTTTATATTGTAAATAAAGTTTAATGATCTTGCCTATAATCTACCTACAAAATACAAAGCTTAAATAAAGAGGAGTTAAATAGCACTTTTATTTGAATCTCTCCATTTTGGACTGGTTAATATTAAAAAAAAAAAAAAAAAAAAAAAAAAAAAAAAAGCAATGCTTGAAATAAAGCTGCTTTTAGAAGTGTTTGTTTCCCTTAAAACAGGGGCAAGGGGGGCCGTTTACTTTGGTTCTGTCACACTCTGCTCTCAAAACTGTACCAGCCAAGGTTCTCCAAAGAGCACCTTTAAGCACACACAATATTTCAAGTTGTTACACTTTTAATGATGTTTCTTTGTGACCTACTATCTGTAAAATATAACGGAGAAAAGGGAGGGGAAACAACACTTCAAAACGTGTCAAACTAGAAAAACTCAATGTCAAACCAATTTACCTGAACGTACCCATCTGTCTCTTGAAGCTGCTTTTGCCTCCCCTCTCACCACACGTCAAGGACCGGCATCCTTATGAACCAACAAGGCCCCTAGACTCACTGTTTGGATTCCATGACTGAGGTGATGAGACAGCTCATACCATTTTTATACATTTGTAATTATACAGCTTGTGATCTTCGTGCAGGTTCTAACGTTTCACACAGCTTCACTTACAGCCAGAATACTAGAGAAAGCTGCTGTTCACCAGAAACTCTCATCAGCCTCTCCATGAGAAACGCCTGCAGCACTGTATTTGAGAGAAGAAGGAAAAAAAATAATAAAAGGATTGGTATGAATTCAAAGTACTTTATCTTAAATATACATACTGGTTTTAAAGAGGAACTTGAGCTTCCATGCAAACAAATAGGTCTGACAGAGAATGAAGCAACTGAAAACTATATAACCTTACCATGGGTTTTTAAAGAAAACCACAGCAAACGGATTAAAACAGCTTAGCACAGGTTGCTAAAAAAGTCTCCAAAAACAGTGTGTAAATTAGTCTCTTATATGTCTGTGTTGCTACTGTTAAATCGATGCTGGATTCAATGCGAATAAAAGCCTACAAGCAACCTGCAGTGCTAACAAATTTTGGTCAATGCCTTGGGAGAATCCCTAATACTTCAGTTCACTAAAGGACTTGAGGGGCTGCTCTGCTGCAGATTTTGGAACATTGCTGAATGGAGCTCCTAGATCCCAATTCTACATAATGCATGGAAAATTACTTTTCCCTGTATAAGAATTGGGAAGGTCCTTAATTTTTCAAGACACTAGCTTTTCATTACAAGTTTATCTAGTTTTTTATTAATAAGAAGTAACAGATGTGATTGATTAATAATACCTTAATGCCTTACCTGTCATCTTTTTCACTAGATACAAGTCCTTCTATAAGCGATAATTCTTCTGTTTCTTCTTTTTTTGAATCCTGGAAGTGAAGAGGAAAACACATTTTCTGTAACTGGTTCTTATGTCTAATTTTATCTGTGACTCCAGTAATAGCATCTGCAGTTTAGGACAGCTTATTGAAACAGCTTATTAAATGAAGCCTACTAAAAACTGCACACATTTAAATTAAAATGTAGTGTTTTAGTAGCTAACAAAACACAGCATAGCTGAACAAAAAAAAAAAAAAAACTTATCAAAGAAAATTTCATTTTTTTCCTTTTGTTAACACATTTCTTCAACAGAAACCCAATCATTCACCTCAGGTGGTTTTTTAATTAATCTTCTGAATGAAGAAGAAAAAATAGAATACTGTTTTCATACTAAACATACTTAACAAGATACCAATTTAAATAACTTATTTTTGAGGGATCTAGTTTTGAAATAATCACCTTGTAGGTCAGTTCCTGCTCTCTTCTCTGCTGAATTATTTTCATGTATTTTTCTAATGGATTTGGAGAAGAGCCCCTTATGTTATCTCCAGTACCAGAATTACTGTTTTCAAATATTTTCTTATCTTCTTCATCTATTTCCGTCGAGTCTTGGATACACTTCAGGACACAAAATCAGAATTAAATATTGATCAGCTCAAGAAAAGTATTTACAACTTGTAATACATACAGAACTTCATATTAAGTTCAGTAAAGTATTCCAGTCTAAACATCATTAAACTTGTTATACTCAGTTAAAGATGAACTAAGTTATTGCTTAAATCCCAAACTATGCCACTTAAGAAATCACACTCTAACCCATCTGAATGACTAGTCAACAGATGTACAAACCCTCTGGTGGGGCTGCAAGAGGGGTAGTCCAGACCAGAAAGACTGCAAATTCACAGCTTGTTTTGATATTCTGGTGATAACTGGATTCTAAGTTCTGGCCATAAAACTGTAACTTAGAGTTATGGGAATCACGTAGCTTCTGATTATAGGAAGTACAGAGGAAAAAGTATTTATCTGCTTCAGATGAAAAAGGAATTTTAGCAAAACTCTTTGGTTAATCACATCTGTACAGAAAAGGTGGTGACCACTATTATTTCACCTTTTAAAAGAGCGTAAAATCTGTTTTTAACCAAGTAACACACACACCAATCTTAAACATACATCATGACAAAGCCACATTACTATCAGAAATTAAAATGCTAAGTCACCGTCTCCTTGTTCAGCTTTTCCAGTTCTTTTTGCTCTCTTCCCAAAGCTGCTTCTTGTTCTCTCTGTCTTTCTTCCCTCTCGCTCCTTTCTTCTTCCAACATTTTCTCATCTTCACTCTTCTGTTGTTCAGTCTGTCTTTGATGCAACACAGCTGTGGAAAGTTATTTCAACATCTATGACTTGATTTATATTGTGAGGTTACATTTTGGTTTTACATTGTTCAGTGATCTACTAGAGCAGCAAACACTGAAACCCACTGTAAGAATAACCTCAGTAACAAAGCCTGTTTGTAATTAAGTTGGGCAAAATCAAGGACATACAAGTAGACAACAAATTCTATATGGCATTAATAGAAAATGAGAAACAACCAGACATTTTGCTTATGTGTATAAGTTTGTGTATGTATGCATATGGGTGTTAGCATGTGCATACACCCCCCTACACACATATATTTCTCTCTGCCTCTCCATGTTTCTACCTTGCTCTAGGCCTCCCCAAGAGCTAAACAGTAGAGCTAAAAGTGGAAAAATCTCTCTGTACATTTCTCATTCCTATTACAGACTTCCGCTCTAAATCTGAAAATTCCTCTGTACGTACACATAATCCTCCACTGAAGTATGGATTTAGGTGTTAAAAGAAGATGTCAGTGTCTACTTACATATGTACCTGCTATCTTAAAATTCATGCAGCTCATGTGGAATGTGGTTGGATTTTTTTTTTTTAATATTATAAAGCCAAAATACTTTTAAAACTTTTGAAATTAATTTAAGGACACTCTGCTATTTTGACCAGTAGATTTTTAAACCTATGGAAGCAAAACAGTACTCAGATAGCAATTAGATGGTCAAACAAAGTACTGGGAATTATTAGAAGCTAGAAAATACTGCTCTATGTAAAAATAACTGTAATGTTACCAGTACTAACTAGAAAGTTGCCTGGGAATCACTGAAATCTTTCTCATCTACCCAAGGAATTAAATCAGCATATGATAGTAAACTTTGTGAACTATGAATCACAGAAATCAAAATAAAAAATCCAGATATGCAGCATGGAAAATATGTATTTTTTAAAATCCTAAAGGCTTATTTCTATCAAGAGGAGGAATAATACTTAATAATCTTTCTAAAAAAAAAAATTCTCTCTCCATAAGATGAAGTGGGGTCTTAAAATGAAAAAAAATGAACTACAACAAGGTTGAAAAAGTAATCCTCATGCAATAAAGAAGAAAGCATTCTTTCCCCTTTATTACAGAATCACCACTTTCCAAGAAAATGTTTAATCACTTCAGCATAAATATCTTTATATCCTTACTCACTTAAGTGCTGCTGTGCTGGCTGGTTGTCCCTGGCGGCTGTTGCTGGTGCAGTGACACCATTTCCAAAGACCATGTCCTCAGCTGGGTGCAGGACAGCACTTTCACACTGCTCTGGAATGTCCCCCTGATCTGCAGAAGATATTTGAACAATAGCTTCATTATTCTGTAATTGCAACAGCGGGGCAAAGGAAAGGACACCAAGTATGGGAATGGCCAAATTAGAACATAAATATAAGCACTAATTGAGCATTTTCCCTCCAACTTGACCCCAAGAATGAAGAATTATCATAGGCTATACTTGCTCCTTTAATTACAGAGTTGTTGGTTTTGAAATTAGCTATTGGAACACATCTGTGTTACAAATGCAAAACAGACTCAAGGCTAAATACGCAAAAGAGCATCAGAACATTTTCATCTCTTACATAATTAAGATGTGTAATACACAAAAATCATGTGTCCATGTCTAGCTCATCATTTTCATGCATATGAAGCTTTTTTAATGTATCTGATCGCATCTTATTTCTTTAGTGGGATATCTGACTTCTTCAATGAACTTTACAGTAGATCAGGATAGACACTGCTAATTCAGATATTCTACCCTGTATTTTCTACTCCTTGTAGAATGTGTGTTTTACCTAACAAAACAAAATTACTGTATTTCTTCTGTGTCCTCCTCACTAGTGTACTCAACTGTTTCTTTATATGCAAAACACACACGGAAACTACCCCAATTTCATGGGAGAGAGCAAGTAAAGAAGTAAAAGTCAAATGTATTCTTTTCCACCTTGTAATAAAATGGAAATATTTGGAATGAAGAGAAACCAAGCACCTAATTAGCCTCATTCTCAGAAAGATGCGAGTTGCTTCAGTTAAATTTGTGAAGGACTTTTAAAGCATCAGAGAAAGTCTGGGCTGAACTGTCAGCCTAGCAAAACTATGAAAATGCTTCCAGGTTCTTTCAAAAACAACAGACTGTTCTACCAGCTATCCTTAGGAAAGCCAAGTTTACACAACCTCTATAGACAATGGGCTATCATACTCAAAGAAAAACAAAAAATCTACTACCTGTTTTTGCTCTGTCTTTAACATTAGGTTTAAATTACAGTGTTATCAACCTAGAAATTATTTCCATATGAAGGATCAGTCAATTCTCAGGATATCTGTAATGCTTATCAGAGTGGCATCTTGTGGATACTTTTGAGACAGAGCTGTACAACATGTAAGGAATAATCCATTACACCATTTAAAGTCATTTAAAATATTTTTAAGATGTCAATGAGTAATGAAAAAGGCTTTAAGCAAGATCTACAGTATCTGCTGTACTGACAGTTGTTTATGTAGTCAAAGAACTTCCATCAAAAACACATTTCTGTTAAATACTGCATCTAACTTCTAAAAATTAGTTAAACACCCAAACAGAAAATTCAACAAAATAACATAGTAACAATCCCCTTACCCATTCTGCAAAGAAAATAAACAATAACTTATTCTTGTATATTTTCCTTCTTTTATGCAAGTGTGGTGAGAGATGACTGATTCCCTTCAGACGGTCAGATCAACGAATGGCTATTACTGCCAACAGAAATTCCAATCTTTTCTTGCTCGAGCTAGCTCATGTTAGGATTAAAGGGCTTTTCATGTTCTCTAGTGGGGAAGAAAACCTTTGCTTGCACAGTCTGGTTTTACTTCTCTCCTTCTTCTCTCATTCTTTCACCGTATATATTATATTACAGATACTTTTTAGATTTTACAGACTATGCGCCAAAATTTTTCTTGGAAATTCTCCCCCCTTTTCAACCCTTTTGGGACATCCTCTCTCCTTTTTAATCCTTCTGAACTCCTACTAGATATATTGAGACTTTCTTCTGATGCAGTCTAACTCAAGTAAAATAATGTACTCAACCACATTATTTCAGAAAAGAACAATATCTGCAAACTCTTTAAATTATTCTTTTGACTGCCTCATGTCTAGCAACGATACAGTGACAAGTTATTCGAGCACTGTATCTACTCAGGCCTAATTACTAAAAAAAAAGGTCAATCTAGTCTAATATTGATAAAATAAATTCAATATGAAATAAAGAATGTGTTTCAAAAAGTCTCTAATATAAAATTAAATGAATCAAATGTTATTAACATTTGAGAAGAGCAGAAAGTCTTGTCAGTGGCTACAGGCTCCGTTCACATTAAAAGCTTGTAAGCACTTAAACATTGTAAAAAGAAAATGAAATCAGCTAAATTTAAAACAACCTTTATTGTGAGTAAGATTCAGGCAGAAATGCACAGCTAAGTCATTTTCCTCTTGTTATCACTAAATACCCTCAGCATGTTTCCTGTGTAAACAGACTTGTTTTTTTCCTATGTTAATCAAATACACAGTTCAGAGGAGTGAACCTATGAAATACAATCTAACCAAAATCAAAAAGAATAAGCCCACAACGGGCCAAGAAAAACACTCATCAGTTGGGAATTATATTTTCCAGGAAACCAGTGGTTCTGCTTCTCCCATAGGATAATTGTCATCCGTTTGTCAGAGCTAACAAACGTGGAAAAGCGACGCACGCTGCTCACAGCCTTCTCATTAACAGTTTCCCAGTAGCTAAGGTTGCTCAGGCCTAATATTTGTGTGTCCCTCACAGCCTGAAAAAAACAGCAGTGCAGCTACTGACTTCATGAAGTACATTAACCTTTAGTAGTTCCTTTCTAACTTACTAAAACTTACTAAAACAGATAAAGGCGAGCAAAACATTTCACACTATGCAGCATAAAACACCACATAAGGAAAAAATTCTCTCTGCACGTAGCAGAAAAGTTATTAAATAAAATGCTTATCTCAGAGGAAAAATACTAGGATTAAATTCTCATTTTGGCAACTTAACCAAATGTTCCAAATCCACCTGGAGATACTTACCATGGCCATTGTAGTTTCATGTGTTTTTCACGCATTTAGACACACACACACACATACACACACATTCTTCTATACAGTTTTACACTTAAAAAAAGTCTAAAACCTAATGAAATAATCAGAATAAGATTATACAAATTTTGAAGAAATATAATCCCAAATTACAGAACCAACTATATTTCAATATATACTTAATATATAACTTGGCCCTCTAAAGATGCAAATATGAAGAAAATTAGTCCCTAATCATCCGATTTTTTTTTCTCTCCAACCATAGCCTCAAATTACTACATCAACTGTCTTCCAATTGTTACCTTCTAATGTGTTCCCTCCCCATGTAAATTATAATTTTTAAGTCCCTCCACTAACAGTCTCTGATAATCCTACGGCAAAATAAATTCATTCAAAGGAAGACAAAACAAAACTAAGATGCATTTCTCTTTCAATTTACTGGAATAACTGTTTAAAACACTCCAAAACTTACATTCAAGGGAAGAAACATGTTCTTCAAGGTCCTCATATATTAGTTTCTCTGGTTTGAGAATATCACTGAAATCTTGTTTGTCTGTTGGTTGATTATGAAGCCTGAAAGAAGGATGAACACAAAGAATTTAGTAAACAGAACTGCTAAGCTTTTAAGCAAGCAACGATTTGAGGTTTAAACACAAGGATTACTCACAAGTTTAGCAACAGACTAAACCAAATGTAAAAACATACAAGAAAAAAAGGCTGTAAAGTTCTGACTTGTAAACAAAGGTATTTGAATACAGTTCTCCACATTTCACCAAATGTCATGTACATCCCTTTGCTAAGATATGGTCCCTGCAACCTTTCCCCAAGGCCCGCAAAACACCAAGATAAACACATTACATTAACACAAGATACACTTTGAAAAGGCATAAAGAGGAAATAAATAAAAGGAAGAAGACAAAGTGTGATACATGCAGTTGACTAAAATTAAGAAATTTGCCTTTTGAGGCATCATGTTTTTCTTAGACATCATGTTAACAGATGCGTTAGAAATATATTGGGATTAGATGTCTGGCAAAACATATATGTATGGGTGAAAATCTGGGTTCTATGAAAAATGGGGTTAGTGACCTCATTTTAATTCCCTGTTTATCTAATCAGATAAGTAACATGAAAGAACAATAACTCCCACATGCCCTAGCTACTAAACTTAACCAGAACAGCAAAAGTAGTACAGTCACTAATGAAAATCACTAGCAGCACTTTATAAAGGAGCTTACTACATCCCAGCTGTTCCTTTTTATCATTGCATAAATGTATTTGTGCTTACAGTTTCTAAAGAATTCAAGTCTTCAGTCGGGGAGAAGGGGACAACAGACAAAACATACTACCACAAAGAGAAATGATCAGTAAAAACAATAAATTTGCATAAAACCACAAATTATCCATCTTTTGAGAGGGGTAGTTCAGTAACATCACTGACACTGTAAATTATATAAAATAGAATAAGAGGAACTTCTAATTTTTTTTAAGTTTAATCCAGGAAAGTGTTTTCTCTCCTTCACAGAAATGGTTAGTTGCTAAATAATTCTTAAATGCTCACAGGTGCAAACACATGTACGTCACTTTCTTCAATACTGTATCCTACAACACTCCCAGAAAGGCATTCAATTCAGTGCCTTGGATTTAGTAAACAAAGAGATGTCCCTCATTAGGACAATTAAGCAAATGCATTTTTAAACAGTTTTCAAAATCCATTTGGTCAAGCAAAGCTGACAACCAAAACCCGGGCTGAATCTTAACAGCAATATTCCATAAGTACTGACGTGCCAATTGACACCGAATGACTGAAGTTTAACACACTTAAAATGCCCATTAAAGAATAAACAAACAGGAGAGAAAAGAAAAAGAGAGAAAAAAGAAAACAAAACCAAAAACAATTGTTAGCAATCCTCTCAGTCACTTTCTTCAGCCCTGAGCATAAAAGCAAAGATTTAGATAGTAATCTGCTTTATAAATCTCATCTTCCTGTCTGTATTTATTAGCTCTCTTCATACCCACTCAGAGTTGAAATAAAAATAAACAGAGAGTTCCTGTATTCATAGAAGTAGTTGTTCTTCCTTACTGTAACACTGTACTGGTGTTACAGTAGCATATTTTTAGTGAGTTTCCATTACCACTTGCTCTCATAAACTAATTCCACAACGCACATTAATGATGGGCCACCTGCCCAGCACTAAGCCACACTGAAGAAAGTGCAAATGACAAGGAGAGCCAGGGAGACCTTTGGCGAGGCACCAGACAAAGTGCGAACAAAACTCTCGGTCCCTAGAAATTCCTGTAGGCTCTTTTCAAGTCCTAGAATTTAAAAGCTCTCCACCAAGCTTTCATAAAGTCTCCTCTCTACATTAAAAGTGTATTAAATGTGATACCAAAATAAGAAAGGTCTGTGAATGCCTACTAGAGTTGCCTCAGGACAAGTTATTCCTCAGGACAAATTATTTTTCCTAGTCATCAAGTCGGAAATGATGGGTGGTGGGTATGAACTATTTCAGCTGCCTTTTACCAAAGCAAAATTGCATTAGCAAACGACTGGTAACAAAGCAGCACGGAAAGAGGAAATATTTTTGTTCACTGTTCAGTTTAGTTTGAAATATTATTAATTTCCCTAATATAAATCTTTAGAAATGAAAGTCCAGGTACTCATCATGCAAGGAAGATTGAGGACTCCTATTCAGACGGTACATGGACATATGAACCAATGCTTCAAATTAAAAAATGCTTTAGATTTTTAGATGTATTAGAACTTGTTAAAGAATGAAGTGAGAATACTCTATTGCTCTGATTTAAACTCTTAAACAGTTGGTGGAAGCTACTGAGTTCTAGCCAACAGAAAATTGTTATTCAAGTCGCAGATGTAAAAATAGACTTACAATGAAAGAAAAACAGTTTTGTTAAAGGAATTATCTTTTAAGAGTTTTTGCATGCCTCAAGTATAATCTCAATAGTCTTTGAGATCAAGCATATGCAAAAGACCTGTTTTGATACAAAAAACATGACAGATTATCTCCACTGGGCAGGAATCTGTGATGAGTTTGTGGCTTTATGTTCTTTAAAAATGATTTCAAATAATTGAAGCATGAAGCTGACCCTTTCCTAAAGAGGCAACACTGGCTCCTACAACAGAGTTCTCACAGTAGCAGCCTACAACCTCAACAGTTCTCATTAACCTTAACAGGATCATGTTTACAGCCCTGGCACAGAAATCTACTACAAGGTCCAAAAATGTCAGATTCTCCTAGAGCTCATGAAAGACAGCTACTGAAAATACACCATCAGGTAATCCATGTAAGGGTGAGGAACTCTGAGAGTATCTTTGCTAACAAAACACACCAAGTGATAGCTAGTTAATTGACCATTAATATCTCACATCCCATCTGCAACATCCAATAGGCATTATTCTTGCACAGAAAAAGAACACAGACAATTTTTAAATGATCAATGCAATCCAGTGAGATGGAAAACTAGGGTAAGTCATGCACATCTCAGCTTGATACTGAGCCTCCTTAACTTTCAGAATGAACTGAACCTAATCCCTACATATTTTGACACCCAGAAATCCACACACATGCACACATTCCTCACATATTTGAAACATAATAAACAAATAAATTTAATAAATTTAATCAAGATTGTTCATAGATATTGCACATAATTAAATAGTGACTAACTTGCATGTTACAGACTTAGCTTTAGGAGAAAAGAGCAAGCATGTTTTCTGAAATTAGTGAATAATCAAAAAGTTATTTATTAATGGTGAAAGTTTTGTTCAGTTCTGTCTGCAAAGTCTAGTTTGTGTAAAAAGAATTCAACCAAACTGAAGTTCTACATGGATCTACACTGATGCAAGAGATTTCAAGCGATGCAGAATGACTGCCTTGAAATATGAGGATCCTGCTTTATCCTGCTTTAGTTCAAGTGCTCGGTGCTTTCAAATGTTCACCAAAACATCAACACATGAATGAAATGTTTAATAATAGAAGTTCAAAAAAAAAAAAAAAAAAAGAGTTTATGGTTAAATATAGAGCTATACGTAAAGATACACACCAACCAAAAAGTCAGCAAGATAAGTTAGCCTGGCTTGAGCCCAAGAACTTCATACAATTTAATCTGTGAGCAGTCTTAGTGTTGAAATAGTGCAAGCACTAAATAAAGAATAAAACCCCCTATTAGAACGCATAAATCCTAATTTAGCCAGAACACTTAAATTAACTGAAGTAGCACAAAGTGCCAAGGAGCACAGTTCTAAACAGAAGAATTAATTCCCTTAAAGAGTATAATTTGAGCTAAGTTTCACTGATGGATATTTATCAACTTGCTACATGTGCAAAAGAACAATTTGCCTTTAAGCTACCTCAGTTTCTCCAGATTTTTTCACGTTCTCATTTTCCTGGCTTCTTAGCCCTTCATCTAGCACTTTCTCAAGCTAGTGCCTCTCTCGGGCTTCAAAGCTAGTGTTAAACACTCCCATTCCTCCCCAGCACAGGGAACTCCAGAATAATCTTTCACCCTTCCTCAGTTACAGTAGTGAAAAAAACTTTGCAGAACATTTTCTAAATGAATCATATTTTACTTTGTCATAGGACAAGGTAGAAATTTTTGGAATTTTTCTCGTTGCCTTATATACTCACAGAAAAGTGCAGACACTGACAACCACTGAGAAATACTGCAATCTGAAATTTCTGGTATACTCAATGTACTTGAGGCTTACACTGCACACACTTTACATTCTTAAGAAGCACAGATCTAACAGAAGTGAAAAGGTCAAACCATATCTGCCAAATGAAATTTCATTTTTGGACTAACTTCCTCTTGAAGCATGATATTCAAGAACAGGTCTCTTGAAAGAACTTTAGAAAAATTCTATCTCATGAAATTTATCGTTTACTCAAATTGTAAAAGCAGCATGTGTTCTACAATTAGATATATGTTTGTGTTTGTTTTATTAAGAAGTTACAAATTCTGTTTTGTAAACAACACTACCTGATTTTTTCTCCACGACTGGAGGGTGAGGAAGGAATAGATTCAGAAGATGAAACATGGCCTGGTTTTGAAATTGGAGAAAGTACCTGGTCAACACTTTGCTGGGAAGAGGCAAGGTATGAGCCACTGATCTCTGTAGAACAACAATGAAAAAAAAAAAAAAAAGTATTAATCGGTTCTTTACACTAAGACTTTTTAAATAAAATATCCACAATTAGACTATGCAAGTACCACCACTATGGCACAAGTAGCATCAACATTTAAAGGATTAATATGGACTTTCTTGTACTAAGTACTTCCATCTCTTCAGAGCTAGGTTAGAACCTGGCACAAAAACAGAATTCTTCCTCAGTGGCAGAGATCTGAAAAAAAGAGTTCACCATTTGAAGTCCATTGGTAATGCATCAGGGAGGAGGGAAAAAAAAAAAAAAAGGCAGAAATGTTTAAATTTATTTTTGTAGTTGTTTTTAGGCAATAATACTGCTAAATAAATCATTGTCAGCTACAGAACTACCAGGACTTTTTCCCAATTATTTTATTATAAATTCTCTTTTACAAGCATTCATTATCATATATTTATTCTTCACAAAGCCTTATTTTCAGCTCCCCATTATACCTCCATGTCCCCTGCAATTTTGCAGGGGACATGCCTTTACTCAGCACTTAAGAATTTCTCTCACGCTGACATTAGAGGAAGAGGTTACTGAGCCTGACTTCAAGTAAGGGATGCCATTGGAGCCAGCCAAAGCTAATGCCTGAGGTCTCACACAAGTCATCATTCACTTAGAAATCAAACCTGGAAATTTCAGTTTCTACAGATTTGTGAAAATGAGTGGCTAAGCAAAGAAAATAAATCTTTGAAGACTTTATCCCTTTTGCAAGAGTGGTAAAGTCATCAGGAAAGGATAACAGACAGACAATATGACTGAAGAAGTCTCCGGTTTCCTAAGACACCTGAGGTACCCAAGTGATCTTGTATTAAAAATATTTTATCAAAACTGCAAAGTCCAGCATTTCAGTTCAGTTTTGTTTTGCAATCTTTTCCTGTGCAGCTGCACACGTCTCATTACTTATTTTTCTTTTACCCACAAAACCCAGCATCACTCAGCAAGCAAGTACTAGCATTCTTTTTTAGCGCTCTCTATTCAAATCCAGCTCTAGGGATAGAGGAAAAGTCATTATGAACATTTCCCTGCTTGGAAGTTTTTTCGGATGTCTGTATAGAAGTGTGCCATTCACAGTGCATTTCACACAGCAGAGGGAAAATGGTTTACGCTAGAGGTTCCTCTATACCCTACAGCAGACAAGGCCTCCACGAAAGCCGGGCACTTGCTTTATATCCTGTTCGTGCACCAGTCGTGTCTGCTAGTGGCGGGAACTGCCTGGAATCAACTTACTGATCTCAAGAGAGGTAGAAAGGTGCACGCTACCTTGCCAACCTCACTCTTTCTTACCAGAAGCAAAGAACCACTTTCCAAGCACAATTTCTCATGCTGTCTGACCCATGTCCCCCATTACTTTAACAGTCCTGTTGCCCAAGGAACACCAAAGAGTGGAGACAGGAAGACAGTAAATTAGGGAGAACAGAAAAAGGATCCTTTCTAATTCAATTATTCTGATGAGAACTGGGCTTACTCCCTTCCCATAGGCAAAGCCTGAAAAACGCGACACATGCATGGGCTAGGGAAGGACAGCGGTCAAATATATAAGCTAATTTAAAGACTGAACAGAAAAAAAAGCACATCCTTCACCAGACAGATTATATAGTAAAATAGTTGCTGGATCTGCCAACTGCAAGTGCTACAGGAAGCCCAACAACTTCCTCCCACCCTTGGAAGGTGGTTGCTGATAGCGGAGCTGGAATTTACTCTTACACACGACTGGACTCCAGCACAGCTCATTGCAAGGAAAAGCAAACCTCTCAGATTCACAGACAGGGTAATTTTTTCTCTTGACATTTACTCTGAGCTCTTCAGACTGACATCCTTAACCGCACCAAAAAACTCCACGGAAGGTTCCAGAACGACTTAGGCTTTTCTAGTAAAAACACGGTCAGCGCTCTAGTCACCTCTGGCAACCAGTACAATGTATATGTCAATATAAAAGCACTCTGCATCAGAAGTCTTTTGAAACTTTTTTCCATTACGGAGCAGACGGATATTAAAGGGGAAGCAATCCGATTCTTGTCAGCACATAAATCACTATGTGGCACTTTACAGCTGGTTTGTCATTGCAATTTTCTACCTAATTCAGCTAGCACATTATTCAAACTGCCAGTTCACCCTTTGTTTTTGAGCATCTTCTCAAGGAAGCCCGTTACCAGACTCCTTAGCTTCTTCGAAGTTGCTTTCTTCCAAACCCTTTGTCCTACTGTTCTTCAGCTTGGACCTGTAAATTCCACTGATACCATCTGCATACCATCTGATCATCAATTAATTCTTTCCTATTAATGAGAATTTGATCTAAATTCTCTACAAAATTTCCCCACTTTTCTGAAACAAAAAGCTATTTCAAAACACATTCTAGGAACTTAAGCATCTCTGACTCGCTGTGGTATTTTACTAGATAAGCACCAATAATTACAGCAAGTCAAAAGAGAACACAGGTAATGTGTTAATGATAAAAAAAAAAATGCTGATAAAAATAGGAATAGTCACTCTTTTGCATCAGTGCTTA
The DNA here is from genome assembly GCA_034781795.1 of Crypturellus tataupa. Taxonomy (NCBI): domain Eukaryota; kingdom Metazoa; phylum Chordata; class Aves; order Tinamiformes; family Tinamidae; genus Crypturellus; species Crypturellus tataupa. The sequence goes on along the minus strand of JAWLRI010000959.1, from coordinate 1,550,851 downwards.
CATTAATATATGCTTCATACTTAATGTAATAAATTCTATTAAGCAGACAGAAGATCAAAAAGTTTTTTTTTTTTTAAATACAGTAAGAATAAAGATACTTAAAGCCTCAGTTAGAGGCATTCAAGGTGCCAAAATCTGAAAATATTTACCTGAAAGCATGCAAGAATGTACTGAAGAAGTTGTACTGTTTTAAAAAATTCTTGGAGGTGGCCTGAATATTCAAAAAAAAATAGCAAACTATTCTTTTGAAACATAACCATGGAAGTTCCAGGTTATCTTAAACAAGACTAAGCTTTCATAGAGTTAACATAACAATTGCCAAGAGTTTATCAGGAACAAATAATGTGAAACTTACTTAACTTCTTCAACAGAGTAAACTTTCTAAAAGATAAAAGAAAGTGGCAGATATAGCATTTGTATTCTAATAGGCCTTGACACAGTCACTCACAATATTCTCATAAGCAAGGAAGAAAAATGTCATCTTGATTTAATCATCTTAAAACAGAGGCAAAAGGGACGTGAAAAAAAAGCCGTAAAATTTGAAGATTAAGTGAAACAAAAATGATGTAATTCAATAAAATAACACGTGAAAGGTACTGTAGTTAGGAAGAAGAAATCAAATTTACAAAATGCCCGTGTAGGTAGGTGGAAAAGGACTTCTCCAGAGCTGTAACTGGCTGACCTTGAAAGCATACCTATGAATAATATCTCGGATTCACACAAATTACCTTCCAGTTCTGTAATAGCAAAGTCAGGCAATACGCTCCTTTGTTACCAACTCTTACGCCTTTCCAGAACCAAATCAAACTTGTGTACTACACAAGGCATTGTTCCTACAGAAAAATAAAGCTGCCATCATGCAACTAGCCTCTTATGGGTACAAAGAAAGGGAAGATTGTTAAGCTTTAGAACTTAAACTCTGACTCTCAAATTTACAACACAAATCTGTACTGCAATGAAGTTTACTATAATGAAGGATATTTTGTGTGCAGGATTGCTTGTAAGCAATTCATGCAAAAGCTGACTGCTAACATAAAGATGGTTTTGCAAGCTCTAGTCTGCAATAACAGAATGTTATTGAAACAGCTACAATAGACCAGACTATCTCTAATCTGTTTAAGAAAAAAAAAATCCATTATTAAACGTTTGGAACGGGTAAATTTAAAAATAAGAAGAGTAACATTCTACCTCTGGCACCCCATCATACCCCAACTTTCAGCAATCCATCATTTTTGGGGGTCTTCCTCCTGGCAAGGAAGCAGGTATTTTATTCCTGCTTTTATACTTGCTGCCACAGGACAGATAAATTCTACAACTTATTTATGATGTGAAGAAGTTCTTTTTACAGAAGCTGATTCTTATCATCCTTGTTACCTTACTTGTTTCTCTTCCTACTTATATCGATTTTGATTTGCAGACAAGAACTACATGATTCTAGAAACAAGTGTATTATAGATTTGAAATAGCTTGAAGTTTTCATTTGCAGTTTTCTCTTTTGCTTGCTTTTTTGACTACTGCCACTTTAAAAAATATTATTAAATAAATTATTTAAATAATTATTAGGCATTGTGATAGCAATCACAAAGTACAATATTACAAGCACGAACATGTGCACATGTAACTACAGCTGCTACAGGAAAAGCTGAGAATACAGACATAGGCATGTTAAAGCTAGGAAATTATAATTAACCTCTCAAAATAGTTATGGTTAATACCAAGCGCAGCAAATTATGTAGCATAGTCTTATTTTTAAAAATACCTGAACTAAGTGCAATATGTTTAGCCTCCCTCAAAGGACTTATTCAGTGCTGGTTTTGTGAAAAACTGATATTCCATTTACTTAACAAATTGTGGCTCTAATCTTCTCCTACCCACTAGGTAAATAATAACTAAATGAGTAAAAGATTATCACCATTTCATCTTCATCTGCCAATCACAGAGCAGGAACAGCAAATAAAACACTAACATCACCACATTCACAAGTGGCTTACCATCAGAAAGTTTCTTTTTATTGAGATCTCTTTCCATTTTGGAAACAGGAGTGGAAGAAAGGCGTCTTGAGGAAGATGCTCTTTTATGTGGTGGTGTGAGTGGATTTAAGACTTCAACCGGGCCAACTCTTCCAATGTATTTTGGGTCTCTTGGACTGCTCAGAGGGGAGTGCTGGGAGCTAGGGCTGCCCTCTAGACATTCGTGCTGTGTAGTCAAGGGGACTCTGCTAAAAGCGTATGTGGGAAGCAAAGGAGACTGCTTCTTTCTTGATGTTCTGCTTGCAGCTGCATCCTGGATCACTCTGTTTTGGTAGTTCCTGTAGGCTTCTTCCAAGTACTCTGCCTCTTTTTCTAGTTCTTTTATTCTAGCCCTGGTTTGAGCCACACATTCCAGGTCGGAATCTGGAGAAGCACTCCGTGCCGGCAGCGGCTGGCGATACCCGGCTCTCGCCACAGCATTTCCCTGGATGCCTTCACCCATGACCTGGGCCTTCAAGAACGCACTATCCACATAAATATCCGCAGGCACAATCCTATCAGCAGTGAGGTCAAGGACAGAGCGGTCAACAAGCGAAGGCTTTGGGTTCCGGTACACTTCATTCTCTAGAGCTACACGGTCAAGATCGCGTGAGAGAAACAGAGAGACTCGTAACTGATTAGAAAAGCTAAGAGAGCATTTAAATTACTATTTAATCAAAATGAACTTATCGTGAAACTAACTGCAAACCTGAGAACGTAATGTAATCATATAAATAGATTTTGATATGCAAATTATGACTGATATTTTTTTGTTATTTTATATATTCCTTTTCCCTTCAAGTAAGGCTCTACCTAAAATATGTATTATTAGCTAGTTCTACAGAGCATGATTCCTTAAATTACAGTGTCTTATGTCTCTGATTTTTAATTAAAATTTATGTACCAAAGCATGAATTCATCTTGATATCAGAAATCTGACAGACTGGCATCTTCCGAGTTACAGGTATTAGGAAAACTGGGTTGCTTTATGCAAATTCCTACTACCAATATGAGCTTACATTAACAGTGTTGACTACAGCTGTCAGAAAGATAGGTTTAATATTGAGACACGTGATAATTTCAAATCGATTACTCTTACTGTGAACATAAAAGAATTTAAAAGCTTTAAAGCACAACACACCTACTTGAAAAGGGTAATTTATGTTATCACCAAATACTAATGTCTTTATTCTGAGTAGTAACATAAACAAACAAAAAAAGAAACTATTCAAGTAGGTGTGCTTTCTCCCTTTTGTATTCTTCTTTTCTGTTACAGAAGGAAGTTGGGATCAGTTTGCATTTTAAACTGCATCTTTAAATAGACTCATTTTAAACTTGAAATCTATGTAGTGATGATTTATTAGTTGTACATGGATCTTTCTAAGACTCTGGAAAAATCTCATGTTGTTTTGATAAAAGCAATTTATAAAGAGCTTACTTCATTTGAGATACAAACCTGCCTGTGTTTGCTTCAACTGCAGTTTCAGTTCTTCAACCTGTATGTTTAACTTTCTGATGGTAGCTTCGGAGTCCAACAGCTGGGTCTTCAACTGGGCACAACGTTCAACCTACATGAGATCGAGGGTAGGGGAAATGAAGGGGTAGAGACACATAATCTACATAAATAGAAACATCCTGACCTGCCTGTTTCTTTCCAAGTGTTTTTCAGGTCAAATCAAAATATATACACATAGTAAACCATACAAAGTCGGTACTGACAGCTTAGAAGGTGGAAAAGATTGACTTTGGGCTTTTTCTAAGTAGTTTAAATAAAAAAGTAGAGTTCAAAGCATTCCAGTAACATTCAGAACGACATGCACACAATGGTAAATGTTATCAAGATGACAGTAAGAAGTATTCAAACTATTTAGATTGAAAGAATAATTTACCTCACTCTGTAGCTGCTTTTCCAAAAATTGCTTGTGACTTTGAAATTCATCCTGCTCCAGCTTTCTAGAATGTTCCATTCTTCTCAACTCTGCTTGGCAGGCCAGAAGCTCTGCTGATGGCTGGGCAAGTTCTTTCAGGAAAGAGAAATGCAAGATATTTAACAATATGAATGTTCACTTTTTTATATATAAAATATCCCTTTGAAACTTTGTTTTTAAAACCATAACAAACATTCCACAATTAATTTCATTTAAGTAGGGTTTTTTTTTGGTTTTGTGAAAGTCTCAAAATTTTTGTTGTTGTACTCACTTAAAGATACACTAGGATTTTCTTATTGTATAAAGAAAATGCATACACCTATATTCCCTAAGGTATGCAATGCATATGGGATACAGGTACATATCTCAACTGCTATAATCTCTGATGCACACTTCATAAATGTAGTAAAGTGAGCCCTCAGAAAAAAAAACAAGTTGCTCTTTATTAACAATACTACTGCTGTGGATGAAAACACTGTATCATTTCTTTTCAGAAGTTGAAAGGGATATTATTACTAGAGTTATCTCTTATTTCAGAATTTGCATTATACAGTTGTATTTAAGAAAAAAAAATTACTGGCGATGATTTTCTAAATTAAACAAAGATAATAGTATTATTTAAAGATGCTTTTCAAAAAAAAAGTAGAAAAAGATTACATAGTTCACCCGTGGTTCACCCAAACTCAGGCAAAATATTACAGCCTATCTGAAAACTGAACTCAGACACAAAATTTTGTGGTTCCATAAATAAGAGTGGCCTCAATCAATCATCAGGCATAAACTAAGTTTAAAACTTACAGAAAGAAAAAGAAATCTAAGGCGAGGAGGGGAGGAGAAAAACAGGCACCATAAAACCAAATTGTCAAAGCTTTCTGATTTTCCTAGAAAGACTTTTTTTTTTTTTTTTCATTTGTCCCATAACAAAACATAAGTTGTTTTGTTATGTTCCAATTTGTCCCAAAACATAATTGAGATTTAGAGTGAACTACTAGTAAACATCACAAAAATCATTTTTAATACAAATTTCTAAACAAGTACCTGCAGAAAAACATAAAAAAAGAAATTTACAAAATCATTCACACTAACTGTCTCTGAGATGCTGGTTGTCACTGCGAGTCTCCTCCAGCTGTTGCCTAAGTATTTTATTCTGCACCTGGAGCTCCAGTTTCTCCTCCTTTAGCAAGGGATAGTCTGAAACCTCTTTCAGTTTTTCTGTCAACAACTGATTCTGTTTATTTACCAGCAGAACCTGGGCTTTCACTGACTCCAAATCCAGCTGCAGACAAAGAACATTTCAGAATCTTAAAAAGTCGTTTCCCCAAAAAACAAATCTGTTAGTTAACAACGATTTATTTCATATTTTCTTTTCTTTTTTGAAAGTGTAGCCCAAATGAACCAATCAGAATTCAACTCTTCTAAATTCACATTCACAATTACCTCAAGCTCTTTTGTACGCGAGATAGCTTGCTTCAGTTCCTCCTTTTTTGAGTTAATAGCAATGGCTTCTTCATGCAAAAAAATAGCCTTCTCTGCAAGAAGAATTACAATTGTTAAACTAAAATTATAGAGCATTGCATTAAAATCAGTATTAGTAAAAGGAAAAAAATGAAGTTGTTAAAAGAAGCATGCAATTTAATTCAAGGCTTATATACACATATATATACACACACAGACACACACATATAAACACATTCCTTCAAAATTAAGTAAATCACTCTCTGCATAATGAATATACATACTTAATCAAAATTAAATCATGATTTCACATGCACGATACATAATTCTTCCACATGATCCTGACTTAAGTCTAAATATATTGTCTGTCCCAGCTGTTCTTCTTCCAGCTTTAGCTAAACATCTTGTGCATGATAAATGTAGCCACTGGCAACCCTTCAAGGGTATGGCACCAGCCTGCACCAGATTCAATTAGAGAAAAAGCTCATAGAACTTCAGGAGGAGCTGGGAAACCCTCTGAAAAAGGAGGGGGGCTTTGCAGCCTCCATGTGAAATACCAGCTTATTGGTTCCCACTGTATTCTGGACTGCAAGGACTCGTTGACCTGTCCTTGGATCCTGCTATATGTTTTTCAGCATGTCTTGTCACTTACACTGAACTGTGACTGTTAGCAAACTTTGTTTGACTAAATAGTGTTTTGAGGCTTCTTGGTAAAAAACAAACAACAGAGACTTTATTTATCTTAGACTTAATTTACCTTTATTCTTTTTCTCATCTTCAGTAACTCTGCTGGTTCTGACTATATATTCTTCTTTCAATTCAAGCTGGTATCTAGATGTAAAAACAGTTACATATTCCCAAAGCACATATGCATGTGTGGGATGGGAAGTTCCAAATTTTCCCAGACTAAAACTACAATGACACAATTATTTGCTGACAAAATTCATTCCCACAGAAATTTATGATAGATGCATATTCCACAGTCTTCATAGGTAATCTGTGCCAGTACTACACTATTCTACTGGTAATGTTTGTTTGCTAAAATCCAACCCTACAGTCCACAATTTAGGGTCACTGCTACCTACTAGATTGTCTACCACTCTCAAGCTACAAAATATATGAAAAATAGCTACAAAAAAAAGACTGCTTTGAATTCAAGAAGCTATGGATGCTATTAGATCAGCTTTAATCAGCTTTATTTGGTGTCAAATGCATAACTCTACACTTCTCGTTAAATTTCCTAAGATTTATACTGGCGCAATCACCAAGTTTATCCAAGTCCCCCTGTACTAGCACTTCGCCATTTGTTATGGCAGTCACACTCTTCAACCTGGCATCATAAGCAAATTTGCTGAGGATGCACCGCCATCATCCATGCTCCCGATGAAGGCAGAGGACAGCAGAAATCCCAGTACTGGTTCCCTAGGGCTCTCCATTTGCCATCAGTTGGACTTTGAGTACTGCCCAACTATGCTCAACCCAGCAGTCATCCAACCTCAACATTCAGTTTTACTGAAAGCTACAAGAGCTAAAAGTACTCAGTGTTTTGTATGATTGGGAAATATTAATTATTACCACCTCGTAATTGTAAATGGCCCAGATAACTAAAATCTTTCTCCCAGTTGTGAAATTTAAAGTTTACTTAGTAAAAATAATAATAATAAACAACACTATTCCTTTTCTAACAAATACCATTATTTCTCCACCCTAAATAGCAGCTCTTTATTACTACTCATCAGGGATGAACAAGGACATGGATTTTATCTATTTGAGCATTTGCAGACTGCCTAAAATATTTTGTATGCCGGTAAAATTAGCTAGGGAACAGTTAATCCTTAAATAACTTCCTTTTCCTCATGAAGCAAAAGCAGGGACAAGCATTACTTGTAATTAACAGTTATGGACTACACAGGTAAAATAAGGTACATGGGTCTTAATCAAGGTGGATCAATTAGTTGCATTAGGTTGTCCTCTGTCCAAAAATATGAATCAACTCACATTCAGCTGAAGTACTGTTCTTACCAAAACCCACCCTGTACATCTTTCTTCTGCAGTTGTCATGAAGATATATTAACACAGACAATAGCTACTATTTATTGAAAGTCGATACTAACAGTTCATAGTTTAGCTTGCAAATAAATCACTGCGTATCAGCCATGTTGTTGACCTTCCTATCTGAAAGCAAGGTTTATTTCTTTACCTAAGTATGAGCAATGACATCCTGAGAGCACCGGTCTGCACTGTAGCATCAGGTAACCTTCAGGTGATCACTTACTAACAAGATATAAGTAATAATCTAAACAATTCAAAACAATAAAAATAAAAAAACTTAACATGCATTTTAAGTCCTCGCCTGACTACATTTTGATCAATAAATCCTACAGAATCTATTATCCCATTTTTATGAGAAATAATGTGTATTCTTGTTAAGAGAAAGAAAAATTTACTTCATGAGTTCAGTCTTAAGTCTCTGGTCATAAGTCTCCTCTATATTCTTCACAGCAACTTCCCGACGTCGAAGTGCGTCATCAATAGTTTTATTCTTTTCTTCCTGGAGTTTCTGAGTGCTGAAATATTCATAAATATACAGTGACCAGATTTGAAGCCAAATTTTTAGAGATTTGGGGTTTTGTTTTAATAACATTTAGAGAAGTCAGAGGGTAAGGTGCTTCCTTGGAGCAATTTAAAATTATCATCAGAATCTGTCATAGTCAGTCATTAAGAACCAATGGCACATGCTAAATTGCCCTATTTAAAATCCAGCACCAATCTATTATGAAGCTATCCTGGGGTAACCCTAGCTCAGTTTCCCACACAAAAAAGTCTTCAGAAAAGATAATGTGGAGCATGTTACTCTATCAGCACCCTCTGCTGGTTTGCTGGAAAAATAAAATAAAATAAAATAAAAAAATAAAATAAAATAAAATAAAATAAAATAAAATAAAATAAAATAAAATAAAA
>JAWLRI010000959.1:1515206-1532066 GCA_034781795.1 Crypturellus tataupa | reverse complement strand
GAGAGATACCACTTAAGAGCGAATTCCCTGCAGAGTCATGGCCTGAAGTAAATACCTTGCCTGTACATGTAAATCAGGCTTTGCTGCTTAGCCTGTTGCTCAGGGTGTTTTTATGGAATTGGCAAAGCTGTTAGCGGTCTGAGTCAAACTGTTTTGGGGAGAAGAACATCATGCACCACAAAGTGCGAGAGCAGCATTAATAGCATCCTTGGATTACAAGAAACCATGCAAGGTGGCTGCTGTTTCTACTATAATAGACACTGACAGGATGGCTTAAGCCCATGTTTCTTCTGAGTGGATACCTGCTAATAGTCTAGTATTATTAAGTAAATAACTTTCTCCACACAACTTTTTCTAGTATTTTGAGCCTCTGTGTGTAGTGCTCACAGTGCCCATTAGTAAATGTCAGGGAATCCATATGCAAACTCATTGACATATAAATGCACAGAAAGCTGGCTTTATTGGTTCTACCGTGCCTAGCACTATTTTGGTGTTGCTTCACCTTTTTAATCTTGAAATCAAAAATTGTAACTACAAATTATACAGTTTAAGTTAATCAAAAGATGGCTCATATGTGGAAGAAAAGGGGGCTGTAAAACTTCACGTAACTCGAGCACTGGTTGTTTGTCAGCTTAAGCAAATTTTCATTTGAATTTAACTTCCTGAATTAGTAATCAGTTGTTTTCCAAATATGTATCAGGATGATCACCGCCATCTCAACCAGTTCATTGCCCATGCGGCTCTTGACCTAGTAGATGAGAACATGTGGCTTTCTAACAACATGTATCTGAAGACTGTGGACAAGTTTAACGAGTGGTTTGTTTCTGCTTTTGTCACAGCTGGACATATCCTTCCTTCCCTCTTCTCTCTCTCTGTAATTACATAGCTTTTTGATGGAAAGTGAAAAATGAGATACAATGGCTTTGGAAGAGCTTTCTCTGCTAGTTTCAGCTATTTTTCTTAGAAAGTCACCAACTTCAGGAGGAAGTAAGTTGGTAGGCACAAATGTTATTGTAGATTGGGCCTAATGAAAAAGGTCTTTCCTTTTTGGAGGAACTGAGATAGCTTAATGAAATATGAGGATGACATGAAGCAGAGGAAAGAGGAATGAGAGGGGAATGGTATGAGAGAGTCTATGTGAGCTTTTCTTTTACTTCTATCCATTTGATAGTTCTGGAGAGGAAAAGCATGGATAAACGTGCTTGGTGTAAATCATCCGTATTTTGAAAATAGTAGTATCAAAGTTTGATCTTAGAAAAATGTAATCCTGAAGGTGTTTATTGTGAAACATTTTATTTATAGCAAGTAATCTGGAATGTCATTATAATTTCAGGAATGTGGGGCAAAAGGGTACCGAGAAGATCATTCCAATTCAGTATAGTCTGTCTTTAAAAATAATAAGTTTGAGTGCAGAGGCAATTCCTTTTGTTTTCAAATGGAGGATTTTTAAATATAAATGAAAACATAATACTTTCTAAATTTCAGTGCTTCAGATATTTCTTTAAATGATTCCTCCCATAGAGTCAGTGCTGTTTCATGTACAACTAAACATTTTACATATGTGCAGAATTAGGTGTAAATGTTTATCTCAAAGATGTGTTAAATTTTGTCTTTTTTATTTGTAAAATTACTTGGAGGGATTCTAATGAATGTTAAATTGTCCTTAATGGCTTTACATATGAGATTTATAATGCTTCATGATGTAAGACAAGAAGATGGAATAAAGAACTTCTTTAATGATGTCTATGACTTATATATAAAGGTAAGAACCAATTTCTTATGAACTCATGGTATTGTTTTTAAGTGTATTCTGTTGTACATGCTTAAACATATTACCATATATTTTTATGCTAGCTAGTGCAAGAAGCACCCATCCTATTGCAGAAGCTAGAGTTGGTAACGCATGACAAATCCTATAATACTATTTAACAGAGTAAATTTTTCTAAGTTGTTTATAAATTGCACCACTTTCTTTTTTCATTTTACTGATTTGGGGCAGTATTTTATCACTTAGGGTGATAATGAAAGCAAAGGACTGTTAAAATACATCTGTCTCAAGTAGGAGTAACCCATGGGTTCAAAACCAGGATGTATTTCCACTAGATGAAGCACCTACAAACATTGATTTCAAGATGGTCATCTCAGCCTCCTACTCAAGACTCAAGTGCTGCTATTTTTCCACAGTGAAGTTTCCACCAGTGTAATGTTTGATTATTTCCTAGGATCTTCTACTAACTTGTGGTTTTTCACATATATGGGGAGAATACAAGGGCAAATAACTTGAAAGTCAGGATTTGCTTGTTCTGTGCTCTTAAATGGCACTAACTAGGCAGAAAACTAGTACTAGTTGTCATTGAAAATTCCGCCTTCCCCATTCTGGACCTTATGTATACTTACGAGTTTTTCTTCTTTCCTCAGTTTGCCATGAATCCATTTTATGAACCTAATTCTCCTATTCGATCAAGTGCCTTTGAAAGGAAAGTGCAGTTCCTTGGGAAGAAACATCTTTTAAGCTGAATAAATAACTTTCCTAAGTGAGTGCTTTTTTTTGTACCTTTCTGATCATTTGAACTGTAGTACTTTGGGTTAGTTCTCAGCACATCTGACACTGGTCTTTCTGAAGATTGACAATTGAATTTCAAAGAAGCTTTTTTTTCTGCTGATACTAATAAAAACAACTCTGCTTCTCCAGTTAAAGATGCAACTTAAGAAGTTTCCTTTTGTATCTTATGAAAATTACATTTAAAAATGTCAGGCTGCATAGCTTTGCTTTGAGACATGAGGGATGTTGACACATATGCCAAACTTAAACCTCTTTATTAGAGAATGGGAGGAAGTCTGTTGTAAACACAAAAGATGTCTTTCACTCATGTGATTTATTATGAGCAAAAGGGGAATTTTTGACTGTTTGGCATAAATGATTAATTTGGTTATAAAACTTTCTACCTGCAGTCCTTATCTAGAAAACTTATTCTGAAGACCATCAGACTAATTTTACTCCTCATGGTATTAAATCAGGTATATAACAATATTATAATATATGTATATATAGTGCTGAATATAAAGGAATGAGAAGGGGTATGAGCAAAAGCTCTGCAATGTTATCTTCAGTCAGCAAGTTCTAAAGCTTGTGAAAATGCAAATTAACAGATGTTCAGTGCAATCCTTTTTAAGCTGTAGTTTTGCATTAGTGAATAAAGTAGACCAAAACAGTTCTGTTTCCCCTTACTTTCAGTCTACTTCACAGGTAGAAACAAATACTAATGTACATGTTTTAAACCTACCTTTTCCCTGAAATCCATTTGTTAACATTTCAAAAAAGCATTATTTGGCCTATCCGGCCACTACTCCATTATGAAGTGTGGTTAGGGATTCTTTTTGCGAAACTTGTCATCATTCCAAAACAATAATTTTACAATTTTTTAAATAGTCTTTTTTTTCTAGCAAAATTGTATAAACTATTTTCTTGCACCTTTTGTTTGCATGTCTGAAAAGTAATTTCCAAAGGACAAGATGTTCTAGCAAGTACATTTCCCATAGTCCATATGATTTAGGCAACTGTGTGAATAGGTATTTCAAATGTATAGTTATTATTTCTATGTCATGTATGCTTACTGCTGTCACTGTAAAATATACCATGATAAAAGTATCAAGTTAATATATTAAAATTCAGATGTTCATCTTAAATAAAATGTGATATGATGAGGTATGGATACCTGTTGAGTGTATTTGAAATGATTTAGGAGAAAACTAGATGTCCCTTGGCTGCCTTTATTGGAGGAAGTGAAGATGGGAGTACGTCTCGGGCTGTTTTCTACATCCTCCTTCCCCCTCATGATATTAACTGTACCACTTAAAACATTGTATATGTCAATTAAGTTTCTTAATTAGAAAGTATTAGCTGTAGAAAATAAGAATTACCCTACTTGCAGAGATCTAAGAGTGAGCAAATGTAAGAGAACAACCTTCTTTTAAGTCACCTGATTGATAGAATACTAACAGTATAGGTGCCCTGGGGAAATAGTGTTATAGTCCTTCATGTGATAATAAGAAGGTAAAAATAAAGGTTTAGTGCTGAGTTTGTCACTCAAGAAGTGGGATAATTGTATTCTTTGCTGCTGCTACAGTAGGATTTTTTATAAAAGAAAAGCATTTTATCTCTTATATATTAACGCAATTAGGGTAATGGTGTCTGTTCTCAGGTTTTCCAACCATTAACTCTTCCGAAACTAGGAGCTGTGAAGGGCAAGGTAGGTCCTCTAAACTTCCGTAAAAAACACGTTGTCAAGATTCCATGGAGGAGGGAAATGACAACCCCTCTGTTAGTCACTGTAGTATTTGTGGTAGGGAGCTCCCTCTTAGGAATTTACAAGAAGCCAGGTTGGGTCTCTGTAATTCCCCAGCACCTAGAACCTTTATATGGTGTGTTACTTTCTGCACTAAGCTGAAAGATTGCTATCTGGATGTAGCAGGGTGAGGGCAGGGAGGGCTGAGTTGTAACCATAGCCACAAGTCTGCTGTAGCAGTGAAATACCTAGTTCCAGAGGGAATGGGGCAGTGTTTTTCACAGAATCACAGATTGGCAAAGGTTGGAAGGGACCTCTAGAGATCTAGTCCAACCCCCCTGCTCCAGCAGGGACACCTAGAGCACGTGGCACTGTAGAGTCCACAACCTCTCCGGGCAGCCTCTTCCAGGGCTCTGTAACCCTCACAAGAAAGTTCTTTCTCATATGGAGATTAAACCTCCTATGTTTCAACTTATACTGTTACCCCTTGTCCTGTCACTTGCCACCACCAAGAAGAGCCTGGCCCCATCCTCCCTACAATCATCCTTCAGGTCCTTGAACATGTTGATGAGATCTCCTCTCAGCCTTCTCTTCTCCAGGATAAACAGGTCCAGCTCGCCTAGTCTTTCCTCATAAGATAGATGCTCCAGTCCCTTAATCATCCTTGGGGCCCTACGCTGGACCCTTGCTAGAAGCTCCACGTCCCTCTTGTACTGGGGAGCCCAGAACTGCACCCAGTACTCCAGGTGCGGCCTCAGCAGAGCTGAGCAGAGGGGCAGGATCCCCTCCCTCCACCTGCTGGCAACGCTCCTCCTCATGCAGCCAGGAGCCCATTGGCCTTCTTGGCCACAGGGGCACATTGCTGCCTCATGGTTAACCTGTTGTCAACCAGGACTCCCAAATCCTCCGCAGAGCTGCTTTCCAGCAGGTCAACCCCTCATCTCTGCTGGTGCCTGGGGTTATTCCTGCCCAGGTGCAGGACCCTGCCCTTGTCCTTGTTGAACCTCATGATGTTCTTCTCTGCCCAACTCTCCATCCTGTCCAGGTCTCTCTGAATGGCAGCACAGCTCTCCGGAGTGTCGGCCCCTCCTCCCAGTTTGGTGGCACCTGCAAATTTGCTAAGGATGCCCTCTGTGCCCTCCTCCAAGTCACTGTTGAACAAGTTGAACAGCACTGGGCCCAGTACTGACTTGCTGGACACGAGGGGCCACAGGCCTCGAACCGGACTCAGCCCCATTTTTCACCATCCTTTTTCCAACATTACAAAGGTCGAGGACTGGGCAGGACAGAACACTTGCAAAGGAGGTGGGTAATGCACGCCAGCTCAGAGGCCTGCACCTGTTACTTCTTGCACTGTAACTCCTGAGTGCCTTCATCGGGAGGTAGGAGATAACTTGTATTAGGGAATAAAGGAAACAAACCACCATGGGTTAAAGGATCTAGAACCACCCTGTAACCCACAAAAAGCAAGTAAAAGAAGTCAGGGAAACCTAAGACTATGAACCAGCCTTAACAAAACTAAGCTAGAAATAGAGTTCCTCCAAGGTTCAGTTATTAAGAAACATTTAACAGTTAACTCGGAGCTATATCAGTCTGGGGAACTATGCAGCTGCTTAAGTGAGGACCAAACTGGTTCTCTAGTTCTCATAGCTCATCTCCATGCAACATTGTGTGTTACATGAGCCGTTAGTCCTAGGTGGTGTCTACCTTGCATGAAGTAGTGCAGAAAGGCAGTCTCTTCCCCCATCCCTAGTTTGGCACTCTTCTAGTATGCAGTGCTTTCACCAACCCATTTGCAGGGCAGTGGTTTGTTTCTACTTTCAGGTTCCTTTTTTGAGCATGTTCTATTGGGGTTGCTTCTGTCTGCACCTCTTTGGGGACACCTGGCATTTTGCATACATATCCTGGATGATGCTTCAGCGCACTTTACAAAGCTAAGCACTGCTCACAAGGCTCCCCCCCCCCCATACTTGAGCTATGTTACTAGCAGAATTGAAACATAAGTCACCAGTGCCTGTGTTATTTCTATACTGAATCACAGATGCAAAGCCCTCACAAAGTACAGGAGGGCTACTAATACTAAGCATGATGAAGGGTTTTTTTTTGGTGTTATCCATGTCTGCTTGTCATAGAACTCCTCTCTTACCCCTTTTTTCCAAATACTCAGTCTCCTCTAAGATCAACTCCCGACCTCAACACAACTGCTCTATGTATTATAGCATGTAACCCCTTTTTTTTTGTGATTACAGCTGCATTGCAGTGGTTCCTACAGTACACGTAATAAATAAAGCTTAATACAATGCAAGTACATTAAATCTACTTCTCCATTGACAAGGTTGGTAACTGTGCCATTATCTAGAAAGGAAACAAAGCAGAAAACACAGTCAAGGTCTGTTAAGCACAAAAAAGCCCCTTGATCTTTGTAAGTTTTATAATAGTTCTCATCCTTAATCTGTTTCCTTTTAGCAGTCTCCCTAACTTGAGTTATATCTGCAGTACCCAAGTCATGCTGTCTTTTTCTACTATTACAGTTTTTGTTTAAACCTTACCTCTGTTAATCTAAAGGTTAAAAGCAGTATAGCATAGGTTTATTTTACAGGAACAGTTTCATTTTAGTAGCCCCCAAAACAAGCAACCCATTTTTAAAGCTTTTTGTTCTCTCATTGTAAATTTTACAGCTAAGATTCTTTCTTCATGGATGTCTCATTGACTACAAGTCTAAGATAAATATAAGTAGCAGCCCGGCCTATGTTTGGCAGTTAGGTAACTAAAGCTTAAAAAAATACTTCTGTTGCAATATATGTAAATCTGCCAGAATGACACAGACTTAGAAAGTTCTGTGAGTAAAAAAGATGCCACTTCTAAACAGAAGCCAATCTATGGAACAAAACAGTCCAGGAGACATACAGGTAAGAGTACAATACAATCACAGCAGCAAAATCTATTAAGAGCTACAATAAGAAAGACTTTGTTGTGCAAGCTTTACTTTCACATTACACCTGGTACACAGCTTGAACAGATATGTTGAAAGTCTTGCAGTTACCGTATGTTTAAGAAAGCTTTTCCCATTTTTGGAAAAGAAAGTTGCTCTACAGAAAGTTGTGTAGGTTAGTGAATAATCTGACATGTCCTGTAGGCCTCTGATTTTGTTTGACGGCTGCAGTGTGGGTACAGGAACACCCGTTAACCTCTGATTACACATAGAAACGAGCACATTGGCAAGTTAGCTGTTACAAGCAGACTGTGATACTACTGTTCTTTTGAGCGCCAGCTTGAAGCAACTTGTCATACAGGTATTCTACCGTCAAGCTGCAGTGGAGAGCCTCAAATATCTGCATGACTTTATAGAGAATGTCCATTAAATATGGAACTTAATTCTGTTCATCTTGTAACAGGTACAGTAATATTAAAGACACTAATTTTTAATTTCAGATCCTACAATGGCAAATTAAATAAGGATCAAGTTCAGCTCAAATGTTAACTACAGGTATTTACTTACACTAGAGCTAAAAGCTGTTACAATCTTCTATAAGTCAAAAGCTTCCTGAGTTCTCTATGTATTGCCAAGCCTTAGTTTCACAGTACAGAGATTACCAATAAACACATTCATAGCTCAGATGAATAGTACCAAGAAGTTTGGAATTTATCCGTAAACTAGAAGTCCTCTTATAAATTTGTCACAATGTAGACCCCTCAAAGAGCTATTAAAAGCTTTCCAAATAAAGCATATATTTTCCATAACTAAAATTGTTGCAAATTCAGTTATCGAGATTTTTGCCTGATTGGTCAGAAAAACGCTGGAATTGGACTTAAGGCAGAGAAACCTACTAACTTTCAAAGTCACGAATATTTTGCATTAAACTCTGGAAAAAATCAGTGCAGCTTTAGAATAATAAGTGAAGGGAAAACAAACATTAAATATGTAGGATTTTTTTAAAAACTTAAAACCTACATAAAGTCTACTGTGGTTAGGCAATTCCTGAAGCAGAGTTATATTAACTTCTAATTAAAAAAAAAAGAGATTAAGTACAACTCACATTGAAAGGAATGTAATGAGATTTAAATTTAATATCTGGCATTGTTAACGAAACTTTTAGTGGAACAAAAATGGAACACTGATTCCATAAAAATATATATACATATATAAAAGTTTCTTTATATCTCAATTCCAGAACAGTTTCTCCAAAGTAGTGCTTCTAGAACTTTCAAGTTTTAATTATATTCAAAGTATTTATCATTTGATTAACTTGGCAAATTACATTCTTATATTAGTATATTTTTGCTTGACACCTTCCTAAACAAAAGATGTCACTAGTTTAATATTGGGTCACTCATGAGTGGATGTTTTTCTTAGGTTTCCCCTTCGCTCTCCCAAGAAAGCAGCAGAGTATTACAATTTTAATAATAGAGTGGAACCCATTTGTTATTTTCTCTACCACACCTTTTCAACCCTCTTACAGAACAAGCTAGTGAAAAGTAATATGGCAAAAAAAAAAGTCAACAGCAAGATGAACTGGGTTTGGGTTTCCGATGAAGATTTACTGTATCTGTTTGAATAAAGTGATCTGATCTGTCTTCAGAGGCCAGAACTCTTCTGACGGCTTCTTCAAAGGCTGCTGCAACATTAGTGGCATCTTTTGCACTGGTTTCAAAATAGGGATGGTTGCCATTATTCCTGCACCAGGCTTGGGCTTCTTCTGCTGACACTTGCCTTTCATTAATATCAACCTTGTTGCCCAGTATCACAAACGGAAAGCTTTCAGGTTCCTTGACATCTGCATAATAAATGAACTCTTTCTTCCAGTTGCTTAGGTTCTGGAAACTTTGAGAGTCATCCACACTGAAAGTGAGCAGGCAACAGTCAGAACCTCTATAGAAAGGAGTCCGCAAGCTCCTAAAACGTTCTTGGCCTGCTGTGTCCCATATCTGCATTGTAACAAAGTGTCCATCCACCTCCAAATCTTTGTTCAAGAACTCCACACCTATTGTATGAAACAGCTGTGCATCAAACTTGTTAGTGACGTATCTGTTCATGAGCGAGCTCTTCCCAACTCCGCCATCTCCCAGCAGGATCACTTTAAGGAGAGAGGATTTTGCTGACATTGTTATGAGAATGGACCCTCCTTGTTTTCTAGACCTGGAAAGATTAAGAAAGTTGTTAAAAAGCAGAGTTGCGGAAAAAAATGGGTAGAAAAATTTAAACATACGTATGCACATGAATACTTAGGAGAGTGTTAATTAAAATCCACCAGAATCAAGTGTCATGTACAGAAATAGGAGGTCAATACTAAAACAGGTAAGGTGCAGATATTTGTAGTAAGAGATCTCAACTGCAGTTGGTATGGTAGTAGAAGCAGCACACAGTACAAATTATTACCTTGTCACTTAAAACACTTACCCCCGTAAAACTGCAGATACCAAGTTACAGTGTAAGCCTCCAAGGTTTATGCAGAATAGAGAACAAATGGAGATGAATGCAATGAATCATGTACATTTACTGGGAAAAAAAAATAAAAGGACTGAGGATTTCAAAAAGTGTGAATAGCTTTAAGAATAAACCAGCAGGACACTTTTTGTTACATGGAAGCTGCTGCACTTTTCCCCAAACTGCAACCAAATAAGGAATTTTAAAATCAGCTTCCAAAGATACAATAATCTATAGATGAAATTTTAAAAGAAAGCTAACCACATGTCTTACAAATACTGTAATTTTGTAAGACAGTACAAGTCTACAGCAACAGTTAAACACCTCCCCTAGAATTACTCAAAAAGCCTCAAGAGTCCAACTGTCATCACAGAGATGGTCAATTAGTGGCAAAAATGTCATTTCTTACTGTCAATCGTTAGCATTATGTGTTTGCTGTTAGTTCAGATTATTAGTATGTTTGCCTGCCCAAGGTTTACCTCATTATTCTTTCTATTTTTACAGCACCACTGTAAAATTATTGGTGTAAAGGGTTTTAATCCTGGGCTTATAAAGCATCATTTTGAAGAGCCCAAATTTAGCCCCCCAAAAGGGTTTTTTTTTTGTATGGGACTTACTCTTTCAGTATGTACCTCACGCCAAAAGAGCTCAAATTAATTCAGTCAAAGAAGGCTTCTGTTAAAACAGTGCCTATTTAAAATGGAAACAGGTCATAAGTAGCCTCGTTTACCTCCTTCTCTGAATGAAGGAATGTGGTTTTGCTAGTTGCGATTAGCGTTGCTGGTATATACATCACCTGCAGAGCATGGTTGTAGAATTAATACCCAATACAAGCTGGCAATATGAATCATATGACATGTGCTGTTTTAGAATCAAGGCTTACATTAGAAACAGGGAATTTCAGGAATTCTTTCATCTTCAGCTTTCCATCGTCAACTATTTGTTCCAGCCAGTCTACAGCAAGATGTTTAATGAGAAATGTTTCCAAAATAAAAAAGTGACTGCTTCCAGTAAAAATCTGTTCATTATAGGTTATTCATTCTTGTACTATGTAATTAAAAACAATTGTTCAAATATTAAAGACTTCTAAATCTCACAACAGTATTGATAAAAACTTCTAAAGAGCTACAGGTAGATTTTTCAGTTACCTTTCACAGAGCTAAGGGATAATTGCTATGGCTCATGGTATGAGCACATACCGTTTTATATATGTGTGAAAAACATCCTTAGTAGTCACTGAAATAATTGCGTGTGTTTTCCAGGTTCACAGCAGAAGTCTTTAAAATGCTTTGGTGTCTCCATTTATCTCTTAATTCCTACTATTAGTTAAGGAATAAATAATTTGACCTATTCCCTTATATAATAACAACTTTTTAATAAATGTGTTTGTGAGAACAGAGGGTACTGAGTATTTCACTGTTTTTTTCACTTCAGTAGATGGAAAAGATACATTTTTTTCCTTGTTCCATTTGAAATCACATCTTCACAAAAAGACAAAAACATCATGAAGTAATTGATTTACACCGCTCAGATTGTACTATGTACTTGTTTCTTTGGCTTCTACCTTTTGAAGAATAGCACTTAGACTATAGTTAATGCTAGGAAATTATCCATGAACATTTCAAACAAATCACAAGCAAAGAAATTGTGTTAAACTATGTAGTATTTTTCTGCATTCAGAACCCAACAAGTTAATTTATACAATTTAAACTATATTGAATTTACAGTGAGGTCTAGGAGACTGAGCCGCAAAAATACTAACACTGGGTAGATATTTACTCTGCAAATCAGCCACAAACCATTAAAGTGTGTTTCAAACTAGAGCCAATCTGGTGCAACTTCAGCACAAAGGCTATAGAAGCAGCCTCCACAGTACTGATAAGCAAGTATCTCAATACGATGTTGCCAGCAATGTCACTTCCCAGTATGTTCAGCTTCCATAGGCAGAAATTAGCAGACTCGATCAGCACTTCATATTTTCAGAAAGGTTTTGGGTTGAAATCTGTAGGAGGTATATTCAGTCTTTAGGCACATGCTTAGAAGCCTCAACTGAAGTTGCACAGAAGTGTATTTAAAGGCAAACTTAAGTGTTTATGTTTTGAAGCAGCAAAGCCTTTATGTAACTACAAACAGCTTCTGTTGACTGTATAACCAACTCAAATATATTTATTCATTTTTAGCCCCACTGACTGATGACATGATTGAGAATATCTGCAGAATCAGGACATTAGTATCAGCATAGTGGGGTGCTGCTATACTTCCCTCTCCTCCAACATCTTGAAAAAAGTTATTAAAAAATAATTTTTTCAATTAGTTTCCTAAATTACATACCCCTAACACTCCAACAAAGATCAATAAAATAAAAACATTTACATCACTTGGAAGATTAGTGTTACGCCTCCAGCTACACACCAAATTCATCCATATGATGTTTCAAGGAGGAACACCATATTTGTGAAAATTTATTACCTTAATTGTTCTGTTTAAACCATCCTTGAACATCTGAAAACAGCCTGGTTTCCAATCTGTATCTCACTGTTTTAACCAATACTAGGAACTGCAAGACACTACAGAATTGCAGATAAGTGTTTATTCTAGTTATTTCTCATTGTGTGATAAATTAGCTTAATACAAAAATAGTTTAAAAACCTAAAACCTAATGCACAAAGGATTCTGTAAACACAATATTATCTCTTCTTGCATTTACTTATTATTTAAGTATTTAATCACAAACAAGAAATCCAGAACAGAAAAGTAAAAAAAGCAGTCCCACTAAGGTCTATTTTTATAATCATCTCTGAATTCCAGCTCCAGCTTCTAAGGAATCCAAGCTCTTCAACCACTGACTCAGTATTCCATTAAACACAGGTATAGTTTCTACTGAAGTATCATTTCTGTCATTATCACACACCATCAGTCAAGGAGTAAGTTAATAGTCTCACATAGTTTCCCATTTAAATGGTGAATGGCAAGTCTGAAACATTTTTATTAGCAGTCTGAACATTTGATGGTGAGAATGAAAACAGCACACCAAGTCACTTCAGAAAAATCAGTTACTCATTACAAAAATCTTTCCTTCCTCGCCCCTCAAAGCCTTATAGACAGGCTGGACAGGGCAAGTGTTTCTCTTTATTCTCCTGATTGCATAATGACAGCTTCAAAGCTGCCTGTTGGCTTTGACAGCAAGTACCTCTTTTCACATTTCAGGTACTGAGGCAGAAACAGATTGTGTAGAAAACTCACAGCAGCAACATGCAGACCTAGTCTAGGAATGTGTTTTTATTATTATGGAAAAAAAAAAATAGGACACTGCTTACAGAGTGTGAAAGGCTGCAAAAAGGATGGTTATCTGCTGAACTCAAGCTTTACCTGCAGAAAGGCACTTTTAGCCTACAGCGCAATCACACTGTAGTTAGGGTGTCAGCAAGGTGCAACCTCACATAAAACTATTATGTCAACAAAGCCAACTGAACCAATTTAGAGTCCCACTTTTATCAGAGTGATACCAGGCACTGCAGTACACTAGAGGAAAAAAAATGTAGCTTATTTTTTGCAGCAATCCAGTTTATCTATTTTTAAATGAATTCCAGAACTAGCTTTGCTGCAATCAGACCACTGACTTTCCTCAGTATTAGTGATGAAAGGAAACAGATGTAATCAACACTTCAAGTTTTCAGACTATTGCTTCTCCAGCTGTACTTACTTTCTACCTTTCTAGCTTGGAAATGCAGAAAAAAGCCACATACACAAAACTAATTTGCTATTTTCATCAAATGGTTGCTTATATAAACCACTTGCTACGAGAAATCAAGACTAAATTCAAAGGCTTCCTTCAAAATACCTCGTGTGCAGTCTTTGATGCCATTCTTTAAAGAATTTTCTTAAAACAATAAACCCTCAGTTCTCCAATACCTTGTTAAAACTAGAATTGTTAAGGAAGGCCTGTTGACCTGTTCCAACTAATCAGGGTTGTTTCACATTTTTAGTCTACAAGTCTGCTGAAAAATTAAATAAATAAAAAGGACCACCTGATCACCTGTCAAACACTTAAGAAGAAACACTGCATTTCAAAACATACTGCCTTTTAACTGACAAGTACCCACAATTAGCTGTTCCATAACACTGGCAGTTTCCTAACCTCCTATCAATTCTCAGGTTTACACATCAAACACATGGTTATCAGCTTTGAAGCTTATTTACTGTTTTCTTTACTAAGTCATCTTCAACTGGTAAGCCACAAGTATCAGACATTAATGGTTTTGAAAAAAAAAATAATAAAAAAATGCATAAGATATTTCTTCTGAAAAAAGAAAAAAAAAATCTCCTATGGTAACAGTACCCATTTATTCTGTTTTAAACTATTTTTTTCTTAAAGCTAACTTGAAGCATTTGACAATATTTATCATTTTAATATGGGAAAAAAATTATTTCCTGTAGGTTGCTGGTTGCAGTAGCCCATCAGATAATGACACAATTTGGTTCTCTGTAAAATATCTGGTAAAGAGAGAAGAGGAAAAAAAAAAAAAAAAAAAAAACATACAAGAACTAGCACAGATGCAACAGCAGGTGCAGAACCCAGAACTATTCAAATGTTGAAAACTACTTCTTACTCAGTGTTTGTGTGTGTTTTTACAGTCCCTATCCCTCAATTACTACAGTACATTTATACTTACCAGCTACAGCAAATCTGCAAGTTTCCACAAAGATAAAAGGACAGAAGTAAATCTACCCCTTCTTCCTCTACTCAGGCCGTTCATTATTGATATATTTAGAGGAAACTGGCCCATGAAGCACAACTGATTTAGGGCTCAAGACATATGTTTGATCTTAAAATACACTTTTTTTAATTAAAAGGGGAAGCATGCAGAAATTAATTCAAATGTTGTACAAGCTTATAATGCACTTGAAAGTATACCACATAGCCTTAAAACTGAGGCACCCATCCCTCCCATACAGGACCTACATAAGAGCTACTCCTTTACTAGCTGACTGACATGCTCATCAGTGGTGTATTTTTCAGGAACCCTGCAAGTACTTTAGCCATGTATCTTGACCTATTCAGGTTTTAATAACTTTTAAAAGTCTTCCTTTCTTGTCATGTGGCTCTGGTACTGCACAACTGTGAAAGTAGTTTGGGTGCCAGATAGGTTTTGATTAATGTGATGGCAGGTTATCACAGACACAAAAATGTTAAGTCCTATGTAGTTCAGTGCTCTAGTTCAAACCGCTGCCCTGCCATGACTCAGGGCTATGCAGCAAATAGGAGTCAAAAGCAGGAATTCCTTAAGTCTGCATAGCCCCTGGATCATGAAACTGTCCCAGTGCCCGTGGCCACATGGCTCCACTTAGCAGAGCTCACACCTAACCACCAAATTCAATCAGCAAAATTTCTCAGGAGAAATACGTGCATTTATATCTCTGCTAATGTAACCTTGTAGAGATCTGGCCTTCACATTCCCTATCTCGTTCTCTACTTCCAAGCAGAATGAGCAAACTGTGTTGCTTTACTTAACTAGTTTAGGTCTTTCAGCAGTTCCCAGCTGAGCATCTCCCAACTGAAACTACTGTTTTCAACCAACTTCAAAATATCATTAAGTGCCACTGGTCTTGGTCCAGCCTTCACTTCTAAGGATTTGTGAGTCCACATTAATTTACATTCTTCTTGCAACCCACTTCTCTGTTACTGCTTCCACCCACTCAGTCTCATCAAACAGTTATTTCTGTTCATTGCCTCTTTCATCCGGGAGCTCTTACCAACAGAAGCCTGTATTGATTAGGTTACATCGTGAACTCATTTTCCTTTCAGTATAGCTGGTTTACCAAGTCCCATCTCCAAGAAAGCTACTGAGTTACTCCGTACTACACCAACAGCTTGTCTATGCTGCACAGAACTAAGAAAGGGGAAAAGAAAAAAAGGGGGAAGAATGAACAGTGTATGTATATATACTCATATATTTTTTAAAGATATTGAAAGCATTTGACATGCTTTTTTGTTGGAAAGTTCTTACTCATTGTAAAATCTTAAAGTTTCAGTCTTAAGGAGTTAAGAGATCTGTTTCTCACAATACTGCTTAAATAGATAAAGAAAGAAGGCATGAAACCAATAAGGAAAGTGACAATTTCAGTGTTGTACAACTTAAAGAGTCAAGACAAATAAAAAACATGTGTTCACTTAGTAGAACTGTACAGGGAGAAGAGGAGAGGAAACAGAGTCCATGCCAGCAATCTGCAAGTAAATTAGTGTTTTGTTTCAAATGCAAAATAATATATTACCCAAGGAGTTCCCTCCTAGCCTACCACACATAGGTTAACAGAAGTCAGTGCTCCCTGCATACCTAGTTGCAGCCAATCCTACCAGAGACGGCATTAAGATATTGTAAGAAAACTGGTTTAAAAGGCTGTTGCTTCGGTAACAGCCTGTTTTTCATTCACGTACTTGGCAGAAGCGACACTTAACATGAAACCCGGCATTAGCAGGCTAGACCGAACCGGGCTATCCCTCTGCTTTGGGCTCTGCGGCCGTCACCAAATGGAAGCTTGCCTGGCCATCCACCTGACCAGGAGCGCACCCAGGATCCCCGAGGATCCCCCCTGGGAACACGGAGGCGCCCCTGCAGCGGGCACGGCGGCGAGACAGCACCGGGGACGCTTCCGGCGCGCAGGATGGATGGATGCTCGGCACGCAGGCGGAGCGGGGCAGCGCTCACGCGATCACGGGACCGGCCCAGCCGGAGCTACCTCCCCGGCGAGGCGCCGCTCGCCGGTCACGGGATCCCCGATCACGCCACCTTGTCCCGGCACCGCGCACCAGCTCCGCGGAGCGCCCGCCGCCCGCGCAACGGCCGCCTAGGGGCTACCGCCGCCCGCGCAACGGCCGCCTAGGGGCTACCGCCGCCCGCCGGGCAACTGTCAGCCCCGGGGCAACCGCCACTCCCGGGACAACCGGTGCGGAGAGAGGAGGGGAAACGTGGCACCAAGCCACTTCTTGCCTCCTGCGACGCGCGGGGCAGGAGCGCGACGCCTCTATCCCGGGACACCAGCCCCGCCGCCCCCCGCACCTGCTGGTGAGGAGGAGACCACCGGAGCGAAGAAAGAGAAGGAGATGGAGGGGAAGGCAGGGAGGGCGGCCCCGCCGCTGCCCGCGCCGCG
>JAWLRI010000959.1:1499469-1515106 GCA_034781795.1 Crypturellus tataupa | reverse complement strand
GGCCGTGCCGTGCCGGGCCGGGCCGGGCCGCCGCTTGACATGGCGCCTCCCCCTCCTCCCCCGCCTCTCCCTGCCCCGCGCCGCAGCCGCCGCCATCTTGCCGGCGGGGAGGGCCAGGCCGTGCGGTATGCGGTTGTGTGAAGGTGCTCTGCCCTTACGGAAAAAATATAGTTAGTTTTAAGATTTAACCTCGGTGTGGGCATGCTCCCTCTCACGCAGGCGTGGCAGGTAGGACACGTGAAGTAGGGCACTCCGCGTAAATACCCTGTTCGAAGCCACCAGAGGAGGGTAGCGGCGGGGGGGAAACCTGCCCGTTTTCCACGTGCTGCTGCACTGGTGTCAGCATAACCAAGCAGTGGGTTGGGCGACAGAGGGGACTCCCCATATACACAGCGTTAAATATTATAAAACACACTTCACACGGTAGCGCATTTGGGATATAAGGGCGTGTTCTGGACATACCTGGTTCAGCAGCAAACACCTAGGAGTAGCTGTGTTCTAGTTACAGCCCAAATGCTTATTATTGATTATTCTTTATCAATATGGATGTGCGTTCCTCCTCTTGTGCATTTTACACAGGACATCCAACATGCTCACGTAAAATATAAATGCATCTAATTGGTGTATTTTTTTTCTCAATAACATGGACAATACATGTCATTTTTAAAGACGCGTTTAAATTACTAATGAGGCCTGTGGTGCCCTCTGCTGACAATGAAGGCTCCTACCTGAGCTTAACTTTTCAAATGCGTTTTTCAACATGAATCCCGTGTAAGATGGACACACTTTTCTTTTTCCCTGATTTTTTTTACATAGTACAAATCATGAAGAAGAGGAATGGCATTGTTGTATACACTTCAAAAATGGTGTGAGGATAAGAAATTTATTAAATCAGTGTAATGAGCTAGTGAATCGGTGTTTTTTATTGCATACTATTAAAATGTCTGGAGCTATAAGGGGACGAGGAGTTTGAAGATGTAGACTCACTACTATTGCTGCAGTGGTTGAGTTACACACTGATGAACCTTGAGTGATGGCTAATTTCAAGTAATAATTAACTCTTTGCAAGCGTTAAATGTGCAGCAAGCTAGCAAATTCATCAGTGATTGAACACACGGTGCGGTGGTTAGTGCTGTTACACACTGTGGCATGTTAGAGGCAATCGACCACAGCTGGACCAGATTTGGACTACAGCTGATATCTGGCTTCTTCTATGCCTCATCTCTGTGGCCCATGAAGCAACAAAGTGCAGGACGATACCGATCCCAAAGAGTCTCTAGTTTTACAAGACAAGAGGAGATAGAGAATTTGAGACAGATGTGACTTTCCAGACCCAACTCAACAAAGCACTAGGAGAACAGGTCCAAAGGATGATACATAAACAATCAGCATACCATCGGATGGGCTATCTTGCACGTATTTATGCTTTTATTGCAGCATGCATATATCGTGAACTTAGCAGTCACTATCACTGTCATATCCAAGACCTCTGCCAAAAGTGCATTGCGCACCATGAAGACCCAGAGCTTCTTTGGCTGAGAGAATCTGGGGAACTTCCTTGAAAATCTAGAAAGGAACTACAAGTGTTTTATCACTTGCTAGGAATACTCCTAAATCAGTATAAATTCAAAATATCAGTAGTTAAATCACTACTGTAATAGATTTATTTACACAAACTTGTCTGAGAACAGAATTTGTCTCTGTCTTCAGGAATGCTAAAGTTGTCATGAATGATTAAAAAGTAGCCTTGCTTTCTGCCTGAAAATTAAAGACAGGCAAAATTACAAATGTCATTATTAAAAATACTATTAATCTTACAAGGAACCGTAATCTTGTTTGATTTATATTTCATGTAGCCTTTTTTAATACACTTGTATGCTACTGGGATGGCCATGGGATGTTTTCATAGTAAATCTCCGTGATAATATGATGGTTTTGCAAAGATAAAATGAGAGCGAAGTTCAGAATTATGGACATTTTCTGCTATAGGCTCTGAAATAAGACTTTTAATACTGTGTTTCCTGCCTAAGAAGAATTACATCATATCATCCTTGAAAAATCTAGAAAGCCAAGAATGATTAAGAACAGTACTGCCTGATAAAGGAGAAAGGCCCCCATACTTTTTCGTGTTAGGGAAAAGGTGTTGCTGGAATAGCAGAGCTAAAGGTGACAGGCAGAGACAGGTACTGCAAAAAGCAGACTTGGGAGAAGCTGAAGGTGTGGGAGGCTAATAACAAAAAATTTCCAGTGATTTTGAAGACTTTTTTTTCCCAACTGAATTCCTCTGAGAGCATATAGCCCTGATTGACCAGTAAGAACATGCCTCAAACCTGTCACTGGCAGATTTCATTTCTTTGCAATTTTTTTCTGACTCCCAAATCCAACAGACATTAGCCAGATGGAGCATCTATCTTCTGACAGAGGAATGTAAATCAAAAAGATGACTTCTAACTTCACAAGCAATTTGAGTAGAAATATGCAATTATGTATGTCCTAGCATAAGACCCTCAAATCATCTCAGTCTTGTGTAGGAAGGCATCTGCGGTAGCAGGAAAGGCAGAAATACGCGTTTCAAAATAATGGTTTCCTTATTTAGAAATTTAATAGATTTATTGGCTTACCAAATCTTTTAATAGGATTAGGGAGAAGTAAGAATAAGCACAAGAAAATACCCTTCATCATGTACCCGAGCTTTAGGTAGGCTTTCCTATTTCTCCTATATTCTAATTAATGATCTAATAATTCTGGGTTACCTTTCCTGTTCTCAGATTGCCAGATTCCTCCAGCATTTTGTTATGTAGTAACCAGTTCATTTGACGGGGAGGGTATCGTAACAAAATTTGTTCCTGGGTCTGTTGCAAGCCAATTGCCTTGGCTTAGTTCAGGGTAAGCCTTCACTGTTCTCCAGCTGTTAATGTCAACCCTGGTTATAGTACCGGGGACTGAAGATGGTGTCTAAACAACAATGAAAAATTTCACCAGAGAAGTAAACACAGCTGACATTTTGCACCTGATGTTACTGTAGGTGAGGTCATGAGGATCGTTCTATCATTCTCATAATGACTGCATGAAGTTAAGAGCAAAAAGGTGCTAGCAAAGCAGTGGAGCTCGTGAAACATCCTAACTGCAAAAACATAATAGCTGAGGACAGCTGTGGAAGAAGCGTGGAAGATATGTTTTATGGTCTGTCTTGCCTCTCCTCAGCTTTGGATTGCCTAATGAATCCTCTGGCATACGAGCAGTTCAGTGAAAATCTTAATTAGTCCTTGAAACGGGTATATAAAGTGTCTGCTGTGAAGTCTCAGTGGAGCCACACAATACCTTCCCTGTTACAGAAATTTCCTTAGCTGTTTGAAGATGAAGGTGAAGGTTGGCTAGTTTTCTGTCTGTCCTTTTAAACAGACATGTGGAAATTATGAATATTATTATAAGGAATAATATATCATTTAATGAAAGACCTGTGGACTTCTTGTGTTACTAACATCCATAAGGTTTTCACCAAGCAAGCCCTAGGAATCTGTTGTTACAATCTCTTTGTCCTGGCAAAAACACAGTAAATAACAGGTATCAAGGATATTTTCAGTGGAAAAGAGCTCCTTCTTGTATACAAAGCCCTCTCAACACGTTCTTTTAACCATGAACAGCATCCTAAGCAATATGTTAGTCATACGCTTTATGTCAAGCCTAGTATAACTCCTAGTGCTTGCACGAGCAGTATTTTGATTCTGTAGTATCACTTAAATCATAGCTGTGTTAAGGATTAATCATGCAAGCATCCTGAAGCACACGATGTCACTTCAGTGCGGCCGAGGGTGGCTCTCTGCTGTGTTTTCTCCCCCATGGGGAAGTTGGTTTCTGCACCCTTTGCCCCCACAGTGCTGCTCCACTGGCTCCTCTCTGCAGAGCAGTAACTGGCCACCCTGGTCTCTTTGTTTTGTATCATCCCAGCCGTCAGTGCCACAGGCCATTGGGTAGGTGCGAGGCTGAGGGCTCAGGTGTGTGAGGCTGGGAAGGGCAAACGGACAGGGATGAAGCCTTGGAAGGGATCTTAAACAGTCTTACTGCCTAAAAAGACACTTGCTACCTACATCTTTGTAAAGACTCTCAGTGCTTATTATAACATCTTACTATCTTATTGGTAAGTAATAACATTTATGTAATGCAAAATTAAAGTCTGTTCGTTACCCTGTTAACAGGAACCATATGTTCTTCATCAAACCCACATACCTTTCTTTCACTCATATAGCCAACATCCTAGCAGGCTTGTGTCTGCCTTCAGCTATGTCTATTTTAGCGACTAGGTTGGTGCAGCAGGGCTGCATCTACCGTGTTTTGTGTCAGGCAACCTCTAATTTGCCCTGGTGGAAAATGCTCATGAGTGGCTGTGTTTCTGGGTATAATCCTGAAGCACATTTTCCAGTTTAATTACATGAAAGAATCCAACTTACATGCTTCAAAACCACTCTTCAGTGTGAACCGAGGCACAGTAAGTTGAAACAAGTGAGTCTCTTCCAAAGCGTTTTCCTGATCCATACTAAAATATTAGGATGAATGATCCTGTATAAATAAATAAATTCACATCTAGCAGTTCGGAATTGTGGATTGGAGTCTTTGTACAATTTCATTAATGACGAAAGGCACAATATACACAGCAAATCCTTAATATAGCAAATAATTAGAGTTACTCTATTCTGTTATGCTAGTGAGAAAAAGAACCCCCTTCAAATCACTTTCCTTTTGGCAGATCCGTACAACAAAATTATGAATCCATTCATGGGATGGCTGTTCCTTGTTTGTTAACAAGGAGTAAGGATGTGTTGAAAAGAGTTTCTGTGGAATGTGGGAATTAGCACTGTAAGGCAGTGATGTGCTGTCTAATCCTGGGAACTTCACAATTTTCAAAATCCATGAAGAAGGTTTTCATCAAAAATATTTTCTATTTACACTTTATTTTCTTTAACAACATTTTAAGCTTAGAAAACCCAAAGATTTTAGCTATGCAACTGTTCACTTTGCCCCTCTTTTTACTTATGGTAAGGCATTGTGGAGAGCAAATACTGAAAGAAGCATGAATGATGTTGAATAACTGAGATAATAACCCAGAGCAGTGGCAGAATGGTAAGACTTTTGGATGTACCTAGATAATACAGCCATGGGAGAGAGGTGCTGTTCAGGAAGAGACTTAGAAGGAATCCTGAGAAAGCCCTTGCATGAGACCCCTGCAGACCTAACAGCCATTTGGACCAGAGAGCTAAGCAGTGGAGCAATTTAACCTTTTTCTAGATATTTCCTTTTCCATTTGAAAGACTGCTTTGCAGCTGATGTAAATATAGCTATATATAAATAAAATAAATATATATACTTTTAAATTCCCTTCTCTCACCTATAGGTGCCTCTAAAATACGAATGGCTTCTTGCTTTGTTACTACAGTGTATGCTTTTGCTGCATCAAGTTTAGACATTGCAATTCATGGAGCTAAAACTTCGTGTACGTGGGAATTTGTCCTGTGAGCACATTGATGATATATTGTAGCGAAAATGTTATCACCCTGAGAATGGTTTTTGGTTTTGTTTTTATTTTCTTGTATTCTTCAACTCTACAGCTCCTAAGGACATACTGCAGCACCCCTCTTCTATGCCAGCCTTTTGAGACAAGCTTGTGGGAATGGATTGCAGGAAATGGTACTATACAGGCTAATGTTTGTCATGGAGTTTTGGCTTGTTTGGACATCTGTTTTGAGATAAGAGCCTGACTTTATGTATGTTTAGATATATGTACAGACCAAACGTTCTCAATATTTTTTCTGTTGACAGGCTTACTTCATATTCTTTATCTGCCCTTGAAACCTCTCACCTTTCTGGTATCAATCACTACTTTAATGATTGAATTTCTGTTGTAAACTTGATTGCAGTGCCACACTCCTGTGAAATCACAGTGAAATTGTGATTCACGGTGATTTCATGTGAAATCATTACTTTGTTGAACACCAGTGAAGGTCATGGGGCTCCAGATAAATATTTTAGCCTTATTGGCATAAATGTAGCAGTGCTACTCATTTGTGCAGATATGAGAGAGTTAACAATATAATGAGAGGAGTGGTATGTTTCTTAGATGTAAGGCAGAAATGTGTGGTTCCGAATTGAATACTACTTTTTTGCCTCTACACATACTATCCTCTCCCTCTGAAACTGCAGCATCTGTTATATTAATTTGCTTAAATAGTGCCCAAATCTTGCCTGCAAGACTACAACTGGCTATCATATTAATGGAGCAAAGTATTTGACAAAATATGTCCTGGTGTTTAGTAAGTGATTTACAGTCATAGACCAGTGTTTGTTTTAGGGGGAAATGGGCATACTATCTTAGGAGCCTTGTCCATCACGATAGTAACATTTAGCAAGGCACAGATCATTCCATAGGGTCAGTTTCTGTAGCAACACAAGCTGAAGCTCTGTGGAATGATCTTCTCACTACTGCAGAGAACTTGCAATCTGCTTATCTTGTCTTATTTTGTTCACTTTTAATATAATATTTTCCACAGGCTTTTCTGATTTTTCTTTCCTAGTTTTTTATTCCCTAAGAGCACAAAGGAGCTACCTGTTGTTTTCATGTTTGTTAATTGCCCATAAGATGTAAGATGGACAGCAGAACTGTTAACAAAGACATCTTGGGAGAGACACCCAGTCTAGGAAATTATTAAAAAAAATAAAAATGACCCATAGAAAGAGAGGTACACACAATGGCTTTTTTATACATATACTCCAGTGCCTTAATTCTTTCTTCAAGGTTTCTGCTTCAATATGAACTTTTTTTTTTTTTCAAAAAGTCTTTAATTTTTATTGTTTTGTAGTTCCCAGAAGAAACAAAATCTATCTGTGTTCCAGATGCATGATTCAGTTCATGAAGAGGCACACTGCTTCCCTGCTAGCAAGTTAGGAAAGAAATGACATAATACAAGCACTAGTGAGTGTGTCATAATGAAAGGATATTGGGATCACACTGTATAAAGCAATCATCTCTGCCTTCATCCTTAATGCTAAGTGGAACAGAACCCTATATGAATTTCATATTTATATACTGTGAAAATCCAAGATTTTGGGCTATGCTTCCATACTCTGACAGATTTCATTTTGTGAGAGTGCCTCCCACTATGTTAGCAGCATTTCAGGCATGATCATTCACACAAAGAAAGTTGGGATGCCTATTCAAGGATCATTTTTATATTTTGGGGATGTGATCCAGCTTTGGGAGGGAGGTAGATGAGGCCCTGCATTTCCTTAGGCTAACTTTGAACTGCTGTTGTGTTATGTAGTCAGATAAAGCTTTCAGAATCAGGTGGTAGATGAGCTTGACAGTAACACTACTTACCTGTCCTAATTTTGGCTCTTCTTGCTATTCATTTCCATAGGCCTTGGCTACCTAGGCTCACTCGAGCTTATTCTGTGAGTCTTGGGCACTGAATGGGACACTTGTGCAAAGGCAACTGCCACCTACCTCTTAGTCCTTTAAAGTGAGGGCTAATGTCTTCATGTCTTTACAAAGCCAAAACCTCTCCTAGTTCACGTCTTGACACAAGGCAGACTGCTGAATTCTTTGATCTGCCAGCCAGCCGTGTTGGGTCACATTATGGATCATGTTAGCAAGCCCCACAAGTGACACATTCGATGTCGCACTTCACTGCAATGCCATAGCCTCGTAGCCTCATGATGTGGCCTGACATAGCAGGCTAGTCCTGTGGCATGAGACAGGCGATTTTGCTCTCTCACCCACTGTGGAGGTGCTTAGGTGGGAGATATGAAGGCAATAGGCTGATTCAGGTGCAGGTTGTGCTCAAAGTTACCCCCAGGTTATTCCTTTCCAGCAAAGAACAAAGAACAGTTTGACCCAGCTGTGAACTCACTTAACCAGCATCTTCCCTGTGGCAATCATGAGCGAGTTTCGTATTTGATTAGCCTGAATGCTTGTGCAGTGAATTCTGGTTTTAATCTTGCTGAGACTGGTTGCTAGCGAAAAAAAAAAAAAAAAGCTTCTTGATTGGCTTTTTTGCTACATTGTGAAAAAAAGGAGTATATCTTCAGCTTGTCATCACCAGAAGGTTGATCAAGAGCCACCAAAAGAAAGAGTATTAAATGAACAAACTTACAAGGATTATTCGGAAATATTACTCATCATAGTAGTCTTTTAATCCTTATGAATTCCTCTTCAAAGTGTACCGTAAATAATGGGTCCATATGAACATCACAGATTCAAGTCTAAAAGCTTTATCAAAATGTGGTTCCTGAGAGTCTGATTAACCTTGTTTTTGACACTGCAGGTCCCTAAATTAGACATCTTGCATTTTTCACTGCTGGGGGGAGCATTTCAAAGGTATCTGTAGTTAAACTCAGATCATTTTCTTTAGAAGTAATAATTAATTTAGAGCCCATGAGTACATATTTCAGTATCACAATGTCCTTTGCGGTCATCTTTAGGTCTGACTGTTGCATATGTGGTATCAACTGCAAAATTTGTTGCCTGGGTTGCGTGATTCTACAAGCAGTCCCTGGCCACTATGAAAAGTGCCTGTTTTTAACATCATTAAAGAAGTTTCAAACTCCCTGGAAATTAGGACTGCCACATGTATTTATAGCATTAACATCACCTGGCCAGAGTGATGCTAAAGAGAAATACACTATAAAGGTACATTTGTCTTTCTTTAATATTTTGCTCTTTTTTTTTTAATCTGCTCTGAATATTACTTTGTTTAGAAAAAGAGTAGCTATCAAGTAGAGCAGTGAAACTAATAAACTGCACTGAGGCAAAGTGCTGTAAATTACTGTTATACTGATATTAGCCTGAAGTCAAGGGCCAGATTCTGATGGCCGACTCTAATCACTTAAGTCATATTTACTGCCTTTCACCCCAAAGATGTCTAAGCTAAGCACAGGTGTTTCTCCTACAGCCAGTAGAGTAACAGAATTACTATTCAACTTGTTCATCAGTGGCTTGGATGAGGGCACAGAGGGCACCCTTAGCTAATTTGCAGATGACACCAAACTGGGCAGAGGGGCTGACATTCCCCAGGACTGTTCTGCCATTCAGAGAGACCTGGACAGGATGGAGAGTTGGGCAGAGAAGAACCTCCTGAGGTTCAACAAGGACAAGTGCAGGGTCCTGCACCTGTACAGATTAGGGGCTGACCTGCTGGAAAGCAGCTCCACAGAGAGGGATTTGGGAATTCTGGTTGACAACAAGTTAGCCATGAGTCAGCCCTCGTGTCAGCCCTTCTTGCCCTTGTGGCCAAGAAGACTAGTTGGATCCTGGCTGCATGAGGAGGAGCGTTGCCAACAGGTCGAGTGAAGTGATCCTGCCCCTCTGCTCAGCTCTGGTGAGGCTGCACCTGGAGTACTGGGTGAAGTTCTGGGCTCTCCAGTACAAGAGGGATGTGGAGCTTCTAGCGAGGGTCCAGCATAAAGCCACGAAGATAATTACGGGACTAGTGCATCTATCTTATGAGGAAAGACTAAGCGAACTGGGCCTGTGTTTTAACAAGAAATGTCTCAAACATCCCTGACTTACTTCATAGGTGCCATTCAAGGTCTTTGGATTTTTGGAATTACTTGCTGTGTGTTAAAAATCTTGGATTTGTATAAGCTAAATTCTTCAGAGTTCTTCAGTGTAGCTCTCTAGAAGTGTATCCAGTTGTTTCCATACAATAATGAAAAAGGCATCACTATTAATAAGTGATGAGCAGTCAAACCCAAAGGGGGCATACAGAGCTAACCCAGAGGAGTTCCCATGCACTCACGTATAACTGAACATTGTCTGGATCAGAGCTTCTCCATGGATGTCTTTGCTTGGAATTTGGACTCTTAGAACTGTTAGGTGCTTTCAGAAGATACAGCAAGAAAGGAGAAGGTGATATATGTGACTTAAAGACATAAATAATAAACTAATGGATAAAAATTTTACACACTTTATTAGCAATGAAAATACATCTAACAGACATAATTCCATTTAAAACTTGCTTACCTCCACTGTGGAGGAAGAAAATCTCTATCTTTCCTCTTACTTGGTGAATAGATTTAGCTAAGTAGGCAGTTAAAGTTATAGCACCTAACATCATAAAAACATCTCAAATATTGCTTTTTATTCCTGTAAAGTAGAAGAAATGGAATAGAAGGCAAGAATAGTCTTAAGAACAACTTCAAGGAATAAAAGCCTGCCAATTGTAGAAAGTCTAGAAAAGTATTTCAATACTTTGTAAACCCTTACCTTAAATGATAAAATACAGTAGTGTTACACTCAAAGTATGTGTTAGAATAATTCATATAAAAAGGTATACCAATAAGAATATTCTGCATCTTGCACATGTCAGTTTTTCTGTTTGCATTGCTTCATTAAGTTCAAGGCACCTTTTTTTTTTTAACCTAGAGAACAGTAAAAATGCATGACTAGCAAGACAAATATTAAAATAGTATTAAAATCAACATACTGAAATCTCCATTATCAGGTATCTTCAGGGCATAAACCAGAAGCCAGTATAACATTGTCCACTCCAATTTCTCCAGTTTTGCCTTTCCCACGTTCTATTTCAAAAGTGATCTGTCGTAAGAAAAGATGAAAATGTAATTTATCCAACCATTTAGAAACTCTAATTTTAATTAGCTAAAATGCTGCCTCTAAGGAATGTTTTATCGCAATATAGGAAAGACCTAATGACTTAAATCCTTGAAGTTTTTATAATTTCATTTTAATACTAGAACTAGTCTGATAATCCTCTACACAGATTTACTATACCAAATGGATTCCTTTAATAGGATTACTTATTGTCATTGTACAAAGAAAATGTAAATTAAGTGAAATCTTATTACACAGCTATATCACAGCATGTGATGTTTGTGCATTCCTTTCCTCGGAGACATTGCAACTGTCCGTTTTCCAGTTATTTTGAGACTTAGTTTTTGGATACTTTTGGAACCTGACATTTTTTTATAACTAGGATGCCCAGGCTTTTAGTTTATGCTCTGGTTCTTGGGCTTTTGAGGGGTTTATGAAAGGGCTCTTGTACATCATTTAGGCAGTGGAAAGAACCTTACGAAGGCCTTGCATTATACTCACACTGGAACCCTTTACACATCAGTAAAAATATACATTTATATAAATGAAAACCAGGCCCTAGAATTTCAAGGAGAAACTTGCTGATTGAGCCCTGATTGAGGCTGTTTTCAGATGTTTAAGAGTTCACAGTGTTATCTGTTGATTAGCACCCCATGCTCCCTCTAGGTTGATTGCCCATCCTTGATTATAACTGATATCCCTTTCTCACTAATGGTCTGGTTTTATGAAGTTTGAGGGTGCTCTGTTGCATGAAACAGGTATCATTTTTATCCTTCCTGGCACAGAGTTATGCTTTTTGTCGCATGAGCTATTAAGCAGAGATTTTGATTGATTGTGTATATTTATGATCTGGTGCAGTTTTTACAAAATGATAGGATTATTAGCATCAATGTCTGGCCAGTTGGGGTAACTCAGTTCTGAAATTTCAACCTGATAATTTTTCTGCCTCCTTAGCGCTGTGTTCTTGTTTCTCATTTCAGATGAGGCTTTCAATTGGCAGTACTTCTGCAGTTGAAAGAACACTTAAGTGTTAGGAAATTTAGCTGTTGTTGTATTGTATTTGTTGTGTTAGTTGGCTTATAAATTGTTGCGTACTTACACTGTTGGTTGTTTCAGCTGCTTGAAATATTTCTACTTTTCCAGTTCTCCACCTTTCATCTTTTCCTTTGCTTTCCTCCCAGACAGGAGCAGTTTTTTTGCTGTCCAGGAAGACTCGAAGTTTCCCCACTCTCTCACCAGCAAGCCGATAACGAAAAATCAAGCAGTAGCTGCTTTTTGGTTTGAGGTCAGTAAGGAGAAGTTTTAGTCGGCCCATATCCTTCTTGTGACCTACAAAGGCTGGAACTGCCATGTAGTAACCATCGCCTTGTAACAAAGAAAATGGATAAGGCACCTTTAATGGACTTGTATTATTTACTGGCAAATTAAATGCAATTTTCCTAAGAAAACAAGGGGAAGCTAGCTCTGTTACTTGAATAATTTAAAATCAGACTGGATAAAAGCAGTAGGGAGTATACCTCATCAGGAATGACCTTGTGCAAGTTAGATCAGTTTGCAGAGGAGATGAATTCATATTTCATTGTCAATTACAGTCTTTCTTCCTAATTTTCTGTATCTTTCAGAGGAAAAAAACATTTCAATTTTTCAAATGCACGAGCCTGAAATTTGCTGCTGAGCCGTTATGGTCAGGCTGTTACAAATACTTGAGTTAGCTCTGTACAATTAGCTCAAGTCTTTCTCCACTGCTCTCCACGCAGCAATGACACGTTCATGAGGAGCTGAACATTCATGACCCAAATCCTGTAGGTTCAGTCCCATGAGGAGGACACACAGTAGGACAGTGGGATAAAAAATATGGGCCAATACATGAAGTCATAGTCAGCAAATCTAAGTTTAGGGGAACGGTGAAAGACTTCAGAAATGACACGATAGAGAAGGGTCTTGGGGGAAAGATACAGAACAGGAGAGGAAGGATTAGTGAAGAAATACCGTGATGAAAAGACTGTGAGGGAAGGGGGAGACAATGTGTACATAAGAATTGGAGCAAGTGGTCTTCAGGATCCACTGGTCCCTTTTGGCCCTTCCACATCATTTTGCATGGCACAAAAGAAAATACATCTTTGAAACACATTTCTTCATCCACACCTTTTTAAAAACACCAGCACAGTAATCACATGTTGCACTCTTGGAGCATTTTGTCAGGTTTCATTGGGCCTTCTATCATAGTACTCAGTTATTGGTGACTCTTGAACCAGGCCTTCCCTTGGTTCATTCAAAGTAATTGCTACTTTAACTTGCAGACTTGGACATTTCTGATCAGTTACCACAGTGCTATGTCTAAACCATGTGAATGCGACGTGCCTTTCCACATCCCTCTAAGGACAGCAGATACCTTGTTGAATCAGTCTTTGAGAGGCTTAACATGTAACCCTATTAAGGTTTCTGTTGCTTGGTATCTTGCAATTCTTACAAGTTTTTTTCTAATCCCTTTTTCTCATCTTTTCATTCATTTGTGCTGAAATATAATTGCTGAGTAGCAATTGCCAAGGATATTTCAAAGAAACAATCTTCACCCTATCTTCTCTCCCTCCTTCTATGATTATTGCTTTTCTAAAGATAACCTGCTGATAGGAAACCTAATTGCTGTTCCCATTCTCCTCTCCCTCCCCCTCTTTCTGGAGGTGCTGAACCATCAAATTAAACCATAGCTAGAAGAACCATCAAATTAAACCATAGCTAGAAGACAGAAATTTAAATACCACTATCTCGATCTGCAAGATTCCAGTCAAAGTCATCATCCGTATCTTGTTTCCAGTCACAGACCCCGCGACTGAAGCTGCAGTCAACTGGAAAAAAAAAAAAAGGAAGCACAGAGATAACAGCAGCATTATGTAAGTATTGATTTAAAAAATGCTTTTATTCATCTAGTTATGAATGTGTAGATCATTCTAAAAGTACCCAGAATGTGAGTCATGTTGTGCTGAGGTACATTAAATTGCAAAAAATACGTAAGTGGAGTCAGTGAAGTAATCGATGAAGTTTCCTTTACTCAGCAAAATCTGTTGTCCCTTTTTACTGCCAATCCTTCACCAATGTATGATTTTATATTTTGTATCTATTTTATGTATACCTTTTGTATTTATATTTTGTTTTGTATGCTGGATGTCTGCTGATTGATAGGTGTTGGGGAATTCCAACACCGTAAATGGTTTGTGATGCGCCAAGTTTAGAGGCTTCCTCTCTGCATATGTTATCCTGCTGTAGCTGTAAGGAGCTGAGATGCTCAAGCTCCATTCTTTCCATTTAAAGGGAGAGGCAGAACTAACTATAAGAGGTATCTTTTAACTTCAGAACTTGATACTCATATAACATGAAACTGGGAATAACCCAAATCATTTAATCTTTAGAACACACTACAAAAAAAAAAAAAAAATGGTCATCCAGAGTGCACCATAGCCTTTGTAACTCTGAAGATCAAGGGCATTATATATTAAGAAATTATTACTGTGCAATACAAGCACAATTGGTCACATTAAGAATAGTATATCAGCCATCTGAACTTCAGTAGAAAGACAGAGTCATATTGTTCTTTTAATATATTTTATGGTGAGACAGAAAAGCGCAATATGGCATTTAGAGAGCATTACTGTGTAAATACTTTGTGTCCAAGACTACAGCTCTCTGGAGGGGGAAAAAAATAGTATTTTTGTCTTTTTTTTTTTAAAGATTTATAAGTATCTATGGATGATTTTGGCGTGAGACACACTTTGGCCTGAAAAGAACCTCACTTACAATTAATTCCAACACTTCAACCACTGCCCCTTAGCTGGTGAATCCGCAGGAGAACGCTGTTGCTCCACACATGCAGCAGCACGGTGCAGTCTCCTGTTCCCACCTCTTGAATTCTGCTTTCCCAATGGCTCTTTATGATTGTACCTTACAGCATATTTTTAGCTTCCTGCTCACCTCAGCTACCTTCAAAAGGCTGCACGTAACTCCTAGAGCAGTAAGCGAGAGGGTGAGAGTGCCCTTTGATCTGCTTTTATGTTCTGCTTTGACCAGAACTAGACTATGGTCTACTGTAAATTGCAGCAGGTAGTGGAGCTTTCGGTTTGAAAACATGTGAAATAGTAAAAGTACAGGATACAGCAGAAATTAAGTTTTGTACATGAATTGACTGGTTTTGGACCTCATCTGGTCCTCTAACTGATTTTATATTTTTATTATATGACAAAGAGGAGAAAATATCATCTTATGCTGATATCCACACGATATATTGATGAATTGTGGAATAGCATGAATTCATAGGAATTTTGTTAATATTTAAGATTTAAGATAAGTATTTCTTCAGAGGAAACTTCTTCTGCATCTGATAGAGAACCAGGAGAAATACCAAAAGCAAATAAGTGAAGGATGTTTCACTATGACTGTGTATATGCAATGCGCTTCTAACATGCTTTCATTTTATAGGGGACCAAAATGACTTTGTTTTTAAAGGATTTGAAATAAATCAAGTAAAATTTAATTGCAAGGTGAATTTCTGGGTAGGGGAGCTTGCTGTATATGGCTTATAAACAGTAAAAGGATATTTTTAAAAGGACCTCAAATTAATTCACACTGAGATGGTTTGGGCCTCATACTCTTTCAAAAATGCTAAGAAAACTTGTTTTATGTCAAAGAAGCTTGCTGAGTACATAGCCATGAATACACACAAGGCATAAGAAAAT
Source organism: Crypturellus tataupa (assembly GCA_034781795.1). Classification (NCBI taxonomy): domain Eukaryota; kingdom Metazoa; phylum Chordata; class Aves; order Tinamiformes; family Tinamidae; genus Crypturellus; species Crypturellus tataupa. The sequence continues at coordinate 1,499,779 of JAWLRI010000959.1, read as the reverse complement.
AAATAGAGAATAAAAATACTCTACCTTCTTGCTCTGGTGTTGATGCTGGAACTTTCTTCTGTGCCAGAAAAGGACCAAAAGCAGCTGCTTCTTTAACCTTGGGAACTAAGAAAATAAGTAGTCAAATACCAAATCATAACTGGAACAGAATGTAGAAATTTATTTCTCTATACCAGTTGCCATAATTTTTAAATAACAGGTGTATGTGTTTTCATAGAATCACAGAATGCCTAAGACACTGATCAGGTCCCCTCTCAGCCTTCTCTTCTCCAGGCTGAACAGACCCAGCTCCCTCAGCCTCTCCTCATAG
>JAWLRI010000959.1:1453234-1469727 GCA_034781795.1 Crypturellus tataupa | reverse complement strand
CGCGCATCTCCCGCGGCTCTGCCGGCTGCGGGGGGGCGGCCGTGACGCGCCGGGTTAACCCTTCGGAGCGCCCGCCCCGCGGCTGCAGGGCCCACGCTGCAAGTTCCCTTGAGGTGAAAGTTTTAGCTCACCCATTGCATTGCCTCCCTCTAGGCAGCGCTTCAGCTTGGGTGTTCCCGAGGAGCTTGAAACACCCTACCCCTTCTTACACCTTCCCAGCGTCGTGCTTGCACTGCCGGGTTTCTTACAGGATGGGTCTTTTCCCAAGCCCACGCAGTGGTTAATCGTTCTTTTTGAAAGCAGCTCAGCTAATGGAGCACGTGGAGAGAGCAAGCAGAACAAGCAGAGCCAGTGCAACTGTGCTGGAGTCTGAAGTGGGGGTATGTAGTCAGAGTTGCCTTATCAAAGTATCCAGCTGCTGCATCTTGAGCCCATTTGCGGTTGGACACATCTGGAGTCAGACCAGGGAGTGTGAAGACCTGCTGGTGCTACAGCAGGCTTGAGGCAAAGTTACAGCCTCAGTGACCACAGCAATAATGTGTTAAAAAAGAAAAAAGAGAAGGGAAAGCCTTTACCAGTCTTGACTATTTGCATTTGAATCATACCACACACTCAGTCCTATCATAGACCCTTGTAAACATAACGTCAGTCCTGGAGCATTGCTTGAGTTTGGAAAAGCAATTTTCCTTTCTCGACTGGAGCTGGAGTGACTTATCCGGGAGAATCCTGGAAGTCTGTGGCACAAGCAGGAGGAGCAAACAGACCTTCTGGAATGGTCATTGGCTACGGGTCATCCCATTCAGCTTGGAGGGTGTTGACAAACCTTCCTCCGCATCCTCAGGCTGGGGCGGCTGACACAGTCACCACTGCTGCCCTTAGGGTCACCCGAAATATTGAAAATAGTTTTCAAGTTAACATGCTGGATTTAGCATCACAAGCAAGCCTTTGGCCAGCCTGTTCTTCTGCCAGCCGTGACACAGGACAGGGAGTATCCAGAAAAGTTGGATGGCAACTGTTTGTGTCAATCCAAACCAATGAACCCATTCCTGGTGCTGAGTGTGTGCCAGGCTCTGATTTTGATTCAGACTCCTGTAATAACAAATATTCTCCAAAATAGATTTAAAACAGCTTAGAATGTAAAGCACTTCTAAGTCAAACCTATCAAAAGACATAAAATATATTTCCTAGATTCAAAATATTTGTGATTAAAAAAAAAAAAAGAATGTGGAAATGCTGTTTATGTGCTGAATAGTATAGCAAAGACCTCTTCTTTGAGCCAAGTACTATTCTCTCTACCAGGACAAAAATCCAGTTTGCTGCTTTCTGACACCTTTCTGAGAAGAAGCAGTACCCCGAGCACTCACCTATGCCATCAATGCCTTTCCTCCTGCGTGGCAGGAGCACGGTTTCTAATTCAGTCAAATCAGCACTACAGAGAAAACATTTCAATCACCTAAGCCTATATTCAAATGCACAAAGTTCTCATTATTCAAATTTATTCCAACAAATGGTTATGAATACATCATCTGGTGCTGGACTTTCCATTAAAATATTGATCAGTATTCAAGGCATGTGTTTTTGGTCACAAGAGAATTTTGCTGTGAATTTTAGTGTATGTAGTCTGCTATAATTACTTCCTGAAAACCTTTCTTTTTGTAAAGAGTAATTGGTGGAAAGCTAATAAAATAATTATCTGGAATGCTGTCCATAATTTAGAGCAATAATTAGATGAATAAGAACAATGGATCTCATAGACAATATTTATACTTAGTGATATATTAATATTTGCATTCTTCAGTCTTTTTAGTCTGGATTCACAGCTTTTGTGAGATCTGTTGTCAGCATTTTGCTGAATGATTCCCAAAGATAGGAAATTCACAAGTTTCATGTCGCAATCCGCTCCTGAACAGATGGGAATGAGTGAAACAGGACACAGATGTGTCCTGATGCTTAAGCAAGCTGATTTACCACTAAAAGATGCAGATTTATGCAAGGGGAATTCCAGTCTCACACCTTGATGCCCTTTCTTATTCACACTTGTGGCTGTGGAACATCCACCCGTGTCCCAAAGCGAAGTCCTACATCTCGCTACCTGCACGCTTGTCCTACCTGCCAAGGACCCCAGCTGCTGCCGACCCCAGAGCAGAACATCCTCCCGGTTCATGCTGAAGGTCTGGAACCTGTTTCCTTGCTTGCTAGAAGGCAACTGGTCCTTGCTCTCTGTTTACTCAGCTGGCAAAGCATCATTTGTTCCTGTCCGCAGTGTGAAATCCTCGCAGAAGATAAAAGGAAAAACTCATGAGTTCCTTGTGTATGACCTCCACCTTCTCTTTTACCTTTTCTGTTCAAATGAATTAGCAGATTTCAGGCTCATGCATATAATAGGCTTTTCAGTAGTCAGAGATTGTATAGGAGGAATATAAAACTTGGGATATTTTTAAACAAAGCTTTTCACTACTAGTGGAAATAGTGACAGAGTAGATCAAGACACAGAAGAACTGAAATTACTTCCCATTCCTTTCTAGTGGTGGTGTAGTTAGATAGAAATGTTATTTTTAGTAAAAAAGAATTGAGAAAGCAGTGTGTGTGCTATAGATCAATCTCTGGAAAATTTTGTGGATGTCAGGGTATTTTACTCTTTTCCTGGGATGTAACATTAACCCACCAGAGCAGAGAACTTGGTTAGCGCTCATCCAAGGTGGAACATATTTTAATTTATTTATGATTTTTCACTTCTCCTCCTCCCTGCCAATCCTTTACTGACCTTCTCTACTGCTAACCTTCACTTGCTTTTAACCTCTGTTGTGTAGGAACAGAATAAATGTGGAGAGTTGGTGAATAGGCTCTACCTAGGGTTTCTACTTTTTTCAGTTGCAAACAAAACACACAGGCTCAGTGTGAATTCCTAAAGCTGCAGATTTGTTCTGCGGTTTCTTTCCTCTGAGTATGAAAAGTATCTGAAAGGGAAAGTCTCTGTGACTTTTTTTGTTTATAACATAATCCTCACTTGACAAGCATTTTGCTTCATTAGCTTTTCACCCAGCTACTGATGAATGTCACTGCAGTCATAAGCAAATGATTACTGCTTTCATAGAAACTCTTTGTTTTACTTTTTAAAATGTCATAATTAATTCCCATCTTGGAGACGAGTCAGGATCTCCACGCTGTGCTGAAGTACAGGGAATAGATCTGGGCATGACTCTGAACCATTTCTTGCTATTCTTGTTCATCTGAGTCAGTAAAGCTAATCCTCAAAGGGATGGAAGGCGGTTTACTGAGTTATGAAAGATCTGAGTAGCCGTTTTGTGAGCTAGGTCTGCCTCTTCTCTTACTCAGACTTCAGGTATCCTTCCCAGTAGAAAAGAAAGCATTTAGACCTGCGATTGCATTTGGAAATGAAACCTTTAATTCTAAAGAATGCTCTCAAGCCATGTGGAGAACCTAACACCAAGTCTCCAGAATGTAACCCTCCCCATCTGAGCTCTCATTTGCCACCTGGCCCTTTTTAACCGATTCCTGTGCAATCCATCTATACATCAGGGACTGACATTTCCAACAGCTTTGTGAGCAAATGTAATAAGAGATCATTCTGTGTTTTTCTCCCCGAGGATTTTTACAAGTATAAATTCCTGTCTTTTGACGTGATTTTCTTTAGTTTCAGGTCTCTTGCCAAAAGATTTGGACTTTTTTTCCCATACTATTTCTCCATACACTGAAGCACAAGTCTTTCACTGCTTTGTTATATTAGCCATATCAAAAATAATTCAATCATCGTTGATCCTCTTATATATAACTCTTTCCATATGGCAGACTAATAATGTGCTACCTCTGTTTTAGTACCTTTTATTTTCCTTGAAAGAAAAAACAGAAGAATTAAAGTTTGTTCAGTAATAGTATATTTAGAAAAAAGAAAATCTCATGTAATATATACCTTTTCTTTTGAAATTACTAAGTGTTAAATGCTAATTGATTGCCCTGTAATTCAATTCACTGAAGCTTTAAAATTTAACAATTTGTCCATTTTCTATGAAGCATCAAAATGTAACAGTTCAGCATGTGGCAAAAGAATGAAAAAAGAAAAGACCTAAGAAGTTGAAATAAAAAGAATTTGACTTAGATGTTTACGTTAGGCACTGACTGGAGTGAAAAATAGCAATTCAAATATAGCCTTAAGGATGAAAATATTGCTACAGTAGCAATTCTGACTACATTCCCACTTTTTCGTTTACTGAAGTTTCTATTTGTTTTGTCAAATAATTTCAAATCAAAATATTTTAGGGTTTTTATGCAGCAGCAGAATAAATGGAAGAATAAAGGCAAAACCTTTCTTATTCCTATGAATCACTGTCTTAGCTTCAACAGACTACTTTGAAACATGAAAAAAGACATGAATGGAATTTCTGAGCTAGCTTAGAAACATGATTAGAATTAATTGTGATTCATTTTTATTCTACCTCATTGAGTCTTAGGGATCATTCATTTAGTGTAGCTTCTGGCAATCTTGGGAATTAAAATTAATACATGAAAGTTGAGATCCTTGCAATCATTTAGCCAGGATCAGAGGCTTGAAGAAAACTCTCAAATATCCAAAGATTTATGAGACCTGGTAATATTGCTTCAGAGACTATGCAGGAAAAGTAGATGGACTAGATTGATAAAAGCAGAACACAAGTTTTAACAAATCTCTAATAAAGCTTGTTCAGACTTTTTTTCCTCATTGAATGTATTCAAAAGTAAAAGTTTTTACTTCCCGAGTTAGTGTCATTCTGGCATTTGATAACATTTTTCAGACTGGTTGTACTCAACCCCATAGTGCATGGCTACACCTGACCCCATCACAGTTGCTAAAAGGGGATCCTCATTTCTTCAGTCACTGTTGTAATCGACTTCCAGAATAACTGAACCAATTACTAAAATTTAACCCTGCCAAAATAGTGTGAGTCATTAAAAAAAAAAATGTGATGCTTAGGAGGAGACATTTTCTATTATATTTAAATTACAAAAAATCATGCATTCATGGTGGCAATTGACCCTACACAACTTTAACAAGATCCTGTTAAAATTAAATCATCAGGTAGTAGTTTTACTTTTCTAAATATATAACTATGAGGTTTCACATTTAAGATTTACACTACAAGGTTTGGATTTCCAAGTGAGATTATAATTTTTTTCTAAGTAGTGACTGAACTGTAGGATATATATGTATATTTGATTGTTTGTTCAGGAGAACATGAAGAACAAGGCAATCAAAGCTGATTAATTCTGTTTTGTCATACATGAAAAAAAATTGCTATGACTGGAAGGCAATAAAGAATATGAAAGGAACCTGGATAAAATTTGTGTGAAAATGTAGGATTTATTTCTCAAAGGTCTTTATGCAACAATGAAAAATAATTGAGGGTACTAGGAATTTATGTGTATTACAATATTGTCAATATAATAGAGAGAAGTACCTGACAAAATAATTAGACAAACATGCTTCTGTTTGTTTCATTACTGTAAGAGTAATGAAATCTTCCTAGTTAATCTTCCTAGGGTTTAAATGTGTTTCACTTAAATTATTGAAGTATCATCCAATATAATACAATGAAGCATAAACTGAAGAGGCTGGTTACAAGGGCTAAAAAGCAGAAATAGTGTCTTCCCATTAAACAAAAACTGTGAGCATGGTTTCTTTACAAAGAACTCCGCAACTACTCCGCATTCTAGAGCAACCAAGATGATCAGAGTTCACATTAATTTCTTACAGTCTGGCTGTGCATATATTAATGAATCTCAATATGTGCAGATTTGTAAACCAGAACGATTTATGCTGAAGACCTGAAACTTGCCCTACCAATGTATTTTATAAAATGTCAGGTGGGGAGTTACCTTTGTCTGGTCTAAGTTTAATTTAATCTAGGGCTGTGTGGTCAAGGTCTATTTTGCTGTAGCCTGGTTCTCTGGACCAAGTGTGTGTTCCTGGCTGAGCTGCATTAGACGTTTTTCATAAGGTTTCAGCTAATGTCCGTGGAGTTCCCTTCGTGAAGGCTGTATGAAGAAAAGCCTGCCGAGTGGAGTGAAGTGGGAGACTGACCTCAAAAGGCCAAGTTTGTTTTGCACTAATGTGCTGATGTAGATGCACCAACTGCATCTACATTATGGACAACAGTGATGTAAGATAGCTGACAAAAAGTTACTTTTCTTAAAAAGTCTCCTCCAAGAGGCTTCTTCAAGCCTTTAGATTTTTTTTCTGGCCTTCTATCCTTGCCTTTATGTGACTTCTATTAGCACCCTTTTCCTCTTTCCTACATCTTTGTTTTCATGCTCAAAACTTTGGCTTTCATCCTATTTCTGAAAATAAACCCCTTTCCTGATTTCTTCTGCTCCTGAAAAAAAACATGTCACAACATACACATTTAGAAAGTGATTTGCAATCACAGAGAACCTCTAGATGAGTGTTTTTGTCTTTTTACACTGTTATTCACAAGGCAGAGGGTGTAAAATGCCTTTATGTGGATGGCAAATCACTGACATTTTGTTTAGATTCCTTCTCTTGTCAGTCTACGTAATCTTGACATAACTTTTCTTACTAGTGACCAATCTATCTGCTCTGAACAGAAACTGACATTTCCTACTGTGTATCCTGGGTTGAATGAGATTTTATGTTTCTTATGCTTACTTTTTACTGTTGTTGTTTCTCATCATTTTAGGTGTCCAGAATCTCATTTAGAATATAATGTTTCTATTTTTTGTCTTTTATTTTCTTCTCAGATATCTTGTTTCTATCCTTTTGCTTATAAGTCATCCACCAAACACGGCTTTGATATGGCCTGTCACATGTCTGCCTGCTTCTCAAACTCACTGAAATACTTGAGGAAACTACATTTGAGATATTAAACTTGCAGCTCTATAGTCAGATTCTTGTGCTTTTTTTTTTTTTTTTTTCCTCACTGGGGTCATCTCAATCATCTGACCTGCACCAAAAGTGTCAATACTTATCATATGATTTTGGTGAACTCTGGTGCCCAATTCCCTAGCATTTATTGTAGACAAAACAGGAATCAAAAGAAAAAAGAAAAATAAAAAAATAATTAATTTCATGCAATTTTATTCTTTTTTAACTCTGAAATAAATTAAAAAAGGAGGCAGGGAGCATAGGAGGAAGAGGGAAAATGAAGCAGAAGAAATGAAATCCAGCCTTCTTGGCTTCTGCCCCTGTATATACAATGACTTTCTGATACAACACACTTTGTAATCCTTCTTGTGGCATCTTCTGGTGCTTACAAAACTGGCTGTACCTTAGCCAAACATTCCTGCACTATCTATAAATTCTGAGACCGGAGAAGGAAAAAAGCATGCAAACATTTTTTGATGAAAATTGTACTTGGGAAGAAAGAGTCTCACAGGGATTTTATGGCTTTAATGCTTTAGTCACTGCACGGACATACATGCAGGAATCATTCAGGAGCCTGGAGGCAGTGAGGTAACATCCTGAGATGGAAAATGAAAGATTTGGAGAAGTTCAGCTGGACTTTCTGAATTCCCTCAGTCTCTGACCAAAGTCCTCTACTTTCTTTTCTCCTGAATGTTACGACTTTTCCTCAGGCTAGAAATCTTTGCAGTATCCTAGAGTTCAAAACTACTTGTTTCCTCAGATAGCATAGGCGTTTATCGTCATTCAGCATTTCAGTACCATGACTCTCTGTTTTCTAGAGTACCCCTCCATTTACATTGACAAGTAGACACCCAGCTCTTTGGTCTTAACCAGTCTATCTTGCAAGGTTTTCCTCCTACATTCTTTTAAATTTTGCATGTGAGCCAGTTATTTCTTAAGCATGTGCAAGGAGATGTATTATTATGGGTAGTTTTACAACTAACATCTGTTTAACATTTATCTGTTGCTAAAGTCCAGAACCTAAAGCTAAGTGTATACTTCAGGTCTCTCCCGGAAAATATTTTTTTTTGCATTTTTTGGTTCTCAGTTGTGTACATACTGTAAATAAATTTGTACTCTGAAGCCATAGTGTTTATATCCAACTACCTTTATCCCCCATTCGCCCCTGTCCTCCTTGCCTTAAAGGTGGCTGTTCGGGGACATCTGCTTTGTGTTACTCCCTGTGTCAAGCAGAAAACGATTACAGAGCTCATTAAAAAGTTTCCGTGCTTAACCTTTGCATGACAGCCTTCGGAGAAAGAGACCTCTCAGCCTTTTTGTTGAAGAACATCATTATTTTCTCACCTCGGCTCTCAGAAAGACTTTCAGCAACTCTTGGTACCTTACCTGGAAGCTCCTCATGCTGAATGTCTCGTTCTTATCCTCTTCAGTCGGCAGGTCACACTGGGTGATATACTTACCACAATAAGTGAAAAATAACTGTTGTTAAGACCTGTTTTAGCCCTTTCTAACAAAACAAGTTGTTATTTTAAAAGTTATGTAGTATTTCAAAATCTCCTTGTTCACACCACTAGGTCTACGTGGTCTGGCCTTGTCTTTCACATCTATTAGGAGTCGTGTTTTGCTGGTATCCTCCTACTGTACTGTCCTGCTGAACAGAAGAAGCAATGGCGTATATATCCTGAACCTTGTTGCCTTCTTCCTATTTTCCAAGTGCAGGGTCTTCCCTAAGGAGTAATTTGCGTTGTAACCTTATCAAAGTGCAGACTGTATGGGCTTGACACATTCTTCAGGTTGACTGGCTGTGAAGAGTGTTCTGTATTAGATCTTACTTTTAACTCTTGTTCTGCTGTATCTTCTGGGGCTTTTTTCACACACACACACACACACACACTTCCACTCATTGGTAATTCTTACCAATTTCTGCATTTCTATTACAAGTCTCTACATCCTGATTTCAGTCCTGGATAAAAAGTTGGAATTACAGCTATGCAAGACCTATGCATCACAAATAATTGGTGAGCCACACTATGAGAAGACAAAAGTGGTATGTAGTTCATTGCATGAAGTATGGCAAGCACAAATCAGAGAGGTGTATAACTCTAAAGCTTTGACGAAAGTAAGACATTACCAAAAGACACATCTGTTTGTAGCTGTGTTCAAAAAACAACCAAAAATAAAACTTGTATCAGTGTGACTATAAGATTTAACAGAGAGAGACCTTTTCTAGCATGCATCTTTTCAGCATAAGCCTGTTCAGTTTCTAATCTGCGAAGTACCCTTGATATATACAGCTGAGTAGGTGTTTCCTCTGCATCTTCATTTTTATCTTCTTATAATAAACAGTAGGATTTGGTAAGGCAATACTGACTGATAAGGTTTATATACAGCTGCTTATTTGTTCTGTTTTACAATGTGTACCACATACCACACTGATGTCTGCTGGCCTTACACATGTAAGTATGTTCCTTTTTCTTCTTACAGTGGACTTGGTTGCCTGCTTCTCTCAATGGGAGTTGCTCCATTTTGAAATCTAAAGTGTATCTATCTCCATTGCACATATTTTAGCTTTTACCTTTCTGTAATTCAGGGCAGATGGATTTATATGCTGTCTGGTTTGTTATATTTTTCTCATGGCTGGTTTGTCTGACCAGGTGGATGGAGGTGAATAAGTATATATGCAGGCTGAATGGGTGCCAGATATAGAAACAGACTGTATGATATTATCAGCAGACCTCAACAGTGCTAGTAGTAGAAACAAACTCGTACCTCTCATATCACAAATGCTACAGCATGATGTTATGGGACATCATGACTTTTGTGTATTATTATTCCTGACCATGCATAGTAACTCTGACAGCTTTTAAGAATGAGTGACAGCTAATCCTGTTATGTTGAAGAAAATACGATTTATGTTGGGTGAAACTCACTGATTGCCCTGCAATTGCATTTGGAATCAATCATCTAGGCTGTCATATTGCCCTGTGCTGTGTAATAACAATTCTGAAAGTGGCTGTTATGTGGGATTGGTCACTAGGATGTTTCTTGGGGCATGGATGTGTACAAACACCTTAGATCCATGTCACTAAAGTACCAGTGTATGATCAGTCTCATTGTAACAAGTGCTCACTCATGCCAGCCCCCATGTGTCAGTAACGCAAACCTTCTAAGCAGATGAAGGGCACAAATTTCATGAGATTTCAGGATGAAACTGAGCACTGGATATACTTATTGACTTCAGCTTTTTCTCTCCTTCTCACACAGAATAATTCACCTTTCCTGTTCAGGTCTGTGAGTATAGGAAGGAAGAATCTGAATCATTTCCATGTAGTCCGTTATGGCAGCAGTTCTCTTCTTTTTCTGTAGCCTGGCCCCATGTGAGAGGTATGACTGTTCTGCCCCTGATGATGCGCTATCATCTGACCTGCACAGAGCAGCAGAGCTTTTTAGTCTGGCTGCCTTGTTGTGTGTCATCTGCAGTGTGCGTCATCAGCACTTCACCAGGGAGACCCAAGTTTCTGGGTGGGTCTGCTGAATCGATCCCTGGTCCAGAATGTCTTTTTATTAGAAGTAAATATCCCATTGACCTTAATGTGGAGTTGCATTGGTTTCTTTCTCTGTGCTCCTTTTAATTCATCCTGCTCTTTTGGTAGCTTGGGGTGGTGTAAATTAATCACTATAATGGATCACTATAAGAAAAATACTTCAGTCTTCCATATAAACAGTGCATCTACTCTTCTGAAAGAGAAGTGCAAGAGAACTACTCAAAGATTTAATTCATTTCAAGGTCTTTAAAATTAGCTCTTGATGTCTTGGAACTGCTGCTTGGTCATGTAAAGAAATAAGAGTTACTGCAGTAAAGACTCAGTTACTGTCCAAGCGGCATTCTCATACAAGATACTTGTGTTCTGCAAGGCCAGCTCTGCATATCTGCCCCTTCTCTAATTTACTTTTTAAGCCATGTAATTACCATTTTCTGGCAAAAACTCACAAAGAGTAGTTGACACTTTCACCACTGACTGTGTCTTGACAAAAGTGTTCCGATAGGAGATGGCAAAGGAAAAACTGATTTTTTTTTTTTAACACAAATTTGTACTGGTTATCTAGATTGTTCACTACTCTGGAATTTAACTTCTTTATCATCATTTTCAATCAATATCCTGAAGAAATTGAGATTCATCTTGATAAAAGCAGCAGAGACTGGTAAGACATTGTTGAGAATTGCACTAAGAGCGAGTATGTTCTCCTGTGTCTGCATAACAACCAGACCCCAAGAAGCTGTCTAATATTTTGTTGCAGTCTTCCATTTGCAATGCCATTATCAAGTAAAATGGAGATTGCAATGTCATTATCAAGTAAAATTAAGTAAGATACAAATCACATGATACCTAATTTATTAAAAAGGAAAGACTGACCCGTGGGAGTCATCCAATACTTTAGTCAGTGGAACAGCAATAAAACCTTATGACAAGGGAATTTGAGCAGCTTTCCAGAGTCAGTCCGCAGCCTGTGGTGTTGTTTTGGATTATTCTATCCCAGATGCAAGAATTTGTACATGTATTTCTTGAACTTTCTGATGTACCTGTTGGGCCATTCTTTCAACCCATTCAAGTCCCCTAAGAAGCAGCCTTGATGTGCTACATCTGACCACATCTACTTGTGTATGTCTAACTGGCTTAAGCAAACACTAATATTTGTCTTCTTCTACCATGGATACAGCTTTATTGTGCAAGTAGCCTCACCTGGGACCTAGGAGGACTGAAGAAAAGCCTTATGAATGAAAACTGAGGCAAAAAAATGCATTAAATGTCTCAGCCTTCTCCATGTTCTCTGTCACTATAGGTTGCCTTTCCAGTGGACAATGCGTCCACGCTCTCCTTAGCCATCCTTTTGTTGCTGATAAGCTTGAAGAGTCACGTTTGAATTAGAGAGATTAATGAGTTGCCTGCTTAAAGATATATATAAGATTTTATTTCATTTATTTTGAATTGAGACTTCTATTATTAAATGGTGCAAGGAAAACTAATAGAAGTGTAAAAAAATGTAGATTTACACCTGCATTGTTTCAATAAAACCAACATGGGAGAACATATTCCCACACTACTGAAAAATAAAAAGTTGAAATAAACAGACATTACTGTCTCTTTTTTCTGTGGCCGGCTTAGAGAGTAAATTGATGTGTATTTATTTATGTAAATATATTAGCTTTTGTATTTTAATAGATTTTAAATGGATATGTCTTTCTCATCATTAACTTCTATTTGTTGCGAAGGGGTGTTATTACTATATAATGCCTTCCACAACCCTCTCAAAATTAGTTTTTATGATTTTCTAAAAAATGCCGTTTGCAAATACATAAACTTGAAAAGTTACAGATACTAATCTAAATAAATACTTTGCTTCCTTTTTTTCATTCCTCTATTCATGCTAATAGTAAATAAACAAAGTTTTTGCCTCAGCTTCGAAAATTACCATTAAATCTGCCAAGAGGACCATTACAAATACAAAGCAATCATGTGCAAACTGAGTTTGTGTAGCAAATACTGCCCCTGTGGAATTGGAGGTACTTTGTAGCAACAAGGTTATAACATTAAAATTCTCAAATTGAGATAATCATTCCGTTAAATCAGGATATGATGAACTGAATATATGCTGTACCTTTTGATGGTATGTATGAGGTTTAAACCTGCTTCTGTGTTATTGCTTGTCTCTGTGCAGATTACCTCTAAAAACAAGTCTAAGGCTGAACCAAGGAAACAAAGTGTGGAGACTACTGAATTCCACAGCTCAGCAGATTCAGCTCCCAGTTTTGTGGGCAGCCTTTAAACAATAAGTCTCCATAAGCCTCTTGTTCCTATTGGAATTGCCTGTCACAACAGAGCCGGGCCTGTGCTATCATGTTATAAACAGAAGTCAAAATCTGTAACACTGTCTAGGCAGATTATGAAACTGGACTTTAAAACTGGACTGAATTCAGCGTGAAGGGATGTTCAGGTCCATATCTATTTTAGTAAAAGAAGATAAGAGTCTTCTGGTAAAGATCTTGGATGTCAATTTGGAATTTTTATGATTTTAGACCCGACTCTGTCATTTCATTCTGCTATGATAACAGGTAACCTGATACCAGATAAACCAGGTGACCAACTTTTAAGTTATTTTATCACACAGGAAAAAAGAGTTTTCCCTATGTTAGGGATAAAAAAGTAAAAACAATGATTGTAAGGGGCTCAGAGGCTATGATCAGACATCATACACATAGGTAGTAGCAGTAGAAAAGTCCCATTTTGCAGTTATGTTTACATAAATGCTATTTCACTTTGTCTAAGGTCTGTATAAACATTTATATAGTCTTATTCCTTTTACATTGCTAAAATAAGGCTGTCTGTGCCTTTTTTGAACTGAAACTGATTTGTCTGTCGTAACATCTGTTCTTGTAACTTCCCCATTATAACTGTCAGCGACAAATATGTTTAGGGGCTTAAACAGTAATTACGAAAAAAATACACTGGAAATTTCATGGCCAGTATTCTTTCCATCTGAAGTATTTTATAGGAAAAATATGTTAATGTCAGTTAAATTGTGGAGCATTCCTGAAAATTTTGAAAATTGAGATAATAACAAAGCTTTAAATTTGTTTTCTTGTCTGTACAAAGAAAGCAGCTTTACTCTGGCTTCCTAAAGATTTGTCAATTACATAATATGTTTGAGTACGATTGTTCTGTGTCATATAAATTTAGTAGTCACCTTGCTCAAATCACCTTTCCTGGGCAAAGCCATGTAAATAGGCATTTCCATGTTAAGCTTGTATCTTTAGAACCTTTCCTTTAGGATAAAGGGTGGCAGTGTATTCAAAGCATAGTAGAAATTTACTGCAGATGATTGAGCAAAACAAGCGTGTGTCCCGTTCTCTGCTTGGTTCGGATTGTTGATATGTGACCAAAGGGTCTATGTATTATCAGTTGAGTAACACGTTTCTGGCTGAATCTGGGCCAAGTGCCATTAGATTTCTGTTGTTAATTGTAGACAGAATTTCTTTACACACACTGAACTTTCTGAGGAAATGATACTAGCAAACCCTGTGAAATGTTATTTATAAAATAGGATATGTGGCCAAGTTAATTCTTTCTCCCTCCTGCTCTCCTGGACCACACTGTCTGTCACAGTCAGAGTTTGCCAGAGCTCTCAATGGGCCCCATGGATATACTCTTTAAATGGTGGGGGATGCTGCTTTATGCAGCTATGAGAACACCAGGTTTCATGGTAATTGTGAACACATGAGCCTATGTTAAAAATTGCAAATGTCTGCATTTCTGTGCCTCTGTGGTAAACTATAGGTCTCAAGCTACCACTTACACTCTCTTAAGGACCGGAACAGGAAGACATGCAGTCATATTGTTACTGAGCCAGGGATATAGAAACTAAGTAAAATTAATTCAGATACATACATGGTTTTGTGCAATGCCTCTTTTTTTTCGTGATAATGTTATTACTATCTTGGTTAAAGATGTCTGTGTGTCTCTGTGCTTGTGTACTTGCTTCACCAAATTTAGGATTCATTTGTAATAATCTTTTAAAGCAGAAGAAATTAAACATTATTTGTTGAAATGTATTATTTCCACACAAGTCTGGCATGTAAGTAGGAAACTTTGACAACTAATAAAGGGGTCCAAGCTTGGCTTCACATTTATGTCCACCAGGAGACTGAAGAAAAGAGGATCAGACACTAGTCTTGGATGCTCTATGGTTTGTCTTCTCTGTGGGAAATGACTATATGTATCTAAGGGAAGAACTTGGCCTTGCAGCAAGAGTTTTTACAGTTGGCTGTATTAGTCTCCTGAGACTGAAAACATGAACAGTATTGTGTCTGTTATGGGACTATATTTCTTGAAAAAGAAACATACTCCTCACTCCCATTCCCATCTGTGTGGTCATTTGTTCTCCAACTTGGCAAAAAGGAACCGAGACATTTCTTTATCTCATCTCCATTGTTTTTGCATCTCCATACTAGTTAGATTTCCTCTAACACTACAACGCAATATACACAAAAATTCATCTTTTTTATTTTATCTCTTGAAAGAGCATCCTGAGAATTTGCCTTCTGTGTGTTGATGGTTTTTGTGCTGGTATTCCAGAAATAGGACTTGCATCCTTAAAAGGCTGTTTAAAAGAATGTAACGTGCAGCTCTGTGTTCCTTACAGAATCACATAATTATTAAGGGACTTTTGGAGATCATCTAGTCCAACCCCCCTACCTAAGCAGGGTCATCTAAAGCACATTGCAAAGAATCGTATCCAGATGTGTTTTGAATATCTCCAGAGAAGAAAACTTATCAGCCTCTCTGAGGAGCCTGTTCCAGTGCACTGTTATCCTCGCAGTCAAGAAGTTTTTCCTCAAATTCAGGTGGAACTTCCTGTGCTTCAGTTTGTGGATGTTGCCTCTTGCCCTATTACTGGACACCACTGAAAAAAGTCTGGACCTATCTTCTTTACGTCCTCTGTTAAGGTATGTATACACATTGATAAGATTCCCTCTTTGTCTTCTCAAGGTTGAACATATCCAACTCCCTCAGCCTCTCCTCATATGAGAGATGCCCCAGTCCTCTGATCATCTCTGTAACCATACTCTGGGCTCTCTCCAGTAGCTCCATGTTCCTCCTGTACCTAGGAGCCCAGAACTGGACATGGTACTCCAGATGTGGCCTCCCCAGCACTGAGTAGAGGGAGAGAATCATCTCCATCCGCTTGTTGGCAAAACTTTTCCTGATGCACCCCAGGGCAAAATAAGACTTCTTGGCCGCAAGGGCACATTGCTGGCTCATAGTCAACTTATTGTCTACCAGGACGCTCAGGTCCTTGCAGAGCTGCTCTCCAGCAGGTCAGCATCCAACCTGTGCTGGTGCCTGGTGTTATTCCTGCCCAGGTGCAGGAGCCTGCACTTGTCCTGTTGAACCTCAGGAGGTTCCTCTCTGCCCAACTCTCCAGCCTGCCTAGGTCTCTCTGGATGACAGCACAAATCTATGGGGCCACCGCTTCTAGGTTTGTGTCATCAGGAAACTTGCTGAGGGTGCGCTCTGTCCCTTCATCCAGGTTGCTGATGAGTAAATTGGACAGAATTGGACCCAGTACTGGCCCCTGGGGGACACCTCTAGCTACAAGCCTCCTCCTCTGCATTGTTGATCACAGCCCGCTGAGCTTTGTCATTCAGTCAGTTTTCAATCCACCTCACACTCCACTCATCTAACCAAAATTTCTGAGCTGGGCTAAGCTGATGTTATGGAAGACAGTATCAAAAGCCTTGCTGAAGTCAAGGCAGACAAAGAAGAGTAGTTTCTTTGTTTCCTTCTTAATTTAATGTTTCTTTCTTATTTTTAATTCTTAATTTGTTTTTTTTTTTTTTTTTTTGTTTCTATTGTGTCCAGTTCTGGGCTCCACAGTACAAGAGGGATGTGGAGCTGCTGGAGAGAGTCCAGCACAGGAACACAAGGATGATCAGGGGTCTGGAACATCTGCCCTGTGAGGAGAGGCTGAGGGAGGTGGGTCTGTTCAGCCTGGAGAAGAGAAGGCTGAGAGGGGATCTGATTAGTGTGTACAAGTACCTCAAGGGAGGCAGTGAGGA
>JAWLRI010000959.1:1407176-1453134 GCA_034781795.1 Crypturellus tataupa | reverse complement strand
CAGAGCACTGGAACAGGCTGCTCAGAGAGGTTGTGGAGTCTCCTTCTCTGGAGATCTTCAAGACCCGCTTGGATGCAACCCTGTGCCCTGTGCTCTAAGTGGCCCTGCATGTGCAGGGAGGTTGGACTAGATGACCTCTACAGGTCCCTTCCAATCTTAGGCACTCTATGATTCTATGATTCTTGAAATAACTGTTTTTAGATATATGATGGACACCAGTTACATTGACAAAAGTTGTACAGAGGTATTGTCACACTACCATGAAGCCATTGAATGAGGATAGCACACTGTAGTATTTATACACTGTTCTGTAGAGAACTGACTGAAAATTGTTACCTGATACTTGATTTCATTTGGGAGTGGCTCCATATATTGTAAGAGGCAGATCTGACTCTGTTTAAATTTGTATTTATTTACAGCATTTGACTGCAGCTTGCTAAGCTAGAAAAGGTGAAAGGAAGCTTTCTGACTGAGGTAACTGCTGAATGATCACTTGGATAATTGTCTAGCACTAGCCATTGAGCTCTCACACAGGTACCCTAAATAAATCTCTATGCTTGACTGATAGTGGGTGGTTTGGTTCTCATGAAGCTGTGTCAAAACATCTAATTTGAGATCAAATCAGGATTCATTTTACTTAACTTTATCTGATTAGTCTTAGGTCTGGATGTATAGCTCTCTGAAGATGGCCATGTCCTTTCTGTAAAGTGAGCTACGGAGGACTGGTTCACAGATAGACTTTTAGACACTTAAACAAGGGCAAGATGAGTCAGCTGCTACTCTTCCTTGTACTTCATCTTATTCAAATCACCTCCTGATACACATAAGTTACCCATAACGTTTTGAGAGACTCATCATAAAACATCATAATCCCAATAATCAGATCATGCTCATAATTAAATGAAAGATCTGACCTGTTTGGTAGTGTCTACCTGAAGTCCACAGAAACAAGTGGAGGCATGCAGCATATTTCCAGATCTATCTGCTCTGGTAAAATCCAGCAGACTGGGGGGAAATCTGTAATTCATTAAGGAACCACAAAATAATTCAACCTCTGCTGTGTTCATGTTAGGCTGTGGAAAAGTTATTTAGACTGTAATGTGGTATGATCACATAATCAGAGAAATGCAATCTTGTAATTGCAGTACAGTCTGATAGCTCCAAGAATAATTTTTAGTTTTAATATTTGCTTTCACTTCACTGCCTAGAGAAGGAATGTTAATATTGGCATCAAAATCATTATAAATAATTCATATGTTGCTCAAAAGTGCCTTGACATTGTAACTTTATGTGCAAAAATAGATAAAAAGAAGGTTTCAGACCATTTTGTAACTGAGAATATTTATGAAGTGTTCTCTGGAAAAGAAACATATTTCTTTCCCATTATTCTTTAGTATTGGCTGCTAGGCACTAAATTTTCTGAAATTGCAATGATTCACTTTTAGGAACTAAGAAATATAAAGAACCTCAAAATGACTTGCAGTTGTATGTCTTCAGTTTATTAACTCTAGAGTAATAACATTTTGTTAAAGGTTGCATGCAATCGCAGCTCTTCTCTTAGGGTGAGTGCAGGAAAATATCAGGCTCCTTTATAAAATACCTGAAATAATATCATTCTTCATATCTGTTATTATAGTAAAGTAAGGGACAAGTGAGGAAAGGCTACCTTGTAAGTAAAAGCTTGTGAAAGGGAAGCAGAAAAAACAAGCAAGTTGTAAAAGAAGAACAAAAAAAAAGTTTCAAAACACAGTCTGTAAAACTGTATTGTTTATGACCTTGATAAAAGCTAGAAAGAGCTTTTGGGCAAAGTACTGTCAGGAAAAGGGACTTGAAACCATAGAAAAGGTAATTTATGATGAGTTTGGGGAAAGACAGAAAATATTTACAAATACATTTACAACATTGCATGGAAGGAAAGTTTCCATTTCTTACTCTTGTAGGTCTGTGTTTCTACCTGGAAAAACCTTTAAGACTTTAATTCTACTAGCAGTTCTTGCCTAAAAGGCCTCCTCAGATATGTGGAAAACTGTAAGATGAATTTTTAGTGACAGCATACAAAAGGCAGATTTTTACTGAAAATGCAAAATTTTATCCAAAACAAAGGTCCTCACATTTCAAATCAAATGCTTAGAGAAGATATCAGTCATGGCTAGTATCTTCAGAAAAAAAAAAATGTATATGTTTAGTGTTTGTAGGAGGAGTACAGTCTGGCTACAGGAGCCCTGTATTGCCAGGAGAAGTACTCATAAAGCTCAGATAATGCATTTCCAGCATTGTACTTGCTGGCATGCTCTTCTATGAACTGTATCAGGGAGATGAGCATCATGTTCTTTGTCTTTCTGTCTTAAGCCTTTTACTTTAGTTATAGATATCTCTATACTGAGAGCTAGACTGAGAGAGTAGCTACCCAGGCCAGTGTGTGGAGACTGTGCAATGGAGGGCTCAGATGAGTGACTGCAAAGCTAGGCAAAGACAAGAGTAAGCACTGTTAATCCCTCTAGCTGGGATCGTTGTTTTTAATGTGACCCATTCTCACCACAATATGCCACCAGTTGACAATGGTTTTATCCAGTATGGATTTGTACCTATAGGAATGTATTTATTCCTATAGGAATCACCAGCCACCAGCTAATTTTTCATTTTCATTTTTTTTTAAAATTGGTCTAAAGAATAAGTCTTAGCTTTGAAGCAGCCTCGCTGGTGTGGAATACTGGTAAACTTCCGTACACCTCTGAAACCGGAACACTTTCATCCTCCTCCTCTTTCCGCTCCCTTTTCCTTCTTACTGCTTCCCTCTCCCCCGGGGAGCGGGTAGCACATGTGTGAGTATTCTCAGGAAATATATGCTTCTGGGCCAGTTTCCAGCCTAAGAGCAACAGTGTGATTTCAGATATCACACTGGAGTTGTCTTGGCATGTCTGAATCATTTTTCTGCTTAACGGCTATAGCTACGACCAGCTGTTAGAAAGAACTGCACTTTAAAATACGAATCTTTTTGCTGTGAAACTAAAAGGAAATTGAATTATTACAGTAGTTCTAGTCCTAATGCTAGTTTCATGGTTTATTAATGTTTCTATCATAAATCTCCATTTTTAGAGTTTTCTTTTAAAGTCTAAACTAGGAAAGTCAATGTATTTATGGAAAGAAATAATACTAAATGTTCTAATAATAAGTCAATTTTAAGCAGCAGTGCAAAATAATTGCAATGAGTGGGTTTTTATTAATGTTGTTAATCTTATTTACTATGGCAGTGCCTGCAGACTGCCAGGATTGGAACTCAGTTCTGTAAAACCACACAAAATTGGATATTTTACATGTCTTGCATCTTGGATCAGCTGATTGTCATCAGACCTGGCTGGAGAACTGGATTATATACTTTTTAAAGGATTGGCCTTAACCCAAAGCTCATTAAAGGTAGCAGAATGACTCCTAAGTAAATTCAGTTGATTTTGGATTAAGTTTACAAAGAGAATAAAGCTCTGTTATTCATGCTCCACGTTGGAGGCTGCCAAAACACTTTATTGCAGTGAATGTTTTCTCCCAGACTATGCCACACTGCTGTCCCTTGACTTTTGGCATTGCAGAAAGTAGCTCATGGGTCATGAAACTTGCACAAACAGAGGTTGTGATTTGGGAACAGCCACATACTGTCCTCTGTTCCAGACAAACCACCTGCTTCCTTACTTATCTGCAAGTTACCCTGGTGGCCCATCTGTTCGGAGTTATGCTCTTAAGTATGGAAACCAATGATCTGTGAGCAATGACACTTTATTGTTACCATCCAGAGGAGAACTTGGTGGCATGAAGGGGTGAAGTTAAATCTAAAAATGGGCCTGAAAGTTCTACCCATAGCAAGAAACATCATTTCTTGCTAAAATGGAAAAAGGTCAAGTAGTGTAATTTTCCCACAGCAATCTTTGAATGTCCTCCTCTTTCTTTTATATTGTTGCTTAGCCAGGGTTGGATTCCTCAGAGGGTTGAGAATGGGCTGCTAAATATTTCACATGTGGTAATACATGGCAGATATTTCAACTCTGTATCTGTATATATACATACATCTCTTACAGACATAAGTTTAGTAGTTACTTGTCAGTTACGTGTTCATATCTTTTATCACTATTTATATCTTCCTGAAATTTAAAGCCTGGAAAGAATGTATTTTGCAATGGCAAAGATCTCTCCAGCTCCAGGTGCAGAGGAGTGAGTCCAGGAATGCTCAGGGTGAAGTGCTTTTGACACTGCAATTTTATTGCCTAGGAGACAAAGAGCTGACCATTGTTTAAGGCAGCGGATGGCAAGGAGCTGTCTTTGGTTCCTACTCTGGTAAAAGATATGGCATAACTCTGTGCAAGGCACTGGGAGCCTGGATCCTGCGTGGAATATAAGAAAGAGGGGGAAGACAGAAACTCGTACAAATTTACTCAGTAGTGCACCTGATTAATGTATTAAATCTTTCAGCTCAAAAATGTGATCAGCCCTACTCAAGGCGGTTTCCTCAGCTTGAGTGCAGCTAAAAATGGCCCAGGTGTGCCACAGAATCAACCCAAGAGAAATTGCACATTCATAATACTCAACTGAAGTCAGATGAGCTGTACCCTTGTTTGGTATCTGGTAATTGTACCAGACAAGTGTTACAATTGAAAGTAATTTACACATGGTCTTATCTCATAAGTAGTGTTGTGCAATATTTACTAGGAAATGCCATAGGAATAAAGATCGAGCTTTTAAAGAGACCAGTAGCAAAGCTTCATTTTTATTCCTTATATCGTTTTGCTAAAATTGGAACTACTTTCACAGTGATTTTATCTGAAAGTATTTCCTTTCTTAAAGTGATTATATTGCTATATAGAAATAGCTGCTTAACAAGATGCAAGAAGCAAAATGATGCACATTAAGATTTTTTTGTCCTTGAGTACATTCAGAGTTTTGCTTTGTAAGTCCTTGTAACTTTGTAAGTCTCAAAGTCTCAGGTTTTCCTGATTTCTGTATTCTGATGATCTAAGGGTTAAACATTTTAAACACTATAAGAATTTAATTGTAAGTAGAAAGAGAGAGAGCTAGAATCCTAATAGCAGTGACATCCATTAGAGATGTAATAGGTCTACTTGCAAGTTATATGTTAAAACTGGAGTTATATCTAAGATATCCATTTGTTCTTGTAAACATGGCCTGTCATAGATTTGAAAAGAAAATGTTGGTAGAAGATAGCTGTATTTATAGTTTCTCTGATTGCTCTTATTGCTGCTAATGTCACAGAAATTAACTCTGAGCTAACTTCAAATTTGAAAAAGCTTGTCAGTCAGTAAATAATAGCAGATGAATGAACTGATGCTTTTGGCCTGCTCTGTCAGCTGTAATATCATATCATTGCATCAATATGCAATATTGTGTCTTCATTAGAAATGCTTCCACAACATTGGTAAAAAAAAGTAACAAACAGAAATGGCCAAGTAGAGTGCCTGTGTATGTGGAATGTTCTGAAGCTTGGGGCAGCAACCACAGCAGGTCAGAGCAACCCCAGTAACTGCATTTTGTGAGCATTCTTGCTCATCATTCAGGCTGATAGTAGCACTTACTGCATGGATTATCATCAGAACAACAATTTCCTTTCTATTTCTGGAGATATTCGTCAGTACTTACTTCAGATTCTGTCCTGCACTCCATCAGTTGCTGCTCTCAGTATGTGCCCAGGAATTCTTAAGGAGTCCACAGTTTATATAAGCCTGTCTGCTTTCTCACCAGATACTGCATTTTTCCCCATTAGTGGCTTTTGAAACATTGGATTTCTAGTCAAATATATGACAGCAAAACCAGTGTGATTCTTCTATCCCATTTCTAGAAATCAGTTAATTAGATTTCCTTAGGGTCCCAAGGAAAAGTCTCTTCTGTTTTGTCAGATTAATTTCTCCATTTGTGTTTGTGCTTTGTAAGAGAGAATTCATCTTCTATTGCTTGTTTATTTTTTCTTCAGTTTTAGTTTGATTTGACTTTCTTCAGCCAAAAAAGAATTTCTTAGGAATTCACTGCAGACCTCCTATCTATGAGGAGTTAGTACACAGAACTTTAAAACCTTGTTTCTCTCTTCAGATTTCCCTCTTTCTCAAATTTAGGGCACTTGTTATTTAGGGGATATATTTGGGGAAATAGTGGCCAATACACTGTTAATTATATAAAAGTGAAATCAATATGAGGCAGATGGATAGCATTAAGCCTGTTCCCCTTTCATCTTCAGTCTTCTCTCAATCTGTTTTAGGGGCAGAGCAAGCTGCAAGGAACGTCTGAAACAAGAAAAAGAAATATATGAAAGGAGAGTGTGTCAAGAATGGGAAGATTAAAGCATGCCCATAGGATAGCAAACAGCTCAGTTATAAACACCTGCCTTGTGCATGCATGCTGCCATTATGTTACCTGTAAAGTTCTGAAGTGCTAAAATGATGACAAATCTCCATATATTCAAGAACACACATAAAAGTTTAATTTGAACTCCACTGGGGCTGTTCCCATTGAAATCAATGATAGTTTTACTTTGACTAATAAGTGACATCTTCCAATCTCTTTAATTAGGCATTAATCTCTGTAACATTCACAAACACATCCCTAAATGTTGCAGGAAGGGCAAGACTGAATAAACTTTCGCTGTAACAAAAATTGCATTCCTTATACTGCTGCAAGCTGAAACAATTCCAACCCTTCCCTCTGCTTCACTATATTTAATAGAGTTTCATCCTATCTCCGCTCTCTGGGGCTCCATTATATGTGATGGAACAAAGCCATCAACCCCCTTGTATGTCCCTTAAAATGTCACTTTCTTGCAGTGAAGAGCTCCGGATAGGACTTTGCAAAGGCGAGAGCTCTCAATCCATTCAATTCAATAGCCCACAATTGCTTTGAATAGGCACAGGAGGTGCATAAATAAATTCCCAAAAGCGAAGCACTTCAGGAGGTCGTTTAGTGCTGAACACTTCTGAAATATAAGGCTAACGGCTGCACTGCTATATAAAAATATGCCTATACATATGTGTGTATATGTGGGTATTATATACATATATATGTCTGTACATATCTTTCACAATGGAGTTCTGCTGACCAACTCCTTGGAAGGAGGAATGTCCAGTCTCATGCAGGAGGGGTGCTCCACTCTATTTTCCCTGCGCTTCTGCGGCAATGTAAGTTCAGGCACAGCTTTCCTGTACCTTTGAGATAAACCAGAATGCATCTGCACAAAGAAAATCGGGCACTTCTTGGCTCACTAGGATCCATCTCGGTGCATACCTCCAGCACAGCACTGCACAAGCTCCTCAGCACCAGCATCCCACATCTGTGGGATGGACCTCACTGTGCCCCTTCCTCCTTCATTCCAGGGTCCCTGCTCTTCCCCAACACCACCTTTTCCCTCTTTTCCTGAGAGTGGAAAGTCACGTGCGAGGCTCTTCCGCTTTCTCAGGGCTCGCTATATTCCCCCTAGCCCAGGGTCGTGTGCTCTGCACCTCCACTCCACATGTTACCTGCTCGAAGGCAGGAGTAGCACAGGCTACGTGTTTACCCTTTGCTTTTCCTGCAGGTGTGTGTACTGACACCTGATAGGTAAACAAGAGGCTTTCTACGTGATAAAACATTCGTGGGAGCCGTTGTCTGAGTTGTAGGTAACTGCAGGAAGGACGGCATGCTGTGTCTGTGGGAAACTGCTTTCATTTTTCTTCCCGATTAATACAATTCGGGCAAGGAGACTACTAGTACTTCAGACTCTGGAATTCATCAAGGTCTCCTGGAAAATATAACTCAAAGAGGAAAAAAAAATACTAAAACCCTCTTGAGGTCAGCCTAGGTTCTTACAAAGTTTCTCAAGTCATGGCCAGTTGAGCCTGGCCTTGAACTGCACCCAGGGCTGTGAGATGGAAGAAATCCAGGTTCAGTGTGGATTTTTGGGGGTATTGTGTGAATGAACGCACGATGACCTCTCATGTGGCCTGACTGGAGCCTATACCCCTAGTCCTGGGAGGTGGTCACAGAGTGGACTTCCCGAGCAGTCTGGGTCATCTGTCAAGATGCTCATGACTTTTATATTCTTTCTTCTGTTTTTCTAAAGAAGAAAATTTATATGAACACTAAAAACAACAAAAAGAGAGGTTTGCATGAGTGATTGAGTAGTTTCTGTTTCTTTTCTGTGCTTAGTTTCAGCAAAAGATGCATGAATCAATTCGAGTCCCCTTGAGACATTTTAAGCTCATATTTTAAACTCATATTTTTAGCATAACAGTTTTTTTCCTTCACTCCACACTCTTTGACCCTTCTCACTACTTGAGCACTCTTTAGATTATTTACATATATATTCTTGAGGAAGATGTACTTAACTAAATACTTTTCATAAAATAATACTCTAAAATATTATTTTAGATTCACTATATAACATACATATTTAGATTTACATAAACTTAGATCTCTTCTTAATTTCTCCAACAAACTTACCTATCATAAATAGCCTTTTATCTATCATAAATTCCTATCGTAAATAGCCATTACATTTTCAAGGGTACTCCTCTCCTTGAATTCTCTCCTTGAGGAGGATCACCAGCAATATTTATATTTCCTTGAATAGGCCCCACATCTCAATTTCTGAATATGTTGGTGAGAATTTGTTGCTCTAAGTACTGCAGGGTAACAGTGTGGGGATATAGTGGGTGTTGAGATCACCGTGTTCGGAAACTGGAATCTGGAGTGCTGGTATTATTCATCTATTTTAAAGCAGGCTGTTACAAGTGTCCTGCAAGTCCCAGTTAGTCCCTGATTAGAAAGTGCTTTGTTACATACTACTCTATTTAGCCTGTTCTGTGCTGCTCTTCATGACTTCTGCTATAGCCATCTGATAAAATTTTTATATGAATTAAATTCAACTCTATGAATTCTTAAACGGTGTTTTGGCCTCTGAGACAAGATTTTGGGGACAGACTAGTGCTTTAAAGTGAGAAAGTTTCGGGACTAGAACTTGGGAAACACAGAAGAGCTATTCATCTAATGTGATCAGAAATTTTTTTTCCTAGTCTTCAGAGGCAAAATGACTTAGGCACATTAAGGCAGAGTTTTTTATTTTTTTTTAAAGGGAGGTAATTAGAATTTTCAGACTGGAACAAAGATTGTTTTATCACAACTGGAAATGTTCATCATAAGTTAATGGAATTTTGAGTCAGGTTTTTAAAATAATGGGTGGAAATAGTGTTTTTGCCTTTCTTGCACTGAAACTATTTTTCTGTGAAATGAAAATTACATCAGCTGAGAAGAAATTTAATTGCATTGGTGGAATTCATATTGAAAGAAGGAATTATTATATTTGTATTTGCTTTTATTATCCTGTGCAAAATACATATAATTTTTCCTCCTACAGTTAAAGACAGCTCACTTCATATACTATATGATTGATTGTGAAGATCATGTTCGTATATTTCAATTTTTTCAGAGGTTTCTTTCAGACACTTTACAGAAATCAAAGATTCATATCTTTGAATTGAAGAGTTGGAGTGACTCTTAAGGTTTATATTAATTCAGAAACTCCATTACTGCTTTTAGTTTAAACCATCTTTGAGAACATCAAACGCCCAGGTGTGAGATAATCTGATATGGCAAATTGAGATTGATATATGAATAAGGTTGTCATATATCCAGGTTTTCTTAGCTTTTTCTTTTTCAGTGGATTTTTAAGCAGCATTTTAAGCCCACATGTGTACTGTGAGTCCACATAATTAAAACTCTGGGTTGATTAAAAATCCAGTCCATTCCATCAGTTTAAGTCAGCAGTAATAAAATTGTATCTTTCTGTTTTAATAGTACAGCTGTGCAGGTAAGTGAAGCTATAGACTGTAGAGGTACATATAGGGCAAAGATAAGTGACGAATTCTGCATAAAACAGGTTTCTGTTTATGCTTGCTGATGTGACAAGGTGCATAGAAAGTTGCTTGTCTCTGCAAGCTTTGCCGTATTTGCATTCTGTATTAAACCCCCAAGTTAGATTTCTGCAACCTCCTTTCAAGAATTTTTTTCATTAACAGCAACAATAAACTGTGACACTTCTTAATTAGTCATAGAGATTCTGCCTTTATACCATTACAAAATGTACTCTCGTGTACATTTTTCCATCATCTGTTTATACTGCAATAAATATCTTCTTTTCCTGCTTGATTGTGGGCTACAGACTTATTAAAGAACCCGTGATATCTTCTTATCATGCATTATGATTTTTTTCATAACAATCGTCTGTAATGAAATAAATTTGGAAGAGCAATCTGCCCCCAGTTAGTAAGCAGTCTTACTCCATACAGTTACTTTCCACAACAACAACTACTGGGGAAAATAGAGAAGCACTGCTAACTGGGGTATTCTCAGGAAATAATGTAGATAAACAATATAGCAAAGTGGCCTGAACAGTTACAGATCTTTATTATTACACTCACTGATCTGCTTCCTTATACTTCCTCTACAAGGCCTATTAACCTAAAGAAACACTCTAATACTAACACTCATAATGGATATTTACATGTTTAAGGTCTAGTCTAGGGAGGATGGTCCCGTTAGCTTCTGACTACAGTGAAGAGAGAGAGTCAGGTTCCTCTTAAGCAGTAGCTTAATTCAAAGTGTCCGGCTGCCCTGTAGGAGCCCCTGCCCAAGAAAGAGCATCTTTGCAATCTTGTGTCAACGTGCAGAGCCTAGACTCACTTTTCTCGTCTGCCTTTGCAGACTGGTTGGAAATGATTCACGGAGCCTCAGTGCTCTATAGACCACATGTTGAAACCCCTGCCATAAGGTGAAAAAAAGGGAGAAAAACCTGCCTGTGCTAAGTCTTTCTGGAGATTGCCAAAGCTCCATGGGAACTGCCTCTTCTCCATGGGAGGTACCATGAAGCACAGCTGTGTGCATATTTCTCTGCCTTGTGCCAATATTGCTTAGTGCTGAACTTAGGACAGCTTTCTCTATGACACATAAACTATAAATTTTGCCCTCCCTTCTCCTTTATTTCCTTGTTAAGGATGCAGCCTTTAATTTTCCTGTCAGTGATCATTTCTATTTTAGAGAGCTTCAGGAAATTAGATACGTGAGTATTGCATTTGCTTATGGTACTGAACTCTGAAAGTGTAAGCAGCAGCCAGCAAGTTGTCACATTAAAAATAAATCAGGAGAAAAGATGCACTCTTTTCCCTTCAAATTGGAGAAAATCTATGGGGCAGTGATGATTTAGTAGCTGTACTGAACACTGCTGTAGAGGAAGAGTGTAATGTCTTTTTTTGCTGTTTCTGCATAAAAGTCACTACAACAGCTAATATGTTCAACAGGCACACAAGCCTTTATGGCTCAACACATGATTCCCTGACCTGTTTGATTATAATAGGTGACAGATGCCAGATTAAAAAGACAGTGGTGGTACTTCGCTCTAGCATGATGTTCTGAGTAAATACATAGGACAATGTTGGCAGGTAGAGATTTTTTTTCCAGAGTATTCAGTATAATTGGGATGGTTTGAAGAGCTTTTTGTCTCATAAGACTTTGAAACAAACTGAATATAGCAGATAGTTATCATTCAGAGTTTAGCTCTTTGCTTAGCTGAAGGAGCCACAATTTATGGCCACGGACTTTATCCTTCACTTTAAAGCTTTAAAGAGGGCTAGCAAGTCCAACAGATACTTTGGCAGCTATTCATTTTAGTTCTTTCCAGAGGAGATTTCTTATGCATTAGTAACGAAATACCAGGAACAGAAGCACCGAGCTCTGCTCTTACATAGCAAACATGTTTGCTTTCTAAGAATGCTAGAAAATGATACACAGGATTGTTTTCAACATATATAAAATATACAATAATAATCAATGACTCTAGCAGGGCTTGTCATGCTTAGGTGATAACCATCAGGAAACATCCAAAAATACATGCCAAAACTAACACCTCTACTGGCTCAATCTCAATAAGCATTTGATCAAGTGATAAATCAAAGTGCTGATAAAGTTAAAAAAAACATGTTGTTGAAAAAGCAGTAGTCATAATTCAATTTTTAATTTTCTCTGTTGCTTGTTTTTAGACAACAGCAATAACACCTGAGTTGCTGAAGTATACTTCTGAGGCAAAGCTGATTGCCTCAGAAAAGATGATTTTTGAAGGTCATCTGTTCTGATCAGGAGTGCAGTAGAGTGTTTTCATTTTTTTTTAATTTTGGAAAAAGTTAACAGCAAAGATCCTCAGATGCTAAATAATAACAACTCTGTAGATGCAAGGAGACACTTTCTACAAGCAGCCTAGCAACTTAAACAGCACTGTGAAACATATATCTTCCTCTATCCCTGATTCTGAGTATTGAATGAGCATTTTATAATTAAGGAAGTAAAGAGTGAGTCCCACACGCTGTTCATGTCTAACAGATATATGCACTTTCTACATGTCTAAGACTTCTGAACACCTGCAGGAGATGCACAAATAGTGTGACGTATAATGTCTCCACAGGGAGTCTACTGCATGACTGTCTGGAGAACCAGCTGTTCAAGCTTTGATATGATCTTCTGCATAGAGTGCAACTATGCACAAGAAATGTTACATTTTAAAATGTTTAACTGTATACACAATGGTGGCAGAGACTGCGTTGGTACACGGTCTCTTCTCTGCTTGGGTTTTACATAAACATTGTAAACAAGTCTTCGAGTTTGGGCATGTGCTTTTGTCAAGTTAAAAAGTAAATCAGCCACCAGTGGTTGATTCAAATGAAAATTTGATGTGACTCAAAAATATTCTATTAAATACAGTGACTGAGTACCAAATGGTACATAAAACCTCTCCTCACCTTCAACAGAAGACAGCTATTCAAAAGAAGTTAAAATATGTTCCTCAGCACATAGATTTAAGATGGAATTGGAGAGAGTTCAGCTTAGAGCTGTGAAGATGATTAGGGGACTGGAGCATTTCTCCCACGAGGAAAGGAGAGAGCTGGGTTTGTTTAGGTCTAGAGAAGAGAAGACCTCTTGAGAGGGGTCTTAGCAGCGTGTACAAATATCTTAAGGGATGGTGTCAAGAGATGGGGGCCAAGCTCTTTTCAGTGGTGCTCACTGATAGGACAAGAGGCAACAACCACCAACTAAAGCACGGCAAGTTCCGCCTGAATTCGAGGAAAAGCTTTTTGACTGTGGGGGTGACAGAGCACTGGAATGGGCTGCCCGATTGGTTGTGGAGTCTCCTTCTCTGGAGATATTCCCAACCCTCCTGGATGTGATCCTGTGCAATGTGCTCTAGGTGACCCTGCTTGCTGCACTAGATGACCCGTCCACACTGCGTACTCAAAACACTTACGGTGTTTGTGAGCGGCGCAATATCAGTTTGTCAGTAGAGCTCCCAGCACAACGAGGCCTTAGTAGAGATGAAGTCCAGCTCTGTTGAGTACTGAGGCCCCTTCATAGCATATGCTTATGAATGCTCTTGTTTTTATAAGGAAGCCATCTGAGTGGGTTTTCCCACAAGTCTTCCACCCCGACCCTTCGAAGCTGCAGTTAAAAAACTAGTTGTCTGCTAGTGTCAGGTTCGTGGAGTAAAGGCTTTAGAGAAAAGTTTGCTTTTCAGTCAGATAAACTCATCTGTTCTACTTGCTCAAGCTGTGAGGCTTGTCAACACAAAGAAACCAGTGCATAGTAAATTAAGCTGTGGACTTTATAGAGAGTCCAGAGACTCTACATTATTTCCCAGCTTGAACACTTGCAGAACACTATATTGGACAACATACTTTAGAATAAACACAGAATGTGTATAGTAGATAACAGGCTGTAAGTAACTTCACACACTTGCTTAACAGTATTTTAACTTCACTCTGTAGAAAAGATAAAGAAATAATTCTTATTAGACAAACAGGAAATTGTATCAAACACTCAGTAAATCACTGGGAAATACAGCTTTCCTGCTGATCTTTCTACAAATAAAACGAGTTCACTGATAGGATTAGATACATTCACACTGTAGGGATATTTCTCAAAGGTGCAGTTCTGAAAATCTGAATTCAGCCTGCAGCACCCAACAGCTTTCACAGAAACAGCTTCTGCTCTCCTCTGGGCTTTTATACCTGAGCTATCAGTTGGAAGTTTCCTTTGAAGAAATGTTGAGGCTAAGTATAGTCTATGAATTTAACAAATGGGGTTGTTTTAACTTGCTTTAACCTTTAGAGAAGGCTGAGGGAAATTCCGTATGACTAAAAGGGAATAATTAAGGCTATTGGACATGAAATCTGTTAGAACTTTAGCTGATTTTATGTGCTTTTGTGCAGACTTTCATATCATGTAGTAGATAGAGGCTTATCAAGCAAGTCAGTGATATGTTTCTACAAGTCAGTGAATTGGAAGTAGATCATGAGGCATTTTGACTGTTTCTACAGTAATGTATTATAATTTTGTATGTTAAAGACTGCTATCCTGTCCTCACACAGGACAGGAGACACAGGCAGGTATTACATTTCTTTGTTCTGATGTGTGCTGTTCTTTCAGAAAATCAGTGTGTACAAAGATGGAAACGATTCGTGAAGCTTGGTCTGGCTTCAGAATGTAGAGCTGAACGGCTTTGGTGGAACATTTTAAGGTGTTCATGGAATATTTTAAGGCGCTGTGTTAGTCTGATATTTGTTTGTGCTTTTGATGTTCCTGACCTCCTCTTTTCACATACAGACCTTAGGTTGTCTGTGATACACCTGAGGACAGTTGGCTTTAATAAATTCATCAGATTGGATTTATGGGTTGGGAACTATAGGCCAATATAAATTTATTTATTTTTAAAAATGTGTCTTCATTGTTTGTACCACTACTTGAATATCGAATTGCTTATTTTTAATTTTTCCTTGTTTTTTTTTTATTTAACATGCATTTGAAATCCTTAATAAAATTATTGGAACAACTTTCCTATTGCATGGTGGATAAGCATTAAACTTCTCACCCTGCAAGTCTTAGTAGCATTTATGAGTCCAAGTCTAGCTGTGAGAGAAATATATAACTAACTTGCTAGGGAGGTGGAAAAACAACAACTACCAGGATGTGCTTGTTTGGTGACTCCGCAAGACTTTCTACCATGGTGAATCTACTTGGGTGAATCAAGACTGCCACACCATGGTCATTCAAGGATTTGTTTTCACTGAGATTCAGGCAAGTAGTGGTTGTCTCCATCACTGTCTCTCGGGAGGCTGGATTTTGCTAAACATAACCCCTTGTTCGCATCATATTTTAGATACTAGGCTTTTCTATGCTGAGCATTGTGTTAATCTTCTTTCCAGCTCCCCAAAACTTTTGACTTCACTCACCTATGGCTTGTAACTTCCATAGTTCTCAGAAAAGTTACCTAAAATGAGAAGCCTGCAGGAATAGATTAAAAGCATAGCACAGACAGATTAAAACAAACCTGTAGTATAGTTCCCTGGACTAAAAAATGATATCTATTCTGGCATCATAAAAGACTATTTTGGATGCTATATCTTTGGTTGCCGAGTAAAACGCTATTGCAGGACTATGGCCTAAGTGGTTCCTGAAGCTAACCTAACCTTGGTGAAAAGAGAACGTGTGGGGCTACAGTGCTTCTATATTGCCACAATACGTCAGTGTGCTGTGGTTTCTCACATGGGGTGGTCTAATACCTAACATTGTTTAAGGAGCCATGGTAGCTTATACCTTAAAGATTGTTTTACAGATGCAGCGTGGCTTCGCCAAGTATTCTTTGTAGAATGCCTTTGGATCGCTCCTAACATAAAGCTGCATTTTTTTGTTTTCCAGTGGGAAGTGTCAAAGCCAGTCCCAGCAATTAAGGGAAAAGACAGCACAGTCTTCATTTTATGAAACTGAATGCATAACTGTATGTTTGAGATTGCTTATTGTTATCTGTTCCACTTAAACCCTTATTGCTGCTGTAATTTTTTTACAGAGCATTTATGTCATGGTTAAATGGGATTTTCTGCTGAATATGTGATTTTTGTTAGCAGCACTGTGCTTGACACTAATGAAATCCAAAGACATATCCATATGTGAACCATAGAAGGCTGGTCTGCAGAGGGACAATCAAGAAATGTAAGGAAATTGGCTAAAGATATATAAAAATCAATGCACCAGAATTACTATATCTTAGACTCCTCAGTGGATGATTTCATTCTGGAGTGGAGTCATTTCATTCTACTGCAGACTAAGACCAGTGATAGAAACCCTTCACATCTGAATGAAAACACCCACGATACTACGAACCAGCTCTAATTTAGAACGTGTGCAGACATCCTCTTGTGATTCTGGCCGGACTAAATTAAAACTACTTTCTCCCACAGTTCATCATCATTAATCAGTCAGAGGTTATTTCCTTCACCAAAAAGATCACTCTCTGATCTTTTTTTTCAGTACAAAGATAGGGAAAAAATTTTTTTTCTTCATTTTTTTTTTAAATAAAAAAGTTGTCATCTAATTTGCATCGAAGCACTTAATAGGTATTTTACAGTCTGAACTATGAGAACAACATTCACCAGAGGGTATAGAAATAATTATCTGGAGAAAGGTGGGAAATAAAGTTTTGAGCTGCTCCAGCTGTTTTCAAAGTATCTCTGCTCTTGGAATACTCTGAGTTCCTTTCCTTAAGTGTTTGAGCATCCCCATGCAGACATTAGTTTAAAAAGGGTCTGATGATCACTTTATTAATGCTGTGCATAAAGGTCATTCTCTAAACACACAAAATGTTTTCCTGAATTATCTTGAAAAAAGAGAACACTGGGAGGTATCATTTCCTCACTGAAGCAGATATAAGCCATCAATTGTCCTATTAGTGTGCATAAACTTCATATTGAAAAAAGAAAAACATGGGTGATTTTGTAAGCTTGAAATCACAAATTTAATATATTCCAATATAGCCAGTAGGTGGCAATAGCTGTTAAATTTATAAACTATAGCAAGTGCCTGTTCTACATCATGATACGTCAGCTTTGAGCCCTACAAAAAATCTTGGTCTCCAAGAATGTGTTTGTTGCCAAGTTTTTTCACAGTTTTATAAGGGAAGAACCCGCAGTGTAGGCAGGTAAAGTCATTTGTCAGAATAGTGTCATAGTTGGGTCTGGATTTAAGTTTTAGGCTCCTATACTTCCATATATTCCACTAGATGATATTATCTCACTTTGAATTTCTGAACTTTCTTTTTATTACGATGCACGTGTATTTACGATGTGTGCCAACACAATTATGAATAAATACTTTTCCCCAGCCTCTCTTTGTATACCATGCTTTTTTACGCATTTGTATCTGTACTGAGTCAAGCATCCCAGTGCTGTCAGATGCACATTACAATGCGAAATACATGCATATGTATACTGGGAGTATAGATACAATATCAAATAAGGTATAAAATTATCCTTTTTATTAGGAAGATGATATATAGTGTTATTATTTATACAGTATGAAGAAGGAAAAGTTTGTATTTAGATCCTTAGAATATAGTAAATTTGATGCTCAAGAATTTGCTTAGGCCAAATCTGAGGTGCTTACTCAGATTAGCTAGACATTACTCAAATAAAGCATTTTGTCTGAGTTTTGTGACAATACTTGCCTCAGTAACAGCTCAGAGTGCATGTAATACACAAAAAGCCTTTGACTTTTTGATATATTGGTTTTGTTTCTTGCTAATTGGCATTGGGATGACTCTCCTTTTTGGACCAACTGTTCAGTATCATCTTTAGCCAGAAATTTAATAGGAGGTGAGAATGTGAGATCATGTCCCTGAGAGAAGAGCACAAACAAGAGGCAGATGGTCCATGGGTGACACTTACAGTGCCAAACAGTGGATTAAGATGCTTTCTTAAAATGACACTTCACAAACAACAGAGAAAGATAACATTTTCACTAACCAGAGAATGCAGAAATTTGTTCTGGCCATTATCATGAAGTCTTTCATTTCCTGAACTACTGTAGGAATTCCTCGTCTAAAAGGTAGTCTATACAACTGCATTTGGTTATTCTGGTATAAGTAGTGAGGAAGCATAAGAATGCCATTTCTTTGCATGGTTCTATCAAACCAGTCACCAGACTGATCAGAGGTTGGTGATCAGAGCACGGTACTAGGTGAGACATGGAGGAAAACTTGGTCACTCAACCAGTTGCCAGGTGCTTCCTGCAGTCAGTGCTTCACACAAGATGTTGTAGAATGGCCCTCACGACTGCAGTGCTGTGATGGTTGTGCTCTACACAAAACAGTGGCTCAAATGGCTGAAGTTTTGCTGCAGAAAAGCCACGTCTATCAAGAGTTTATGGGATAAGAAGGGAAACCACAAAGGGAGACATAGTGGTAGGAGTTTACAACAGACAGCCCAATAAAGAAGAGAATAAAGCCCTCAAAAAACGGAAGAAATCCACTGCTCACAGGCTCTGCTTTTCACAGGGGTTTTGAACCCCCCTCGCATTTGCTGGATAGACAACACAACAGGGCACAAGCAAGCAGTCAGATTTCTGGAGTATACAAGGAACACTTTTTTTTGATGCAAATACTGGATAGCCTGACTAGAGGACCTGCGGGGCTCTTCAAGCGCTGCTCATCATGAGCAAGTAAGAACTCATCCAGAATGGAAAAAGCGACACCAGTCTTCACTGCAGTGACAATAACAAAATTCTTGAAGGAATCAAGGAAGAGGAATAGCAAGCTAAAGACCCTTGACTTCAGGGGCTTACGGAATTTTTAGGCAACCTAATGAAAGGTTAAAATGGCAAACGAGCCCAGAAGAACTAGTTCACCATCAAGGACAGTCTCCTTAAATCCTGCTTAATGTGATTGGTGATCTTGTGTGAAAGGATACAGAAAAGGTTCAATGCCACCTTCACCTTGGTCTTTGCTAGTAAGGTCTTCTCTCAGGTTTATCAAGTCCTTTTGTCTAGTGGCAAAACTTGAGAACCAGCTGTGAGAGAGGATACTTAGCCAGGTAGGACATACACAAGCTCATAGGCCTGCATAGGATGTGAGGGTGCTGGGGAAGCTAATCACTGTCATTGTAAGGTTGCTCTCTTTTATCTTTGGGTGTGGTGATTGTTGATTTCTGATGACTTGAAAAATAAAAATGTTAGGACCATCTTCAAAAATGAATTGTGAATTGGATGGATTTGGTTCAAATTATAGAGGTCTGCATTTGGGAAATTAACCGGAAGCAACTTGCAAAAGGCCTCAAGGATTACTACAGGGGGTGATATGGTTTTTTAATTCGTCAGCAACCAAGACGATGGGATGAGATGCATCACTTTCATGGATGACAGCAAATTTTGGTGAGCAGTTAATGCACTGGAGGGCAGGACTTTCCTTCAGAGGGACCCTAATAGCTAGAGAAATGGGATGACAGGTACCTTGTGTAGTTGATGAAACTCCAAAGGCTGTGACCAAGTGCTCCGATATATCGATAGAGGCGGCAGCTCTCCCAAAAGAGGGAGACAATAAGTTGGACATAAGGTAACATTGCGCCCTTGCAGCAACAAAGACCAAGCACATACTGAGCTACATTAGCAAAAGTGTAGGCAGCAAGTTGAGGGAAGTGATTACTCCCTTCTTACTTGTGAGACCACAATCTGAAATATCTTGCCTAGATTCAGGTTCCTCAGCATCAGAGAGACGATACCAAACTAGAGTGATGTACAAGGGGAAGCTGAGAGAACAGTGACTGTTACACCTGGATAAGGCTAAAGGTCAGTAGCTCTAATTGCTGTCTTCAGCTTCCTAATGGATCCTTGCAGAAAAGATGGAGCTAGACTCTTCTTGGAGGTGTGCAGCAGAAGAACGAGTGATGATGGACACAATTTGCAGCAAGGGAAATTCTGACCAGATGTAAGGAGACATTCTTCACCCTGGAGGGCGTTGATGCTGGAGCAGATGACCAAAGATGCTGTGGAAACTGCATGTTTGGAGAAAACTGCAATTTGACCAGACAAGGTCAAAAGCAGCCTTACCTAATTTGAAAATGGCCATGCTCTGAGTAGGAGATTGGACTGGCTGACCTCAGTGGTCCCTTTCAATGTAATTGTTTCTGTGAGTGTACGGCTATCTTAATATGAATCCTTAATATGATCCCTGACAAGCTGGATATGCTTCATAAAAATGATTAAGGTTTTAAAACATACCTAAATCTCTATGAAAGTCTCCAGGAAATGAAGGCAAAGAGAGGTGCGAGGTCATTATCCATGCTTGTGTATGCAAAACACAGAAAAGCAGATCTGAAATATTTCTGTCTGGGCCTCGAGATCCACAGCAGCTCCCTATCCCTGTGTGGCCCCAGCACCATCTCAGCCCAACCTGGGGTCATCACTTGCTTCTGTGCAATGCCACAGGGTGCCAGCTCCAGTCCCACCACAGTCCTGCCCATACACAGGCCCTGTCACCCCCGCCTTGGCCACAGCCCAGCCCCACCGGCAGTTTGGAAGCTCTGAAGGCAGCTACAGTGCATTTACTGTATTATTTGCACAGTATTATTTACATTGAATTGTTACCTAAGGCAGCCCAGGAGTATGCTATGAATTTCAGACAATTTTTCTTCGGTCTTTCTGGGACTCGGGGGTCCAAAATTGCCTCTTCCAAAACAGAGGATGAACCTTTGACTTTTGCATCCATACTGATGACAACTTGAGGCTGCTGTTGTGTGTCTGCTGGGATAGGAAGGAATAGCTGAAGAATGCTAGTGTTTTAAGAGCTAAGCCATTTTCATGGAAGGTGGAAGAAAAACTGAGAATTTGGCTTCCTCTGGAATACGAGTAAAAGCAAAGGGGAATAAAAAATAGATAGAGTCTATTTGAATTCTTGACATCTTCCCTTGCATTTTCCCTTTAGCTTTGCTACATGCTGCTCTGCAGTTACTGAGGATATGACAAGTGTGCAAAGAGGTGGTGATAAAGCTGATCCAGGAATTCTTTTATGAGAATTGAAAACGGCTCATACATCAAATGAAGTATTTCACGGGAATGGGCCATATTCTTTGCAAGCATAATGAGGAAGGGTTGCTTGAGTTCATGCTGGAATATCTCCACTGGAGCAAGCATCTTACAGCCATATTTTAGAAAAGTCATTAATATAGGGAGTTATTTTATGCTATAAGGAAAAAAAATACAGCACCCATATTTCTGTCTATCCTGCTAAGCAAAGAGGGCTAGGGGCCTAAACCTTATCTTGGTGACCAAGAGTATGGACTGGCTTAGGTCCACGTGGTTTGTAATAGCCCCTTTCAGAACAGAATTGTCTTGAAATCAGTAAGTTAGTGTGATGTGAATCAGAGCAGTTAAACAGTGTGAAGTCCAGTGCTTAAGCCTGTTAGAATAATTGAGTATTTCTTTTTTAAATGAAGATATTCTTTCTGCTTTCATATGAAACAGGGAAGACTTTGTGACTTTTGGTTCTGTTTTTAAATCTTAGTTGTACGGGTAAAAATCAGAAGCACACACAATCTACGGCTGAGATTCTAGAAGAGAGTGAGGTGGCTTACTGCTACATAGCAGAAATTCCTCAGCGAGTTGGAGGATAGGAGTGTGACTGGGTTGGAGTCACACAGAGAGCATGTGGCCGAGCGGGGAATCTGGACAATGAATTGGCCTCTTGTGCCTTTTTTGTAAATGGGCTTGGTGTGCAGCACTTAAGCAAGGAAGCAAAGGACCAAAGATAGCGAGCGGGAGGGTTTGGAAAGAATGCTACATCTCAACGTAGGGTCTTTAATGCGTCAGCCCTATACCTTTCTTTGAGCATGGCAGCACCTTATGGCACGAATTACTGCTGCACTCAAAAGCATCAGCTGGTTGGGAGATATTCAAATTAAAAATAGCGCATGCTTTTTCAGGAATTGTGCGGCAAAGAGAAAGGAAAGAGTACACATACCAAACATTTTTAAAATGCGTATGTTGCTGTTGTTACTCCCAGCTTCTGACTCAGTGACAACAGTGCATGAATATGAAGTGGGGAATTTTTCCTAGAGGTTTTCTGTTCTGACTACACCTGCTACATGAATTTTGTTAATCTTCACTTTAAGCATAAAAGCACATTCGACAGTCTTCATACATCTTGCTTTCTCTTTGACCCACAAGCGATCCCCTTTATAGATCCTCTTTTTAGGTGGGCTGTCATCATTCTGAACGATGGAATGAAAAATAATATTGGGACATATCAAGTTTTTAAAAGAAGTTTTCGAAGGTGTTAACATTGGAATGAAAACTTTGGGACAACCTGAGGTTTTGCTAGAACAAAAAAATCATTTAAAACATGTATTGTAACTAGCAAGATTAATATAATTAGAACACATTCATAAAACCTCTGTTGTGCTTCCTTTCTTTTATTTAAATTTAAATCATCATTGTGGAAAGGCTCCATTTTCATAACAGAGTGTGGCCCAGAATGCCCTTCCCATATAATAGATTAACATTATTAGGCAGACTCTGTGCAAATTAACAGAAGATTGAATAACAGTCTGTGGCTTATTGTACATTTTTTAATTGCTTCTACCTCTCAGACAAGAAAGCAGGAATGTGTCTCTGGTGAAAATGTGTTCGGTGTGTACAGCCTTTTTACTCGAAGAAGATCCAGCTGTCTTTCCTTCTGCTTCATGAATCTTCCCCACGGAGGGAGAGACTTCAAAGAAAAATCAAACTCCAGTTCTTGAAAAACTGCTGTCTAGCAATGATCACGTGGCTTATGTTGTGAAACAGACAAAAAAAGGAGCTGAATATTTTGTGGCTTGATTTTAAGATTCCCATCAGTGCTATAAAGGACACGGTTGGGGTTTAATTACTGCCTTAGTACTATCAAGACGATCTAGTAAAGCTGATTACCATGGTATTTGCCTTATTGTTCCTTTAAAATAAAGGCAGTCTTTAAAGCAAAAGCAAGGGTAACTTACAAAATTATATTAATACGTTATTGTTGTTACAAACTCCTTCAATTAAATCCTTTACAAAGTTACTTCCAATTAATTCCTAATTGCCGTATACAGCATCTGGATATCGCCGTGGTGCATTCTCTACAAACGCTAACATCCAGATCCGTCGTATCCTGAATTTTCACAAGTGGTCTTCCAGGAACAAAGACAAAAGTGGTTCCACTCTGGTTGAAATATGTGCACGGATGTGATAACAACGCAATAAAAAAAAAGAGGGGAAAAAAGAACATGGCCACCACAAGCTTCACAGCTTTGATACTTGAAATCCACTTAGAATCAGAGCACAATAAAAGGTAAATGGCAATATTGTTATTAGGAGTAAACAGAGCGTGGTGCATCCCTGTGGGAATGCAAACCACCCTTTGGGGCAAGCTCAGGAGACAAGACCAGCACGAGAGGGAAAGCGGGAACACGCGAAGGCTGCATGTTCCACAGGACTCCCCTGGCTGCATTTTCACTCACAGGGCTCTCCACGCGTGGCCGTGGTGCGGGGAGCCTCACGAGGAGGCGCGCGATCTCCCCTCGTCAACCTTCCCCATGTGCACTTCAGCTTGCTGCCGGCCCCGCAAGCCAAGGCCTGCTTGGAAACGTCGAGGATTTCTTGGGGGAAAAAAAATCATCTCAAAAAAAAAAAAAAACGAACAAAAAACAAAAAAATACCAAAAAAAAAAGCAAACACCATCCAAACCTACAGACAAACAGATACAAAAAAAAAAAAGATCAAAATGAGGGAAAAAAATAACCTACACACTGTCCACACTGTGCACATCCTGTTAGTTCACAGCACAAATGCCTTTCTTTCTGGCAGTGGATCTCTCTGTTGCAGGAAGGTGGTAGCACCAACAGATTTGATGCAATTTTAACAAAATGACTCCTCCCTTCTTCAGAGAGATTTTTTGCTAGGAGGGTTTCACAGTTCCGAGCTGAGGTTTCCCTTAACCTGGAAATGAAAGAAGCTGCATAGGAAACGCACATCCAGGTTGCTGCTTGTATATTCGATCGAAGGTGAACTTGAATCTGATTCTTCCAAATTTCAGCTGAATTTCAACTGAATGAACAAAACCACTACGCAGCAGACTTTCAAATTAAGAATAGAATTCTGTTTTACAGAAGTGGAAAGCGAGACTTTCGGACCTGTGCTGTCATGATACTGTCAAGGAAAGCAACGCTGTGGAGCTAGTTTGGTGTATGCATCTCCAAAGCAATCATCAAGCAAGTCTGTACTAGGCACTGAACTGAGCTACAGCTGCAGAGGGGGCCACGTAGACCATCGCTCATTGAAACAGCCTTCGAACCCACCCAAACTGAGCCACTTCTGAATAACGCTTTAGGTGAAACATATAAGCTATAACAGTAAACTCTTCCTTAGTGCCCTCGTAGGAAAATTCATCCAAATTTTCATTTCTTACTCACTACTGATGAGTAGTGAGTAAGCTTAATCTCTCTTGAAATAGCCTTAGTGAATCTCACTCATGCTCCCTAAAATCCAGCTGGGCTCATTTGAAAAAGGTGAACCCAACTGTTAGTAATAACTTCACTCAGATAACAAATACCTCTGTTTTAGTGTCTTTCACTATGTCTGATTGCTGTCCTGGGGATAGTGAGTCTGGCTGTGCAGGAGTCTGGTGAACTTTTTTCCCTGTTTCTCCATGCAGAAGGTTTCCCCCTACACGAGCTAGGAGCAGTGAGGAAGGACGCACTGGATGAGCAGGGAAGAGGTAAGTCCTTGCTGCTCTAGTTTGTATTTCTCTCTGGGAAATGTTTGCAACATAATCTGGTTTTCAGCTTTCTGAGCACATCAGAGAAAGGTCATCTTATCTTGCAGATTCACACTGAAGAATGACTAAAAAGTACCTTACATTTGTTACTTTCAAACCGTTTCATGCAAAATTAGCCTGATAAACTAATATTTGGGGTTTGGGAACTAAAGGGTGTTCTTAAGCACACTCTTAAGTGTGCTTAGCTGTGAGGTAGGAGACCCCTACAAAGTGTGATAGAGGATGTAGAGGGTCAAGGGCATGGCTGCATGGCATAAAAGGCAATGAGTTGGTGACAGCATCGGGTAAGCTAGGGTCTTTTTCAGCTCAATATTTTCCTGCAAAATAACCAATGTGAGAAGACAACCAAGAAGATGTGTAAGCAATCTGCACAAGAGGAAAAGAAAGAGAAGGAGAAAATAGGATTGACTGCAAAAAAAAATATTCTAGAGAGAACAATAAGACTGGAGCTGTAGTTGAGTAGTTGAATCTAGGTTTCTAGAGCATAAGCTTTTTTCTTCAGGTCTGCGCTCCAGGCCCGTTGATTCTGAATATGCTTCTAGTTTTCTATGAGAGAGAGGGAAAAAAGCGTGACCAGTGCAGGACTGTGGGCTCCCTTTCAACCCTGTGTGTCCAGGAGCCCAGTGGCCTACCAGTTCTGTAGAAATCCTTGTCCAGGTCTTTGCAGTAGCCTTTCCCACTAGCCACTTCCAGGGAGTACTCAGTCAGGAGCAAAACACTCATAACCTAGGAGAAAAAAAGCAAAAGAAATGATTTGGTGGGCTGCAGGCCAACTTCCTATCAGCAGTTTCCAGAGACTGTAGCCCAAATGAGACAGAGCCTCTCCAGGTGAGACAGAGTCATTAAAGGTTTAAAATAACTTATCCTTTGTACAGAAACACTGAGACAAAAGTTATCAGTTTATTAATGCTATAGGTGTCCCCTCTCTCTCTCTCTCTTTTCTTTCCTGCCAGCTTTTGAAGGAAAATGGAGGATTTACAAAGTTAACTCGTGCTTCATGAAGCACTGGATACCCTAGGCCTGCAGTAGACCTCCTTAAGGCTTAAGGCTGGTCATCTTCTGTACCACTTCAGACCACAGGTCCAGGGAATTTCCATGCAAATATAACTAGGAAGCAAGTGGCCATGATGCCAGATAGCCCTGCCACATCCCCTCTAGGGCAATTCTGAGATCAAATGTATTTCAGGTCAGGACACAAGAAGTCTAAAGCCAGAACAGAGCACCAGTCAATGCCCACATAGTAACGAGAGGAAGTACAGCCTCTCAGGAGCAAAAGACTATTCAGATATCATGTGTTGCTCCTTTATCACCTTCCTGACACTTTCAGCACTATATGTGAGAAGTTCACCGTCCTGCCCACAATATTAATCACTTTCTACCTCATTCTCCCTTCTCTGCTGTCCTTCCTCGTGACTGGTATGTCTATGACTGTGCTGTTTTAGTTTAAAAATGGGCTAGATAGAACTTAACAGCATGAGGAATCCAGGAGGAAGACTGCTGACACATTCCTCAAGGAAGTGGAAAACATGGGCTTGTTCCCCACAACTGCATGTCTTATTTTCTAGATAGGTTTTCTGACTATGCTGCTGCTGTGCAAAGAGCTGCCTGCTGCTCTGCCTCAGCCTTAGCTCTGTTCAGGAGGTGGAAGATGCAGAGTAGCAGCTCTTGCCTTAATGCTGAGCAGTTTGAGAGCAGAAAGCAATTGAGGACAAACATGAATCTCCATCTAACACCAGGTCTAGGACCGGGAGAAGCCTTTCTGCAAACTACCAGGGGCAGAAGGCATCAACAAAAGCTGATCAACAGAATTAATCTGTCATGAAGAGGTGAATAAAAAAAGCAACTTTATCTGAACTACACAGCCTCTGCCTGGGAGTTACCTGAACCTGGCACTGCGGCAGGAAGCAGGTTTGTATCTTCCACCAAGGGCTGCACCAGCTCGGGTCTGCTTAAACCAACTTTTTCACAATAGGAGCCTTTCACTTCAGCAGTTGCGTAGAGAAGTGACGCAGACAAGGAGGAACTGAAACTGTTGTGGTTGATGTTTGTGTTTGCAAACTTTGTGTACAGGAAACAGCATAACAGCAGCAAGCACAGGGCAGATGAGATGAACATAATTATAAAGCAAGCTGAAAGAATAAGATATTTTCTGTTGCTTCATTGGTTGCAGGTACCATACAAGTTCAGGCTGATTGTAAACATAGTCAGAAATGCTTCCTACTCTAGGATTGATGTTGCAAAAGAAAACAGAACAGAGAGGCAGGAGAAGAAAATATAGTTGCTACTTCACTTAGGGACAGAGGCTGTGGTCGTGATGGCTTGTAACAGAGATTGGAGCTGAACTCAAACTCTCCCACAATCTCTGCATTAGCTGAGGAAGACCCCGGAGCAATCTCCAAAATCCTTTGTATCACCTTTCTGTGCCACAGGCTGCAAATGCAGCTTCCAGAAGATCCCCCAGCCTCCCTGGGAGCCAGAGCATATTTCTGGAGTTAGCAACTCCCTTGTTGCAGTGAGGACTGTATTCCGGCTAAAGCATTAGCCTTCTCTCTGGAATGCAATTAAAACAATGCAACTCCCATGGAAGCGATGAACCTTGTCAAGACTGGAGGATGGAAGTGCAGTATTTTGAAGTGTCTTTCTGGTTTCCTCAAGGGTGGAAAGGGCCTCTTAACTAACTGCACACAGAAACTGCTTTAACTTGCCAAAGAAGTTTTATGTACACTTTTTTGAAGAGATTTTCCTTCCCTTAGTGATGCTGTTGGCCAAACTCCTCATATTCCAGCATGGAAAATACAGGGAGAAATGGCTTTTTCAAGTTGCAATTAAATGGGAACCTAAGTAAAACTGATGATCTGGTGCCTACACAACTGATTTCATTCCTGAACGAGTGAGTG
Source organism: Crypturellus tataupa (assembly GCA_034781795.1). Taxonomy (NCBI): domain Eukaryota; kingdom Metazoa; phylum Chordata; class Aves; order Tinamiformes; family Tinamidae; genus Crypturellus; species Crypturellus tataupa. The sequence continues at coordinate 1,425,561 of JAWLRI010000959.1, read as the reverse complement.
AAAAGAGGGCATCAAGTCCCAAAGGCTGCTATCCCCAGATCTGCCAGAGCAGATCCATGATCATAACACTGATATGAAAAACTACCTCTGATGCCTCTCAAATAGGAGAACAGCACAGTAAAAGAGGTCTTGGCAACTGTTGATATAAACCACACAACCTCACAAACTGCAGCCATGAGAAATGAGTGCTTATCAGATGGAGAACCCAAGTTGGAAGATTAAGGAGATGACATTTTAAGTGGTAGGCACGTTAAACCTTCCATTTAAAGGGAGTTTTGTGTAGGGGAAAAAAATATGAGGCACAGACCTGCAGTGAGATAAAATAGACCATGTGCTCTGCGCTTCACCCACCTCTACCACCGGAGTCTGGGTTTGACTCCGGGCTGCCCAGCATGTCATTCACTCCTTCAGAAAATAACTATGCAAAGTGATCGAGTGTCCACAGCTGGTTGCTCACCTCAAGCTGAGAAGAAAATAGAGGAAGTCTGATGTGTCTGCCCTAAACTGATAAGGCATCATAAGTTTTTCTCGGTTGAGACTTGACTTTCAACTCTAAACAAAATGAAAAGGTTCCCATTTCTGACAGACTGGAGTTGTCAGAGAAGCATCTAGTTCCTTCTCAAAGTGCTGTGTCATTAAACGTGCGAGAAAAGCTTAAAATAGGAAATTCTACTGCTAGATATTCTTGGCATGAGGCACTCCCTCAGCCTCTCTGCAGGCCTGGAACTTCATATCTTGTCTTATACATTGGCTCTGTCTTATCTGTTGTGTGTTTCATTCATTTCTTGCATTTTCTTGAGGTACTGGGGACACCTTGTTGCGCCTTCTTTTAAAAGGAGGGCTTCAAATCTGGTGGTAAACACCGGGCCCACTGCTGTGGGGCTGGAAGATCGGTATCACTAGGAAATTAGGTGATATGGCCAGGGTAACTATATAGGGCTGAGGCAGAGCCAGAGTCATTAACCCAAGGCAGGTAAATTCATCAAGAAAGGAGATGTCTTTCAAGGCAAAAGCTTAATAGCATGATGGAGTAACTTGGCTGCAGCTGCAGTAGGGTTAAACTGCTGGTAGAGGCTGAGTCATGTGCCATTTCTGGCTGAAGTTGGTGCAGGTTGACTAGTTTTGGAATAATTTATCTTTATGTGTATGACATCTTCTTTTTTTTTTCCACACCCAGCATTTCCGGAGAGACGAGCTCGAAGCCATAATAGCCTGGGGTCAATGGGGACAGGGACATGCTGGTCTGACAGTGCAGTCAAGTGCTGCAAAGGTTTTTAACTGTGCTGCATGCAGGCTGGTAACACCCAGCAGTTTAAAGGCAAATTGCAATATATATAAATGCCTCACTTTCAGTGCTGCTCTTCTTGCTCTAATTTATAAGTGGCTATTGTGGCAGGGTGAAGTGAGAACAGAGTATTTTTATCTTCTGCTTGGTTTCCTTTCAGAGCATTTTATCCCTCCTTCTTGCTGTCTCCCTCTTGTTCGTGCTCGCTGATGGAGATGCTGTCCGGAGCCCTCTTTGAGGGAGAAGGAAGGAGCCCAAGGTTGGCTGTACAGGCTGGCTCAGGCACAGGCTGGGCAAGTGCAAGGAACCGCAGCTCCACACCAAAAAGAATTGTGGCCACAGCTGAGGACTGAACCTGAGGAATATCCCATGGAAATGGCAATTGCTCAGCTGTGACAGAGCCCAAGCTACAAGGATGTTACCTTCCAAGACCTCCTTTGGCTCTAATCAAGGACTAGGATCAAGTGAATCACAACATTTCAGCCCATGCTGTATGCAAAGCATCAAGTTACAAGCCTTGTTCTTGAAGTGAATGCCAAATAACTTGAGCTCCCTTCAAGCCTGGGAGAAGACTATGAACAGGAGGACAGACTTCTCCATGCTTTCTTTAAAAATGATCTGCAAACATCTCTGCCAAGCCTCACAAAATGCAGTCAGGCCTTGCTAATCACAAGACTCTGTCTCTGCCTTGTTCCCCTCCCTCTCCTTCCCATTTGCTTGAGTGTGCCCAAGATTTATTTCATCAGTCTATGAAGAGATCAGCCATGAGACAAAACAGATTTATAGGAGGACAAGACATTGCTACAAAGCCTGAGAACTTGTGTTTGATGGCATTACTATCACATGGCATCGCTATGATTCATCACTAGACCCTCAGCAATAATTTATATTGATACAAACCAACAGCATTGATGCAGCAAATCATTCCAGTTTCTGCCACGTTATAAATTCCTTTCCCTTTCCTCCCCTCTTCCCTGCTCTAGCAACATGATCAAAAGGGTAGGGAAGAGACAGAGGAAACAAATTTTGCTTTTTGTTTTATCTCTCAAGGCAGTGAGACAAGAAAATATCCTTTAAAATCAAACTGCTTTCCATGGGACCTTGTACAAAAGGCAGCACAGAGAGACAGAAGTTACAGACAGACTGGGACTCCCTGGAAATTGCAGCATTGTGGGCACCTGCGCTGCTGCGATGGTCACTGGGAACAGCTGGCAGCAGCAGGATGGGAGGGCACATCTGGAGCAGGGGGCGGGGGAGAAAAAGAGGGATGTTCTGTAATGGCAATCCCACAGCATTCGTTGTAGTTTTTGTTTGTTTTTTATAACAACAGAGAAAGTACTAATGGAAACATAATAACCTCTGTGGATTTGCTGGAGATCAGGAGCTGATCACATCTGCTCATGCAGCCTGCTGTGGGCATATGTGAGGACTCTGACTATCCCTGCCCATTCGCTATATCCCCTGCTTTTGAGTTCATCCCAGACCATCAGGAACTCTTCTAGTCCCTTAGTCTAAACACTAGCTGCATGTTAATTTTTAACACTCTGTTATGCTACATGCCTTGCACACCATGCTTGTGCACACCTTGTTGTAATCACTCTTCTGGTTTTGCAAAGTTGCACCACAAAGTGTCAGAGGTTGACCCCAAACCTTCCTGACCACTAGCCAGGCCGAAGGACACGGGGATGATTGACTGAGCTATGTAACCAATGCAAGAACTACTGTTTAGAAACATGAGTCTGCTCCCAGTGCAGGCAGTCCTGGCTCTGGAGTGACTGCCTATGTAGGAGCAAGGCCTCAGCTGTGGCTCTGGGGCATCTACTCTAATGATCACATTGCTAGTGATAAATCTGGCTGCAGGTGGGATTGAAACCAGGTCGCTGAGGAGCAGAGAGAGTTAAAAAAGCTGGTGGTCCTGGTTGAAACATGAAACTTTGCTCCTCCTTAAAATATCTGGCTAAATCCATTCCTAAATCCATTTTAGCTAGTATGGCTAAATCCATTCCTATGAATGTGCTCAAGGTGCCTGCTGTCAGTGATGGGTAACTCTTTTAAGAACGGGCTTAGAGTCACATTTAGCTGCACAGCATAGATTCATCCTACCTTAAAGAAGATCAATGGCTAGTTCTAACACTAGAACCCTGATTGCCCACACTGCCAAATACTTGTCTTGTTCCCTGGCTTTCATTTTGACCACTCCAACTATTTTTCACCAAGTGCAATCTACTCTAGAGCAAGCTGACTCCAGGTGAGGTATCATTCTTGATTTCAGGGCCAATGATGAGTCTTTTGCCCTCTTTTATTTTTCTCAATGTGTCCTACTTCTAATATCTTCTTGAAGCAACCACTGCTGACCACTTTTGGAGATAGCTTAGGCCTCTATTTTTTTCAGGATTTACCTGTTATTTTCAATAGACTTACCAAATATTTGTGACTAGACTTTAAGTAACACATCTTTTGTGTGATGTCACTTAAATAGCAGAGAAAATTTGTCTCATTAGCAACTGGCACAGATATTGTGTTTCATTCTCCCCCATTGCACAGTGGTGTAAATCAGGAATACCTACTGCTGTTAATGGCATCATAGTGAAACTATTCTGAGAAAAAATTACCTCAGTTCAGCTATTTTCTGACTCTTCAGGGAGACAAAAAAGGCTTGTTTTCAATTCAGTCTCCTAGCTAAGGAAAAAAAACTTCTATCTGCTTCTGTTTCTTCACTGATATCAGACAGCTCATGTTCCTGGAGGTGCTTGGAGGTACCTGAAGATGACGTTTTGTAGTTACCAGATTCCTTGTTGGCCATTTCCCATCTTTGTATAGATCTTTAAATTTGCTAGTTCTTCCTCAGATCTTAGCTATACCTCCTACAAGGTTCCTACAAAACAGTTCAAGGAGATCCCTCCACGATGCCTGTATGTTTAACTGGTTGTCAGAAACTGCTAGTGAGGGGCTGCAAGGTCTCAGTTTTCATATGCTTCAACTTCTGTTTCTTGGGGTTATGAGTTTGCACAAAAAATTCAGTGATTTCATTTTCTTTAAAACAGTGAGAATTTAACCTTTGATCTCACAGTGAGAAGCCTAGGAGCCTTCCCAGGGTGTACTCTAGGTGCTCAAAAAGCAGAAGGAGAAAGAAGAGATAAAATAATGCAGTTCTTTCAACCAAACTCATGATGTTTTTGAGATTTCAACATTATTAAAAAGTGACTTTGGAAATGTCACTCCAGCACCTAGCTTTTAAGTAATGGCAAGGGAAAGGCATTTGCAGTTCTGTTATGTGGAGATGTGCTAGAGACCCTTGTTTCTCTCCTGCTCTGACCTGGCATAATGCCAGATCCTGCCCCTACATCGGAGCTGCAGAAATCTCATCATGCAGCACCAATATGCAACCATGTACCCCAATCACTGTGCTCGCAGCCTCCAACCACCTACAGTGCTTGAGACATGTTTATAAAATCGTATCACTCCCTGAATGCGTTTTGATACCTTTATATTAGCCAAAGAAGCAAGTGAACCAAATGGTGCAGTCAGGGTTCAAGCAGGCGGAGGGGACATGCCTGGTTTGCCCTCCTTTGCATGGCACAGACATCACGGATGCAGCGTGTACGTAAAAGTCACACCTGTCCCCGCTCTGCATTTCTGAGGATCATTAAGGTGTCTCCATGACCTGCCACTATACTTTAAGTGCCCAACTTGTGACTGTACATAATGGGTCACGCTGAAGAAGCCTCTTCTCTGCAAAAAAAGTCATCCTCAGCATGACTTGAAGCTACCTGAAAGCACCTCCATGCAACCAGATGTGGGCGTAGAAATGTCACCCTGGTGTCTGTGTCCTCTGCTTGCTGCCATCTGCAGCATCCTCACTGCACTCATGCCAGCTGCCTGGCAGCTGTACAAAGCCACCTATCAAAATGGAAATGAAAATGGGACGTAGAGCATCCAACAGAGTGTGGAGAGACCAATGGGGCAGCTTTGCCCACCCACCCTTTACCTTCCTGGGGCCCAAATCCCTTCCAGCCAGATTCTCAAAAATTTTACAACGCCCATAGTTTCTGTTGCTAACGCACTGCCCAGTTTCTAAACAACAAACTGAACGCCTGGCCCCACAGCCCTGCATGGGTCAAAGCTCCACATTAAACTGCAGGAGAAAAATAAGAAGTGGAGGGAATTTCCATGAGTTCCAAGTAGGAGAGGCAGGAAAAAAAATAGTTAAAAACGCTCCTAGGACAATATATTTCTTCCTGCTCTTCCCACCTCTTCTCCCTCACCCACTGCTCTTAAATCATTGGTCTTTTTGGAGAATACAGAAAAGTCAACAGTCAGTAGTATTTCTGATTTGTAATAATACCTTCTACAAAGCTTGTACCTCTGCCTGCCTTTGCTTTTCTCCCTCTCCCTCTCCTGCTTTCCATTCTGTAACTTACCATATGGAAGACTCCTATGGTGACTGTTGCTGTCTTGGTATTGAAGCAGCAGCATTTTGGGGGCTCGGTGGTCTTTGGGGCTGACATTTTTTGATTCCTGCTCACAGCTATGAGTTAATGTGGTTGAATTTGAAGCATCCGCCCGACTGAAAAGCGCAGAGAGCAGTGCCGTTCCACTTCCTTCCTGGTCTATGAACGTGTTAAGTCATCTACAAAGTCACATGAGGTCTTTGATTTCTCAATATTAAAGAAAAATAGTGTTGCTTTTCTAAAAGATCTTGAACTGCTTGCGCTTCTTAGATAGCAAATGTAAGCAAAAATGCTGCTTCATGAAGGTAGTGTCCAATTAGTGGGGTATACAGCAAGAGAAGGGCTACAAAGCAGGGTACAGCTTTGTCCAATAAAATCATCAGAAATTATAGCAAGAGACTAAGAATTTCACCTTAAACTTGACCTATTGTTTTTGCAGTGAGGCATCCAAATTCCAAGATTTGAAGCAGCTCTTTCTTTGCCAGCTAGCTCGCTATTGCTCCTTGGGGGAAGATGCATGAGAAACACTGTTTTCTGGGACCACAAGAACAGCAAGACTCTGAGGGTCAAGGAGTTTGGCTGACAGGGGACATCTCCTTGTTTGCAGTTTGCTGATGTGTTTTCTATTAGTCAGGCCTTGGATAAGAAAAGTGAAAAAAAAATGCAAAAATTCTCAGCAGGAGAGAAGATATTTCAGGGTAGGACAGGGTCAGTGCACTTGGGCCCTGTTGTGTATTCCCATGGTTTCCTTTGGACTCTCACCAAATTCAGCAGTTTTTTACTGAAGTCCCAGATTTGGGAGTCATGTGGTTCTTGCTGTCTTTTTTTAAACACACTTTTGAGTTTCTCAACCTTGCACTTGTGGGAAATTGTATGCAAACACGGCCTAAGTGCAGCTGAATGGAAGAGGGCAACGGAAAGGACTTTTTGTGCCATTTGGTGCTTACGCTGCTTTTTAGCTTGTCTCTTAACAGGGGTGGGACAGGAGATGGCCTCATACTCTTAAAATACTCTGTGATAGCACAGACACTGCACTGCGGTTGGCAGCAGCCTGAAGCCGTCCTTGGGGTAGCCCTGGTGACCAGCTCTGAGTTGGGACCTTGTGCTGTGATGGAGCAACTTGGACTACTGCAATTACACTCCCATCTACACTGTTTTCCTGGCTGTCCGGCAGGTGAGTTGCCCACACTGGGCCACATCCTTCCTCTTCTAAGTTAGGACTGAAAAAAGTCCATTAGGGCCTTGCAAAAGGATCTCCGAAATTAGTGTTGGCAAAACATGGGAACGGTGGAGCAGGTTTTATTTCTGCAACCAACGCCAGACCTGCCTAGATTTTAAACCGCTCCGGATTTCAAGATATGTTTTTTATTATACAGAGAAAATTAAAAGCATGTTTGTTCCAACTCTTTCCTGGTATGAACTTTTACAGAATCCTCGTCTTTTTCTATCAGGATGAAAAATCAAGTAACTTCTATAGAGCATAGCTGTATGTATCCTGTTACAAGATGCTTCCCGCAGCTTCCTTCCTTCAAATGCAAAGGCAAATTCACAGCAGCAGCTGAGAAGTGCTTCTTCCAGTTAGATTTTTGTCATTTATAGAGGTAAAGATCAGGTTTTATCACAGATCTGAAGTGTTTGGGCTGGAGTTCCCAGGATGGCATTTACTGCTGGTTGAAAAGCCAGGTCTTTCTGTCAGTCTTTCTTTTCGTATGAAGATAAATATTTCCAAAGCTCTTTAACCATGGAAGGAATTTCTCTTCTTTTGTTTCAAGTACAATTGTTGAGGTTTTGTTTCTTTGTTTGTTTCTTTTAACAAAACAAAACCCTAGACACTTTTGGAGATTTGTGATCTCTACCCTGTTTGTGGTTGTTTAGTAACTTTGAGAAGCTCAGTGTGACACAGGTTGGTCTTGCCTGTTATTTTGCTTTGTCTGATTTTAGGTGGGATGAGGGTCTGTACGAAGGTCAGGACCTTGCTCTGCCCTGATCTTTTCACCATTTGGGACAGGACATGTTTCTGCTGCTTCCCACCCAGCTGCTGCTGGTGCCTTGCTGGTTGCCTCTGCCTTGGAGTCCTCATCTTGACCAGATGCTCTGAGAATCTTTAGAAATTCATAGCTCTGTGAAAAATTCCTATCCCCCTACTAGTGATACAGTTTATACTGGTAAAATGAATCCTTCGAACAGCACAATTTCTGCCTCCCTAATCAACATAATGTGGAAGAGAAAAATCTCTCTTCTGCAGGTATAAACTAAATTTCTTGGAGACAGGGAGAAGCAGGTTTATTGAGAAAGCCTGTCTGCCAAGAGTATTTCATTTTACTCCTCCAGATAATATTTGGTTATGTTATGAATTCATACTTGTAGACATACATACATACATATATGTTTTATTCCAAGCAATATCATGATTACAGACTTACTCTAGTCTGTCTGGAAAGCTCCATGAAACCATTGGGTGAAGAGATGAAGGTACACAAGGTAAATGGAGAAGAGTTGCTATATGTTGATGGATCTCATACTAGTTTTTGTCTGAATCTTACCACTTTTGAGTCAATTTTACAATACATCACTTATGACTCATAACTAGTAGTTTTCTAGTGTCACTTTTGGTTGTCTCCTTTCTGTTGCCTGTTCTTCTGGCTGAAAATGAAGTTACTTTAGCAGGTTCCAGACTCTTGGTTGCTCGTTGACCCCACTGTGACTGGGGGATAGAAACAAGAACAGGCTTGTCCCATGTCCCTGGGCACATCAACATCATGCTAGAAGACCAGAAGGGTCTCTACCTACTGGACAAATACCATACTCTGATTACAAATATATGCTGGTGGATCCATAGGAGAGCATGAAATTGAAATCTTTCCACACTCGAGGCTCAGCCAGAGACAACGACTGAAGTCAAAGCAAACACCACTATCGCTGGAATGATCTCAGCTCCAGGACCAACTAGAGCCAGGTTGAACCACAATAGTGTCTGGAGCAGCTCTGGGGAAATAGGGTTAAAAAAATGTTTTTAAAAATTGATCTGTTTAAACTACTTTCATTTACAAATCAGTTGCAAATACAGGCTTTGCTTTACCTTTACAACCTGAAATATATTTTCTTTGGGGGTTATCTTTCCTCAGAGCTAGTTTGTGGGTCTACCTGAATGAAGGTGCAGGAGGATCAAGTATTTCCTGCTAATATGAAAAGCTGGTTCATAATTTGAACCTGACTTTCTTGAAAAGTGTTCTTTCCCTTTGCCATCCCCTTCCTCCCCCTTGCTTTTAGAGGCAGACAGAGGCTTGCTTGTGAATTTGAGCATACCATACCCAAACTTAGCTCACAATGTGTAAAAACAAATAGCAAGTGTGGCCCAGGCTGGGCGATTGGCTTCAAATAGCCCTGCGCTGCCTGAATGCTGCTGCATATTTGGCCTACAGCGTTATCCCAAGTGGCCCCTTTCAGCGGTCTGCCTACCCGGTCCTTCACGCCAGACTGTTGCTGCAATATCAGTGTTGCAGGAAGCTGGTATACCCTAAGGAACACTAACCTGTTTATTTTTTTTTTCTTGGAGTTATGAATCTATGGATTTTTTATGCTTTTCAGAACCTTCTGCTTCCTCCTTCCTGGAAGCAATTCTAGGTGGGATCTCGCCTTTGAGGGGTCTAAGTTCTTTCTCCCATTCTGTAGCCTTAAGCTAAGGGCTTTATTCTTGACTGACAACCTGCTGCAGTCAAGAAATCTCTTATCAGCCATCTCCACAGAAAGCATGTTGAAAAGACAGACCTCAGGGAGCTACATGCGGGTCCATTTACCCTCACGGAGCCAAGAGCAGCTCCTCTGGGTTCAGCTTCTTATCCAGAGCAGAATCCAGCTGGAATGTAGGACAGCCACTGTGAATAAATCAGAGTTGCCAAATTGCTTAGCTTACTCAGAAGAGTATTAATAAAACCTTACGTTCCCTGTCTAAATCTTTATGCCTAATTTGTAGATAGTTTCAGGCGTCTGTTGTTCTATATCAGGGTAATTGATAAAGAAGTGAAAGCCCTGGAAGCAAGAGGTCAAGCTAGAAACACAAAAATTTTAGCCTAAAGAGCTTGTGCTGACTTGACAGATGAGGAAGCAAAGTACAAGCAAAGTAAGAGGCCTTTTGCCAGAGAAACAGCCACTCTGTGGTAGAGCTGATTGGACCTAATCTTCTCACACAAGCCTCCAACACTCTCCTTGTAACCATCTCATTTCAATGCCACTCTTGCCCACTCTAGTTCCTGGGGCTGCCAGGATGAGTGGGAAATGTTTCTGCTGTCCTTCCTAACTGGCTTGCTCCAAGATGTTGCTTAAAGTATTTGCACTTTAGGAGACGCCGAACAACAATGTGAGAACCTAAGCAAGAGAAGCCCTGCATGCCAGTAGAGCAGGAAATCTCAGGTAGAGGCTGGCATTAGGTCTCCTGCCACAAATTTCTTTTGTAAATCAGTTGGGCTCAGGCATCTCCTGCTGCCAGGAGCAAAAAAAAAAAAAAAAAAAAAAAAGTAGCTGGCAAATTACTTCTGCTTTTACTGCTTTCTAATTGAACAAAATGCATTTCTCTTTCAGGTCTATTTGCAAAAGAAGGATTGCGAAAGTGCAGCTAGCAAAGGCTGCAAAATAAACTGGGAGATGTGCAACCACTTCCTCCTTGCCCTGTCGCAGGTGACAGCAGCATGGGGACTGGCAGAGCAGTTGGGACCTTCACCAGAAGTCAAGAGTGGCTAAAATTTGCATGTATTTTAGAGTTGCCAATGGCAATTGGAGCTTTGGGGCTGCCAGTCCCAGCTTGGATGAAGGTGGTAGAGAGCACAAGGTGCTTGCAGGGAAAAGTCCTGTGTGATGAGCGAGTGTTGCCAGCCTGTCCTTTATCAGCATCTCCCCTGACCCGGTCGAGTGTTCACCACTACAGGGCAGGGTGTTTCCTGCTCTCTAGGGTCAGTTATTTGGGTTCCTCCCTTCCCTGTAAGGCCTTCTCCCTTAGTGGCAAAAAAGTGAAATTCTGTGTTCAGAAATAATCAAAATGAAACATTTTAGCAATGCCACTGAAAAAGTTGTTTTCGGGCATGCTTCAAACACAAGTGAAAAGCAGGACCACAGAGGATGCTAACCTCATCTATATTTGTTTTTTATTGCAATAGCAGGAGCTGGATTTCATCATACTCCCAGCCTCCTTCCCCCAGGTCTGTGAGCTGGGCCAATCTGCTGCTGTCCAACCTTCTTTGGGGTTCCCGGCGGCCAAACTTCCCCTCAGGACTCCAACCTATCCCTAGTTCATGAAAACCCTCCCTGAGCTCAGCAGCAAAGTTTTAAAATCTGACATGGTGCTAATATTCAGCAAAAGGTATCTGCAATGTCAGACATTACTAATTTCAGAGCAGAAACAGTGGGAACCCCTCACTGGAGCCCTGCAAAGCCAGAAGCTCTCTGAAGGCTCAAAAGAAAAAATGATAATTTCACTTATTCTGAGTGACAAGAGCCATCTATCCATTAATGTGACTTTCACCCATCAGTTCATTATGCTTTATGTCTATGCTGATGTGTGTTTTGCCATTCATTACTTTTTTATTGCTATTATGTGACAATGCTTTATTCATTGCAAAAGGATTTATATCTGTCCAGTTACCTGCACTATCTTTTCATTATATTTTATATCAGTTTTTCTATGCTTGATATCCATGCAGCTTCCCTTTAGGTATACCTTGCTATATTTTAAAAATCACTTTGCATGCCTTCTGCTTTACTGGGATATAAAAAATAATCATCCTGGAGTATATTTGAGTGCTCACAGAGGTAAAAGAGTCCAGCTGTTTTGATTCAGCTGGATAGAGAAAGCTGCTGTTTTAATTTTTACTTCCAAAGATGCCTGAGAGCTCAACTATCCTTCTATTTTAAATAAGGCAGTTTCATCTTAATAGTTATCTAGCAAGGATAAATTAATGAATCCGTTATTTCTATTTAATTGCTACTTATATAAATTATTACTGGAGAGATACCTTCCACCTTGACATAGCCAGATGCTATTAAATAAGGAATTCATGTCCAGATAAGGCACCTAAATTTAGTTTCTGCATGTGTGTCAGGGGCCTTAATTTCCAGCAGAGTGGGTGAAGATCTGACCTGACAGTAGAAGGTAAAGCTGTCTAGCCCAACTCAGTGGACCAGCTGGATCAACTTCTGAGCTCTAAGGACTATATATTGGCATCTCTCCATTGCTTCTCCTAAGAGCTTGCATGGACAACACACCTGGAGGTATCCCCGTGCAATCCACCAAACACTGCTCTTTACTCTGAAACTAAATCCCACCTCAGGTATCCAGTCTATGTTAAACAGGATGATTTTCTCTCTTGGAGGGCTCCTGGGGGCCTAGATGAGCATCTTGGACTGAATGCCTCAGTGTTACATAGCTGATGCTGGCAGAGAGATGTCTCTTCTGGAAAGGCTGCTGGAGCCAATTTCGAGTCATTCTGGGTCGTGCTTTCATCGATGATGAAAGCACGACCCAGAATGACTCGAAACTGGAATAAAATGAAAGGTTCTAGCTCAGCAGATACCATGTTGGCACATCTATGTGCACATGTCCACTGGACACTAAGTCCTGGGATATACCTGGCCTCTCCCCACACACCGACCGCTCTGGGATCACGTCGGGCCATGGGAGAGGCACAGTCCACAAGAGCAGTTCACATCGAGAGCCAAATTCACCTCGTCCGAGGGCAAAGGAGAGGCTTGTTCCACAGCTCAGTCCTGCACCCTTCGCATTGCAAACCACAGGAGCTCTGCCCAGTTAGTGGGCTGCTGCTTGCCAAAACAGGAAAACAACACATTTCTGGAACTTAGTCACCATATTAAAATCTAATCACTTTTGCATTTTCCATCTCTAGATTTGTTCAGAACCTGTTCTTGTGACTTGCCGTAAGCATCTGCAATTACCTCTAATTAATGATATATTTATCCCTAGGTCTCATTTGATCAGGAAACAAGTAAACAATGGATTATTTAGCTGCAAAAGGGAACAGGTTTGCCTGCTGTTACATTTGCAACTGCCTCAAAGATTTATTAGAAGACACCAAAAAAGGTGAGTGTTTTCTGCACAAAGCTTGGCAGAACATACTGTATGAGTAACTGAGTGACCTTTCAAATATTTACACGTACATAGGAGCCTGCATGGAGGCTGCTTCACCCACTCTCAAGCTTTAACAAAAAAACATATTCCACATTTCTCTATCTGCTGTAGTTGAATTTATCATTTTTGGGCAAAGTTTTTTTTTTAACAAAGCAACCATTGCAAAGAACAATAGCTTGGGAAAGAAATATGGGAAAACACAGACAATATGACAATTTGCAGAGTTGAATGAAGGCTCTTGAGCACTGTGAGCATCTGCTGAAGTCCACAGTGAGCCCAGGCACACAGGGCACTTTTAGATATCAGTCACACTGATGAGGGGGTGGCAGGATGAAGGGAATTTGTAGACCTTAAGGCTACCACTAGCCTGATTGGAAAAAGTCATTCACTGTGTTAAAGATGGGTAACTTAGTAAAATCTACCTGTTCATGCTTCCAGCACCCGGTCTGCTTTGAGACCTGCCTCAGACTACCCTGGTCCTCACTCCTGAGATAAAAGGGAGCAGCATGAAATTGAATAGAATGAATAAGTGAATAAAAGAGGACAACATGAAGAAGAAAGGTCTGCTCAGAGACCACACCATGCTAAAAACAAAATGCGGCATCAGTGATTTGCCTCAGTCAGTGCTTTGTCTCTCTTTGGGCCGTGCACGGGCATGTAGATGTAGACTGAGAATCAGACAAGAAACATGGTCATCTAGCTGGTGGCAAAATAGAGGAGAAGGAGACACATCATATCGCATTGCTCAGATGCCCTGTGACAGAGGAGCCACCTAATCCTGTTTGGTACATGTTATGGATCTGCAGGATTGAAAGCTGGAGCCTTCCCTGTGTCCCAGGGCACCAGATATGCAGGAGGCCACAGATGCAGGTGTCAAGGGTGGGCACGAGCAAGTCTCATCCAACTTCAGCTATTATTATTAATTCATTTCAAAGCACTTCAGATGGCTACAGAGGGAAAGTAATTGACCTAATTATAACGTTAAGTACACTGTGCTAGTTAGGCTACAGTGCTAGGAGATTCAGCAGTGTTACAACTGTGAGCATGTGCATGGCTCGGTTAAGGTAACCCATGCAAAGTGCTGACGTGGGATCCTGCTATTCCCAGACCATTACCATGCAGATGCACCTTGTTGGGGTACCCAGGAAAGTACAGCTTCTGTGTGATTTCTTGAGTAAAACATGTTTCAGCTAAGTGAATTATTCCCTAGCCTTGAAAATCTGCTCCAAGACAGGAGAGACGGTCTCATTTGCTGGACAGGACGGGGCTGGTCCTGTCTTCTTCATGTCTCAACTGTGACCCTGGCCAAAGAGGTGTCCTTGAGCAAGGTCATGCTTTCCCCCATCCCCTTCTGCCTCTTCTTTGGAGAACATAAGCTCTACAGAGCAGTTGTGTTTCCAGTGCAGCAGTGGCCTCTTGATGTCACCATAATACAACTGATCAGTTCGCTGGCTCAACTGGCTTTGGATGAAGCCAGGAATATTTTCAAGGCACTAGAGAAAAATCTTTCCAGTGTTTTTCAACCTTTCCTGAAAGGAAGCATCAATCTTGCAGGGTTGCAAATGGTCTGTTCTTGTGACTATCCTCAGTATCATTGATCTTAAAAATATTGCTGCAGCTTGTGTGCATAGATTTCAAAGCATTCATTTTTCTGCCAAAATGAAAACAATCTATTTTCCCCATATATGGCCCATTTAATTGTCTCTATAGAGAGATCCTCTTGTGCTAGTGTCTTGTCTGCAGCTTTAGCATAGGAAAAGAACTTTATGTCATGGACGGAGAAAATTGAAGTCTAAGACAAACTTTTGAACCCTAAAACTTTGGTGAGGAAATCTTTCCACAAATGGATTACAATTTTGTAGAGCTTTTCTCAAGAATCCTCCACTACATTTTGCTTTGTCATTTTCAGAATGAAGCATTTCACCTTCTCAGGTTGCAAGAACATTTGGCCTCAAAACATGTTTCAATTTTATTATATGAAAAAAGTCTGCAATTAGAAGAAAATGTTTCACTTGATCAAATCTCGACATTCTCATTTTTCAAGACACCATGTTTTTTGATGTTTTCATTTAAGGGTGATTTCTTTTCTTTTTCCTCACAGCTTTCCAAACAGCATAAGGACCAGAAATGTGGTTATTCACAGATGTACAGTAATTAGCTAGAGCTTCTCTGTGTCTCTTAAGAATCCAATCAATGATTACTCAAGTGAAATACAGAGGCCTTGCTGGAATTTAAGTAGGGTAGAGTCCTTAAGCTGATTTTCTGCATAGAGATTAATTTCATCCCGGTTAGAAACGAATAGAACATATCCTGCTGTCTCTGTCCCCTTGTGACTGTCCTTATTAAGGGTTAAGCTTAAAATTCTTTGTCAGACCAGGCTCCCACTGAGTTAATGAGGTCTTTGAATGGGATTTTGAATTGGTTTTGAATAGAGTGGTTCCAGCTCTGTTTTGCACAGAGAGCTCGTCTTTGTTCTCCTTGTGATAGGAAGGCTGATGATCCTTGTCTTGAATTACACCTGGCATCATGTAACTCTTGCATCAAAGTTCCACTCCAAAATCCTGCAAGGAAGCTCAGTTTTAGTGAAACAGGTGAAAGACCATTCACTGTGGCACGGAGAATGCTGACTTGGCCAACAGGTTCCACATCATTGAAAGAAAATATTAATCGGGGGGCTCATTTCAGGATGCAAGATGCTTTTCTGCTTGCAAAATTATTAATTTTAATATCAAGTGATATTATCTGACCCAACAGTTGATTAATTTTCAGTGGTTTGTTCATAAAACTACTCAACAGGCAAATCTTTCAGCAGAGCCAGTAAGTCTGTGGGACTGCTTGTGAGCATTCAGCTACTCGGTCAGTAGTTTTATTCATAGCACTTAAATGTCCACCAAATAGGAGGGTGATGAAGGAAAACAGAATTTGCAGAATTGGTGGCGAATCTGGGGACAATTCCCATGCAGACAAACTCCATCTGAAGCCAGACAAGTGGACATGGCAACTTAGATTCTCAGCTGGACAAAAGGTACAAAAATAAAAAAACACGTGATATTTGAGTAAAACAAAGCATATGTTTATTGGAAAAAAAAATATTACAGGAAGTTTTGACATCCTAAGTAAAATTAATTTTAAAATTTTGATTAAAAAATCTTTAACATGTACAAAGGAAATTTCTGTAAAAGTTCCTCAGCATAACTATTGAATTGTAGAGTTGATTGGGTATTTTTGAAGATTTCAATCAAGAAAAAGGAGAAAAATAGCTGAAAACATTTAGCAATTACACATCATTCTTCTCAAGCAGCACGGGCCAGGAACAGAACAAAATACACAGCAACCACTTTCCCCTCTTTTCCGCTCTCCAAGAAAAATGATCTAAGCAGATTTTTATAAGCCCAGTAGGAAAAAAGAGCAGAGATTCCATTAAATTTTCTGATGACTTCATCTATTTTCATGGATACAGTTTAGATGCCTAGTGATAGCTCTTGATAGGAAGCTTCTATGACACACACAGAGATACAACTTATACATATTAATTTGCTGCTCCCACAGATTTTAAAGTACTGTGTGGGTTTCAGCGATGTGTTTGATAGTAGCGATAGAGGAACCCTGTCAGCTGGGAGTTTCTTTTGAAACTGGTAACTATCTGGAAAGCTTCATTTACTTCCAAGCTGTATTTTATGTCATTAAAATATAGCCCAGTAGCCTCAGAAGAAGAATGTTCTGGTGATATGGTCTGTTTGAGGTTCTCTTTGGACCTGAGGAGAGTTCTTGGATCTAACCAACACTTATCATCAGAATTCAACCCTTATAGCTGAGCCTTTCCCTGCTGAATATGTAGAGTGATGTGAAAAGGAAGTTTGGAAAACTTCTCTTTAAATTTTGAATTAAAAAAGATATTATGGAGAAAAAGCTACATTCCATTAAACTGGCTGTGTCACAACTAAATGTGGTCTTTCCTCCTGTGGTTTGGACTATTGGACTTGAGATCAACTAAAACTCCCTGAAATAATTCTCCTGCTGCCAACTATGTGTCTGAATGAATATATATTGGAATGGTGAGTCAGGATCCCTGGTCAAGGGATTTTCTTGTCTACAAGGGTCATGAACCTGAGACATGAGCCTGACATTGTTTCTCCATTGACACTAATTTCTTAGCGCAATAATTTGTATGCTTATACATCCTCACAAATATGTTACTATCTCTGACTTAGAGAGTGGACTGTCTGGTCCAGTGGTTGTGACCATGGAGCCAATTTCCACTCCTTTCTTTTCCTGCTGTGAGTCAGCAGTGACCCCACTAGCTCCAGCAAGGCGGTAGGTGTAATGTGCCGTTTTCCTCACAGGAAATCCTTATTTACTCCTGAATGAGTCAGAGGAGCATCTGCTCACTGGACACCAGTTGTTGCTAAGTCAAAGAGGTGTTTGCAAGTGCAGGGAGTCCCTCACCTCCTCTCACTCAAGGAGCCCACTCATCTGCTAACTGCTTTCCAAAACCCAAAGAGAGGATCCTGCTGGAAAGCCCCACTAACACCTCTGACGGAGGATTAGTAAACCACAGTACATGTATTCAGGGAGAAGCTTTGGTCTCACCCAGGGCAGTGGTTTCCCACCGTCTCAAGCCCCTGATCAAAAGCTCCTAGAGAGGAAGATGCTCCACCCTTTGCTCTCTTGCTGTTTTCCCTTGCTTGCTGCAGCTCACCATGAGACAGAGCTCCAATGCTAATCTAGAGGATGCATCTTGAGGACCAGATTCTGCTTATTTTTTACTGCTGGAGATGCAAGGTATCTCTGTTGAATTCGGTATTATGAATGTGGAGCAATATCACTTAATTTGACAATGTAGATCCTCTACTGAGGGCGGTTATGCTCTAGTTTTCTGCCTGAATAACTGCAAGCTCAATACGAATGAAAGGAAAAATCATTTATATTCCTAGCCAACTTTTCTCTCCCAGCTTCTTCCCAGAACAATTTTGTATCTATAATGTTCTTTCACAACTGTGGGGAATAACCGAGAAACCTGCTATAAGGTAACAATGATATTGGCTGCACACTGCTATATTTTAAAATGAAGAAATTAAAGACTGACATTCATTCTAGAATAATAAAAAGAAATGACCTGAACTTTCTCCAAAGTGAAATTAGCCTGCTAAAAAGTTTAGAAATAAATGTAACTCATTTACTCATGAAAAGAAAAATGAGCATTTATTTCTAGTCAGACTTCCTGGTTGCAGGTAGAATTCTAAAAAGAAAAGTCAAAATAAAACAACAAAGAATAATTTACATGGCAAATACCCAAGACTTTTCAGAATTGCTGTTATTCCCATCTCCTCCCTCAGTAGATCTAATGGGAAAAATCATAGAATCACAGAATGCCTCAGGTTGGAAGGCACCTCTAGAGGTCATCTAGTCCAACCCCCCTGGATACGCAGGGTCACCCAGAGCACGTGGCACAGGACCACATCCAAGCGGGTCTTGAAGATCTCCAGAGAAGGAGACTCCACAACCTCTCTGGGC